>JARFIX010000211.1:0-348511 GCA_036346125.1 Lycocerus yunnanus
GTAATTATCAGTTCTAAATTGTTTATTTGAGAATTTCAAATTCACAACTTCAACTTGAAGTATAGTTAATAATTTGGAATTATTAATTCTAAATTGATTATTTGAGAATTTCAAATTCACAACTTCAAATTGAAGTATAGTTAATAACTTGAAATTATGAATTCTAAATTGTTTATTTGGGAATTTTAAATTCACAACTTCAAATTGAAGTATAGTTAACAATTTGTAATTATTAATTCTTAATTGTTTATTTAAGAATTTCAAATTCACAACTTCAAATTGAAGTTTAGTTAACAATTTGTAATTATTAATTCTAAATTGTTTATTTGAGAATTTCAAGTTAACAACTTCAAATTAAAGTATAGTTAACAATTTGTAATTATCAGTTCTAAATTGTTTATTTGAGAATTTCAAATTCACAACTTCAAATTGAAGTATAGTTAACAATTTGTAATTATTAATTCTAAATTGTTTATTTGAGAATTTCAAATTCACAACTTCAAATTGAAGTTTAGTTAACAATTTGTAATTACTAATTCTAAATTGTTTATTTGAGAATTTCAAATTCACAACTTCAAATTGAAGTATAGTTAACAATTTGTAATTATTAATTCTAAATTGCTTTTTTTGAGAATTTCATATTCTCAACTTCAAATTGAAGTATAGTTAACAATTTGTAATTATTAATTCTAAATTGTTTATTTGAGAATTTCAAATTCACAACTTCAAATTGAAGTATAGTTAACAATTTGTAATTATTAATTCTAAATTGTTTATTTGAGAATTTCAAATTCACAACTTCAAATTGAAGTATAGTTAACAATTTGTAATTATTAATATTAAATTGTTTATTAGAGAATTTCAAATTTACAACTTCAAATTGAAGTATAGTTAACAATTTGTAATTATCAGTTCTAAACTGTTTATTTGAGAATTTCAAATTCACAACTTCAAATTGATGTATAGTTAACAATTTGTCAAATTTTTAATTCAAAATTGTTTATTTGAAATTTCAAATTCACAACTTCAAATTGAAGTATAGTTACCAATTTGTAATTATCAGTTCTAAATTGTTTATTTGAGAATTTCAAATTCACAACTTCAAATTGAAGTATAGTTAACAATTTGTAATTATTAATTCAAAATTGTTTATTTGAGAATTTCAAATTCACAACTTCAAATTGAAGTATATTTAATTAAATTTTAAATTATTAATTCTAAATTTTTTATTTGAGAATTTCAAATTCACAACTTCAAATTGAAGTATAGTTAATAATTTGAAATTATTAATTCTAAATTGTTTATTTGAGAATTTTAAATTCACAACTTCAAATTAGTATAGTTAATAATTTGTAATTATCAGTTCTAAATTGTTTATTTGAGAATTTCAATTTCACAACTTCAAATTAAATTATAGTTAACAATTTGTAATTATTAATTCTAAATTGTTTATTAGAGAATTTTAAATTCACAACTTCAAATTGAATATAGTTAACAATTTGTAATTATCAGTTCTAAACTGTTTATTTGAGAATTTCAAAAATTCAACTTCAAATTGATGTATAGTTAACAATTTGTAATTATTAATTCTAAATTTTTATTTGAGAATTTCAAATTCAGAACTTCAAATTGAAGTATAGTTACCAATTTGTAATTATCAGTTCTAAATTGTTTATTTGAAAATTTGAAATTCACAACTTCAAATTGAAGTATAGTTAACAATTTGTAATTATTACTTTTAAATTGTTTATTTGAGAATTTTAAATTCACAACTCCAAATTATAGTATAGTTAATGATTTGTAATTATCAGTTCTAAATTGTTTATTTGAGAATTTCAAATTCACAACTTCAAATTGAGATATAGTTAACAATTTGTAATTATTAATTCTAAATTGTTTATTTGAGAATTTCAAATTCACAACTTCAAATTGAAGTATAGTTAACAATTTGTAATTTTTAATTCTAAATTGTTTATTTGAGAATTTCAAATTCACAACTTCAAATTGAAGTATAGTTAACAATTGTAATTATTAATTCTAAATTGTTTATTTGAGAATTTCAAATTCACAACTTCAAATTGAAGTATAGTTAATTATTTAAAATTATTAATTCTAAAATGTTTATTTGAGAATTTCAAATTCACAACTTCAAATTGAAGTATAGTTAATAACTTGAAATTATTAATTCTAAATTGTTTATTTGAGAATTTCAAATTCACAACTCCAAATTATAGTATAGTTAATAATTTGTAATTATCAGTTCTAAATTGTTTATTTGAGAATTTCAAATTCACAACTTCAAATTGAAGTATAGTTAACAATTTGTAATTATTAATTCTAAATTGTTTATTTGAGAATTTCAAATTCACAACTTCAAATTGAAGTATAGTTAACAATTTGTAATTATTAATTCTAAATTGTTTATTTGAGAATTTCAAATTCACAACTTCAAATTGAAGTATAGTTAACAATTTGTAATTATCAGTTCTAAATTGTTTATTTGAGAATTTCAAATTCACAACTTCAAATTGAAGTATAGTTAACAATTTGTAATTATTAATTCTAAATTGTTTATTTGAGATTTCAAATTCACAACTTCAAATTGAAGTATAGTTAACAATTTGTAATTATTAATTCTAAATTGTTTATTTGAGAATTTTAAATTCACAACTTCAAATTGAAGTATAGTTAACAATTTGTAATTATTAATTCTAAATTGTTTATTTGAGAATTTCAAATTCACAACTTCAAATTGAGTATAGTTAACAATTTGTAATTATTAATTCTAAATTGTTTATTTGAGAATTTCAAATTCACAACTTCAAATTGAAGTATAGTTAACAATTTGTAATTATTAATTCTAAATTGTTTATTTGAGAATTTCAAATTCACAACTTCAAATTGAAGTATAGTTAACAATTTGTAATTATTAATTCTAAATTGTTTATTTGAAAATTTAAATTCACAACTTCAAATTAAGTATAGTTAACAATTTGTAATTATCAGTTCTAAATTGTTTATTTGAGAATTTCAAATTTACAACTTCAAATTGAATGTATAGTTAACAATTTGTAATTATTAATTCTAAATTGTTTATTTGAGAATTTCAAATTCACAACTTCAAATTGAAGTATAGTTAACAATTTGTAATTATTATTCTAAATTGTTTATTTGAGAATTTCAAATTCACAACTTCAAATTGAAGTATAGTTAACAATTTGTAATTATTAATTCTAAATTGTTTATTTGAGAATTTCAAATTCACAACTTCAAATTGAAGTATAGTTAACAATTTGTAATTATTAATTCTAAATTGTTTATTTGAGAATTTCAAATTCACAACTTCAAATTGAAGTATAGTTAACAATTTGTAATTATTAATTCTAAATTGTTTATTTGAGAATTTCAAATTCACAACTTCAAATTGAAGTATAGTTAACAATTTGTAATTATTAATTCTAAATTGTTTATTTGAGAATTTCAAATTCACAACTTCAAATTGAAGTATAGTTAACAATTTGTAATTATTAATTCTAAATTGTTTATTTGAGAATTTCAAATTCACAACTTCAAATTGAAGTATAGTTAACAATTTGTAATTATTAATTCTAAATTGTTTATTTGAGAATTTCAAATTCACAACTTCAAATTGAAGTATAGTTAATTATTTGTAATTATTAATTCTAAATTGTTTATTTGAGAATTTCAAATTCACAACTTCAAATTGAAGTATAGTTAACAATTTGTAATTATTAATTCTAAATTGTTTATTTGAGAATTTCAAATTCACAACTTCAAATTGAAGTATAGTTAATAATTTGTAATTATCAGTTCTAAATTGTTTATTTGAGAATTTCAAATTCACAACTTCAAATTGAAGTATAGTTAACAATTTGTAATTATTAATTCTAAATTGTTTATTTGAGAATTTCAAATTCACAACTTCAAATTGAAGTATAGTTAACAATTTGTAATTATTAATTCTAAATTGTTTATTTGAGAATTTCAAATTCACAACTTCAAATTGAAGTATAGTTAACAATTTGTAATTATTAATTCTAAATTGTTTATTTGAGAATTTCAAATTCACAACTTCAAATTGAGTATAGTTAACAATTTGTAATTATTAATTCTAAATTGTTTATTTGAGAATTTCAAATTCACAACTTCAAATTGAAGTATAGTTAACAATTTGTAATTATTAATTCTAAATTGTTTATTTGAGAATTTCAAATTCACAACTTCAAATTGAAGTATAGTTAATAATTTGTAATTATTAATTCTAAATTGTTTATTTGAGAATTTCAAATTCACAACTTCAAATTGAAGTATAGTTAACAATTTGTAATTATTAATTCTAAATTGTTTATTTGAGAATTTCAAATTCACAACTTCAAATTGAAGTATAGTTAACAATTTGTAATTATTAGTTCTAAATTGTTTATTTGAGAATTTCAAATTCACAACTTCAAATTGAAGTATAGTTAACAATTTGTAATTATTAATTCTAAATTGTTTATTTGAGAATTTCAAATTCACAACTTCAAATTGAAGTATAGTTAACAATTTGTAATTATTAATTCTAAATTGTTTATTTGAGAATTTCAAATTCACAACTTCAAATTGAAGTATAGTTAACAATTTGTAATTATTAATTCTAAATTGTTTATTTGAGAATTTCAAATTCACAACTTCAAATTGAAGTATAGTTAAAATTTGTAATTATTAATTCTAAATTGTTTATTTGAGAATTTCAAATTCACAACTTCAAATTGAAGTATAGTTAACAATTTGTAATTATTAATTCTAAATTGTTTATTTGAGAATTTCAAATTCACAACTTCAAATTGAAGTATAGTTAACAATTTGTAATTATTAATTCTAAATTGTTTATTTGAGAATTTCAAATTCACAACTTCAAATTGAAGTATAGTTAACAATTTGTAATTATTAATTCTAAATTGTTTATTTGAGAATTTCAAATTCACAACTTCAAATTGAAGTATAGTTAACAATTTGTAATTATTAATTCTAAATTGTTTATTTGAGAATTTCAAATTCACAACTTCAAATTGAAGTATAGTTAACAATTTGTAATTATTAATTCTAAATTGTTTATTTGAGAATTTCAAATTCACAACTTCAAATTGAAGTATAGTTAACAATTTGTAATTATTAATTCTAAATTGTTTATTTGAGAATTTCAAATTCACAACTTCAAATTGAAGTATAGTTAACAATTTGTAATTATTAATTCTAAATTGTTTATTTGAGAATTTCAAATTCACAACTTCAAATTGAAGTATAGTTAACAATTTGTAATTATTAGTTCTAAATTGTTTATTTGAGAATTTCAAATTCACAACTTCAAATTGAAGTATAGTTAACAATTTGTAATTATTAATTCTAAATTGTTTATTTGAGAATTTCAAATTCACAACTTCAAATTGAGTATAGTTAACAATTTGTAATTATTAATTCTAAATTGTTTATTTGAGAATTTCAAATTCACAACTTCAAATTGAAGTATAGTTAACAATTTGTAATTATTAATTCTAAATTGTTTATTTGAGAATTTCAAATTCACAACTTCAAATTGAAGTATAGTTAACAATTTGTAATTATTAATTCTAAATTGTTTATTTGAGAATTTCAAATTCACAACTTCAAATTGAAGTATAGTTAACAATTTGTAATTATCAGTTCTAAATTGTTTATTTGAGAATTTCAAATTCACAACTTCAAATTGAAGTATAGTTAATAATTTGTAATTATTAATTCTAAATTGTTTATTTGAGAATTTCAAATTCACAACTTCAAATTGAAGTATAGTTAACAATTTGTAATTATTAATTCTAAATTGTTTATTTGAGAATTTCAAATTCACAACTTCAAATTGAAGTTTAGTTAACAATTTGTAATTACTAATTCTAAATTGTTTATTTGAGAATTTCAAATTCACAACTTCAAATTGAAGTATAGTTAACAATTTGTAATTATTAATTTTAATTGCTTATTTGAGAATTTCATATTCTCAACTTCAAATTGAAGTATAGTTAACAATTTGTAATTATTAATTCTAAATTGTTTATTTGAGAATTTCAAATTCACAACTTCAAATTGAAGTATAGTTAACAATTTGTAATTATTAATTCTAAATTGTTTATTTGAGAGTTTCAAATTCACAACTTCAAATTGAAGTATAGTTAACAATTTGTAATTATTAATACTAAATTGTTTATTAGAGAATTTCAAATTTACAACTTCAAATTGAAGTATAGTTAACAATTTGTAATTATCAGTTCTAAACTGTTTATTTGAGAATTTCAAATTCCCAACTTCAAATTGATGTATAGTTAACAATTTGTATTTATTAATTCAAAATTGTTTATTTGAAAATTTCAAATTCACAACTTCAAATTGAAGTATAGTTACCAATTTGTAATTATCAGTTCTAAATTGTTTATTTGAGAATTTCAAATTCACAACTTCAAATTGAAGTATAGTTAACAATTTGTAATTATTAATTCTAAATTGTTTATTTGAGAATTTCAAATTCACAACTTCAAATTGAAGTATAGTTAATTATTTAAAATTATTAATTCTAAAATGTTTATTTGAGAATTTCAAATTCACAACTTCAAATTGAAGTATAGTTAATAACTTGAAATTATTAATTCTAAATTGTTTATTTGAGAATTTTAAATTCACAACTCCAAATTATAGTATAGTTAATGATTTGTAATTATCAGTTCTAAATTGTTTATTTGAGAATTTCAATTCACAACTTCAAATTAAATTATAGTTAACAATTTGTAATTATTAATTCTAAATTGTTTATTGAGAATTTTAAATTCACAACTTCAAATTGAATATAGTTAACAATTTGTAATTATCAGTTCTAAACTGTTTATTTAAGAATTTCAAATTCCAACTTCAAATTGATGTATAGTTAACAATTTGTAATTATTAATTCTAAATTTTTATTTGAGAATTTCAAATTCAGAACTTCAAATTGAAGTATAGTTACCAATTTGTAATTATCAGTTCTAAATTGTTTATTTGAGAATTTCAAATTCACAACTTCAAATTGAAGTATAGTTAACAATTTGTAATTATTAATTCTAAATTGTTTATTTGAGAATTTCAAATTCACAACTTCAAATTGAAGTATAGTTAATTATTTAAAATTATTAATTCTAAAATGTTTATTTGAGAATTTCAAATTCACAACTTCAAATTGAAGTATAGTTAATAACTTGAAATTATTAATTCTAAATTGTTTATTTGAGAATTTCAAATTCACAACTCCAAATTATAGTATAGTTAATAATTTGTAATTATCAGTTCTAAATTGTTTATTTGAGAATTTCAAATTCACAACTTCAAATTGAAGTATAGTTAACAATTTGTAATTATTAATTCTAAATTGTTTTTGAGAATTTCAAATTCACAACTTCAATTGAAGTATAGTTAACAATTTGTAATTATTAATTCTAAATTGTTTTTTGAGAATTTCAAATTTACAACTTCAAATTGAAGTATAGTTAACAATTTGTAATTATCAGTTCTAAACTGTTTATTTGAGAATTTCAAATTCCCAACTTCAAATTGATGTATAGTTAACAATTTGTCATTATTAATTCAAAATTGTTTATTTGAAAATTTCAAATTCACAACTTCAAATTGAAGTATAGTTACCAATTTGTAATTATCAGTTCTAAATTGTTTATTTGAGAATTTCAAATTCACAACTTCAAATTGAAGTATAGTTAACAATTTGTAATTATTAATTCAAAATTGTTTATTTGAGAATTTCAAATTCACAACTTCAAATTGAAGTATATTTAATTATTTAAAATTATTAATTCTAAAATGTTTATTTGAGAATTTCAAATTCACAACTTCAAATTGAAGTATAGTTAATAACATGAAATTATTAATTCTAAATTGTTTATTTGAGAATTTTAAATTCACAACTCCATATTATAGTATAGTAAATAATTTGTAATTATCAGTTCTAAATTGTTTATTTGAGAATTTCAATTTCACAACTTCAAATTGAATTATAGTTAACAATTTGTAATTATTAATTCTAAATTGTTTATTAGAGAATTTTAAATTCACAACTTCAAAATGAATATAGTTAACAATTTGTAATTATCAGTTCTAAACTGTTTATTTGAGAATTTCAAATTCCCAACTTCAAATTGATGTATAGTTAACAATTTGTAATTATTAATTCTAAATTTTTATTTGAGAATTTCAAATTCAGAACTTCAAATTGAAGTATAGTTACCAATTTGTAATTATCAGTTCTAAATTGTTTATTTGAAAATTTAAATTCACAACTTCAAATTGAAGTATAGTTAACAATTTGTAATTATTAATTCTAAATTGTTTATTTGAGAATTTCAAATTCACAACTTCAAATTGAAGTATAGTTAATTATTTAAAATTATTAATTCTAAAATGTTTATTTGAGAATTTCAAATTCACAACTTCAAATTGAAGTATAGTTAATAACTTGAAATTATTAATTCTAAATTGTTTATTTGAGAATTTCAAATTCACAACTCCAAATTATAGTATAGTTAATGATTTGTAATTATCAGTTCTAAATTGTTTATTTGAGAATTTCAAATTCACAACTTCAAATTGAAGTATAGTTAACAATTTGTAATTATTAATTCTAAATTGTTTATTTGAGAATTTCAAATTCACAACTTCAAATTGAAGTATAGTTAACAATTTGTAATTTTTAATTCTAAATTGTTTATTTGAGAATTTCAAATTTACAACTTCAAATTAAAGTATAGTTAACAATTTGTAATTATCAGTTCTAAATTGTTTATTTGAGAATTTCAAATTCACAACTTCAAATTGAAGTATAGTTAATTATTTAAAATTATTAATTCTAAAATGTTTATTTGAGAATTTCAAATTCACAACTTCAAATTGAAGTATAGTTAATAACTTGAAATTATTAATTCTAAATTGTTAATTTGAAAATTTTAAATTCACAACTCCATATTATAGAATAGTTAATAATTTGTAATTATCAGTTCTAAATTGTTTATTTGAGAATTTCAATTTTACAACTTCAAATTGAATTATAGTTAACAATTTGTAATTATTAATTCTAAATTGTTTATTAGAGAATTTCAAATTCACAACTTCAAATTGAAGTATAGTTAACAATTTGTAATTATTAATTCTAAATTGTTTATTTGAGAATTTCAAATTCACAACTTCAAATTGAAGTATAGTTAACAATTTGTAATTTTTAATTCTAAATTGTTTATTTGAGAATTTCAAATTTACAACTTCAAATTAAAGTATAGTTAACAATTTGTAATTATCAGTTCTAAATTGTTTATTTGAAAATTTTAAATTCACAACTTCAAATTGAAGTATAGTTAATAATTTGTAATTAATAATTCTAAATTGTTTATTTGAGAGTTTCAAATTCACAACTTCAAATTGAAGTATAGTTAACAATTTGTAATTATTAATTCTAAATTGTTTATTTGAGAATTTTAAATTCACAACTTCAAATTGAAGTATAGTTAATAATTTGAAATTATTAATTCTAAATAGTTTATTTGAGAGTTTCAAATTCACAACTTCAAATTGAAGTATAGTTACAATTTGTAATTATTAATTCTAAATTGTTTATTTGAGAATTTCAAATTCACAACTTCAAATTAAAGTATAGTTAACAATTTGTAATTATCAGTTCTAAATTGTTTATTTGAGAATTTCAAATTCACAACTTCAAATTGAAGTATAGTTAACAATTTGTAATTATTATTTCTAAATTGTTTATTTGAGAGTTTCAAATTCACAACTTCAAATTGAAGTATAGTTAACAATTTGTAATTATTAATTCTAAATTGTTTATTTGAGAATTTAAAATTCACAACTTCAAATTGAAGTATAGTTAATAATTTGAAATTATTAATTCTAAATAGTTTATTTGAGAGTTTCAAAATCCCAACTTCAAATTGATGTATAGTTAACAATTTGTAATTATTAATTCAAAATTGTTTATTTGAGAATTTCAAATTCACAACTTCAAATTGAAGTATAGTTAATTATTTAAAATTATTAATTCTAAAATGTTTATTTGACAATTTCAAATGCACAACTTCAAATTGAAGTATAGTTAACAATTTGTAATTATTAATTCTAAATTGTTTATTAGAGTATTTCAAATTCACAACTTCAAATTGAAGTATAGTTAACAATTTGTAATTATTAATTCTAAATTGTTTATTTGAGAATTTCAAATTCACAACTTCAAATTGAAGTATAGTTAACAATTTGTAATTATTAATTCTAAATTGTTTATTTGAGAGTTTCAAATTCACAACTTCAAATTGAAGTATAGTTAACAATTTGTAATTATTCATTCTAAATTGTTTATTTGAGAATTTTAAATTCACAACTTCAAATTGAAGTATAGTTAATAATTTGAAATTATTAATTCTAAATAGTTTATTTGAGAGTTTCAAATTCACAACTTCAAATTGAAGTATAGTTAACAATTTGTAATTATTAGTTCTAAATTGTTTATTTGAGAATTTTAAATTCACAACTTCAAATTGAAGTATAGTTAACAATTTGTAATTATTAATTCTAAATTGTTTATTAGAGAATTTCAAATTCACAACTTCAAATTGAAGTATAGTTAACAATTTGTAATTATTAATTTTAAATTGTTTATTTGAGAATTTCAAGTTCACAACTTCAAATTGAAGTATAGTAGACAATTTGTAATTATCAGTACTAAATTGTTTATTTGAGAATTTCAATTTCCCAACTTCAAATTGAATTATAGTTAACAATTTGTAATTATTAATTCTAAATTGTTTATTAGAGAATTTCAAATTCACAACTTCAAATTGAATATAGTTAACAATTTGTAATTATCAGTTCTAAACTGTTTATTTGAGAATTTCAAATTCCCAACTTCAAATTGATGTATAGTTAACAATTTGTAATTATTAATTCTAAATTGTTTATTTGAGAATTTCAAATTCAGAACTTCAAATTGAAGTATAGTTACCAATTTGTAATTATCAGTTCTAAATTGTTTATTTGAGAATTTGAAATTCACAACTTCAAATTGAAGTATAGTTAACAATTAGTAATTATTAATTCTAAATTGTTTATTTGAGAATTTCAAATTCACAACTTCAAATTGAAGTATAGTTAATAACTTGAAATTATTAATTCTAAATTGTTTATTTGAGAATTTCAAATTCACAACTCCAAATTATAGTATAGTTAATAATTTGTAATTATCAGTTCTAAATTGTTTATTTGAGAATTTCAAATTCACAACTTCAAATTGAAGTATAGTTAACAATTTGTAATTATTAATTCTAAATTGTTTATTTGAGAATTTCAAATTCACAACTTCAAATTGAAGTATAGTTAACAATTTGTAATTATTAATTCTAAATTGTTTATTTGAGAATTTCAAATTCACAACTCAAATTATAGTATAGTTAATAATTTGAAATTATTAATTCTAAATAGTTTATTTGAGAGTTTCAAATTCCAACTTCAAATTGATGTATAGTTAACAATTTGTAATTATTAATTCAAAATTGTTTATTTGAGAATTTCAAATTCACAACTTCAAATTGAAGTAAAGTTAATTATTTAAAATTATTAATTCTAAAATGTTTATTTGAGAATTTCAAATTCACAACTTCAAATTGAAGTATAATTAATAACTTGAAATTATTAATTCTAAATTGTTATTTTGATAATTTTAAATTTACAACTCCATATTATAGTATAGTTAATAATTTGTAATTATCAGTTCTAAATTGTTTATTTGAGAATTTCAATTTTACAACTTCAAATTGACGTATAGTTAGCAATTTGTAATTATCAGTTCTAAATTGTTTATTTGAGAATTTCAAATTCACAACTTCAAATTAAAGTATAGTTAACAATTTGTAATTATCAGTTCTAAATTGTTTATTTGAGAATTTCAAATTCACAACTTCAAATTGAAGTATAGTTAACAATTTGTAATTATTAATTCTAAATTGTTTATTTGAGAGTTTCAAATTCACAACTTCAAATTGAAGTATAGTTAACAATTTGTAATTATTAATTCTAAATTGTTTATTTGAGAATTTTAAATTCACAACTTCAAATTGAAGTATAGTTAATAATTTGAAATTATTAATTCTAAATAGTTTATTTGAGAGTTTCAAATTCCCAACTTCAAATTGATGTATAGTTAACAATTTGTAATTATTAATTCAAAATTGTTTATTTGAGAATTTCAAATTCACAACTTCAAATTGAAGTATAGTTAATTATTTAAAATTATTAATTCTAAAATGTTTATTTGAGAATTTCAAATTCACAACTTCAAATTGAAGTATAGTTAATAACTTGAAATTATTAATTCTAAATTGTTAATTTGAAAATTTTAAATTCACAACTCCATATTATAGAATAGTTAATAATTTGTAATTATCAGTTCTAAATTGTTTATTTGAGAATTTCAATTTACAACTTCAAATTGAATTATAGTTAACAATTTGTAATTATTAATTCTAAGTTGTTTATTAGCGTATTTCAAATTCACAACTTCAAATTGAAGTATAGTTAACAATTTGTAATTATTAATTCTAAATTGTTTATTTGAGAATTTCAAATTCACAACTTCAAATTGAGTATAGTTAACAATTTGTAATTATTAATTCTAAATTGTTTATTTGAGAGTTTCAAATTCACAACTTCAAATTGAAGTAGAGTTAACAATTTGTAATTATTAATTCTAAATTGTTTATTTGAGAATTTTAAATTCACAACTTCAAATTGAAGTATAGTTAATAATTTGAAATTATTAATTCTAAATAGTTTATTTGAGAGTTTCAAATTCACAACTTCAAATTGAAGTATAGTTAGCAATTTGTAATTATCAGTTCTAAATTGTTTATTTGAGAATTTCAAATTCACAACTTCAAATTGAAGTATAGTTAACAATTTGTAATTATCAGTTCTAAATTGTTTATTTGAGAATTTCAAATTCACAACTTCAAATTGAAGTATAGTTAACAATTTGTAATTATTAATTCTAAATTGTTTATTTGAGAATTTCAAATTCACAACTTCAAATTGAAGTAAAGTTAACAATTTGTAATTATCAATTCTAAATTGTTTATTTGAGATTTCAAATTCACAACTTCAAATTGAAGTATAGTTAACAATTTGTAATTATTAATTCTAAATTGTTTATTTGAGAATTTCAAATTCACAACTTCAAATTGAAGTATAGTTAACAATTTGTAATTATTAGTTCTAAATTGTTTATTTGAGAATTTCAAATTCACAACTTCAAATTGAAATATAGTTAACAATTTGTAATTATTAATTCTAAATTGTTTATTTGAGAATTTCAAATTCACAACTTCAAATTGAAGTATAGTTAACAATTTGAATTATTAATTCTAAATTGTTTATTTGAGAATTTCAAGTTCACAACTTCAAATTGAAGTATAGTAACAATTTGTAATTATCAGTACTAAATTGTTTATTTGAGAATTTCAAATTTCCCAACTTCAAATTGAATTATAGTTAACAATTTGTAATTATTAATTCTAAATTGTTTATTTGAGAATTTCAAATTCACAACTTCAAATTGAATATAGTTAACAATTTGTAATTATCAGTTCTAAACTTTTTTATTTGAGAATTTCAAATTCACAACTTCAAATTGATGTATAGTTAACAATTTGTAATTATTAATTCTAAATTGTTTATTTGAGAATTTCAAATTCAGAACTTCAAATTGAAGTATAGTTACCAATTTGTAATTATCAGTTCTAAATTGTTTATTTGAGAATTTGAAATTCACAACTTCAAATTGAAGTATAGTTAACAATTTGTAATTATTAATTCTAAATTGTTTATTTGAGAATTTCAAATTCACAACTTCAAATTGAAGTATAGTTAACAATTTGTAATTATTAATTCTAAATTGTTTATTTGAGAATTTCAAATTCACAACTCAAATTGAAGTATAGTTAATAATTGTAATTATCAGTTCTAAATTGTTTATTTGAGAATTTCAAATTCACAACTTCAAATTGAAGTATAGTTAACAATTTGTAATTATTAATTCTAAATTGTTTATTTGAGAATTTCAAATTCACAACTTCAAATTGAAGTATAGTTAACAATTTGTAATTATTAATTCTAAAATGTTTATTTCAGAATTTCTAATTCACAACTTCAAATTGAAGTATAGTTAATAATTTGAAATTATTAATTCTAAATTGTTTATTTGAGAATTTCAAATTCACAACTCAAATTATAGTATAGTTAATAATTTGAAATTTTTAATTCTAAATAGTTTATTTGAGAGTTTCAAATTCCCAACTTCAAATTGATGTATAGTTAACAATTTGTAATTATTAATTCAAAATTGTTTATTTGAGAATTTCAAATTCACAACTTCAAATTGAAGTATAGTTAATTATTTAAAATTATTAATTCTAAAATGTTTATTTGAGAATTTCAAATTCACAACTTCAAATTAGAGTATAGTTAATAACTTGAAATTATTAATTCTAAATTGTTAATTTGAAAATTTTAAATTCACAACTCCATATTATAGAATAGTAAATAATTTGTAATTATCAGTTCTAAATTGTTTATTTGAGAATTTCAATTTTACAACTTCAAATTGAATTATAGTTAACAATTTGTAATTATTAATTCTAAATTGTTTATTAGAGAATTTCAAATTCACAACTTCAAATTGAAGTATAGTTAACAATTTGTAATTATTAATTCTAAATTGTTTATTTGAGAATTTCAAATTCACAACTTCAAATTGAAGTATAGTTAACAATTTGTAATTATTAATTCTAAATTGTTTATTTGAGAGTTTCAAATTCACAACTTCAAATTGAAGTATAGTTAACAATTTGTAATTATTAATTCTAAATTGTTTATTTGAGAATTTTAAATTCACAACTTCAAATTGAAGTATAGTTAATAATTTGAAATTATTAATTCTAAATAGTTTATTTGAGAGTTTCAAATTCACAACTTCAAATTGAAGTATAGTTAGCAATTTGTAATTATCAGTTCTAAATTGTTTATTTGAGAACTTCAAATTCACAACTTCAAATTGAAGTATAGTTAACAATTTGTAATTATTAGTTCTAAATTGTTTATTTGAGAATTTCAAATTCACAACTTCAAGTTGAAGTATAGTTAACAATTTGTAATTATTAATTCTAAATTGTTTATTTGAGAATTTAAATTCACAACTTCAAATTGAAGTATAGTTAACAATTTGTAATTATTAATTCTAAATTGTTTATTAGAGAATTTCAAATTCACAACTTCAAATTGAAGTATAGTTAACAATTTGTAATTATTAATTTTAAATTGTTTATTTGAGAATTTCAAGTTCACAACTTCAAATTGAAGTATAGTAGACAAATTGTAATTATCAGTACTAAATTGTTTATTTGAGAATTTCAATTTCCCAACTTCAAATTGAATTATAGTTAACAATTTGTAATTATTAATTCTAAATTGTTTATTAGAGAATTTCAAATTCACAACTTCAAATTGAATATAGTTAACAATTTGTAATTATCAGTTCTAAACTGTTTATTTGAGAATTTCAAATTTTCCAACTTCAAATTGAAGTATAGTTAACAATTTGTAATTATTAATTCTAAATTGTTTATTTGAGAATTTCAAATTCACAACTTCAAATTGAAGTATAGTTAACAATTTGTAATTATCAGTTCTAAATTGTTTATTTGAGAATTTCAAATTCACAACTTCAAATTGAGTATAGTTAACAATTTGTAATTATTAATTCTAAATTGTTTATTTGAGAATTTCAAATTCACAACTTCAAATTGAAGTATAGTTAATAATTTGAAATTATTAATTCTAAATTGTTTATTTGAGAATTTCAAATTCACAACTTCAAATTAGTATAGTTAACAATTTGTAATTATCAGTTCTAAATTGTTTATTTGAGAATTTCAAATTCACAACTTCAAATTGAAGTATAGTTAACAATTTGTAATTATTAATTCTAAATTGTTTATTTGAGAATTTCAAATTCACAACTTCAAATTGAAGTATAGTTAACAATTTGTAATTATTAATTCTAAATTGTTTATTTGAGAATTTCAAATTTACAACTTCAAATTAAGTATAGTTAACAATTTGTAATTATCAGTTCTAAATTGTTTATTTGAAAATTTCAAATTCACAACTTCAAATTGAAGTATAGTTAACAATTTGTAATTATTAATTCTAAATTGTTTATTTGAGAATTTCAAATTCACAACTTCAAATTGAAGTATAGTTAACAATTTGTAATTATTAATTCTAAATTGTTTATTTGAGAATTTCAAATTCACAACTTCAAATTGAAGTATAGTTAACAATTTGAAATTATTAATTCTAAATTGTTTATTTGAGAATTTCAAATTCACAACTTCAAATTGAAGTATAGTTAACAATTTGTAATTATCAGTTCTAAATTGTTTATTTGAGAATTTCAAATTCACAACTTCAAATTGAGTATAGTTAACAATTTGTAATTATTAGTTTTAAATTGTTTATTTGAGAATTTCAAATTCACAACTTCAAATTGAAGTATAGTTAACAATTTGTAATTATTAATTCTAAATTGTTTATTTGAGAATTTCAAATTCACAACTTCAAATTGAAGTATAGTTAACAATTTGTAATTATTAATTCTAAATTGTTTATTTGAGAATTTCAAATTCACAACTTCAAATTGAAGTATAGTTAACAATTTGTAATTATTAATTCTAAATTGTTTATTTGAGAATTTAAAATTTACAACTTCAAATTGAAGTATAGTTAACAATTTGTAATTATTAATTCTAAATTGTTTATTTCAGAATTTCAAATTCACAACTTCAAATTGAAGTATAGTTAACAATTTGTAATTATTAATTCTAAATTGTTTATTTGAGAATTTTAAATTCACAACTTCAAATTGAAGTATAGTTAATAATTTGAAATTATTAATTCTAAATAGTTTATTTGAGAGTTTCAAATTCACAACTTCAAATTGAAGTATAGTTACAATTTGTAATTATCAGTTCTAAATTGTTTATTTGAGAATTTCAAATTCACAACTTCAAATTGAAGTATAGTTAATTATTTAAAATTATTAATTCTAAAATGTTTATTTGAGAATTTCAAATTCACAACTTCAAATTGAAGTATAGTTAATAACTTGAAATTATTAATACTAAATTGTTTATTTGAAAATTTTAAATTCACAACTCCAAATTATAGTATAGTTAATGATTTGTAATTATCAGTTCTAAATTGTTTATTTGAGAATTTCAAATTCACAACTTCAAATTGAAGTATAGTTAACAATTTGTAATTATTAATGTTAAATTGTTTATTTGAGAATTTCAAATTCACAACTTCAAATTGAAGTATAGTAGACAATTTGTAATTATCAGTACTAAATTATTTATTTGAGAATTTCAATTTCCCAACTTCAAATTGAATTATAGTTAACAATTTGTAATTATTAATTCTAAATTGTTTATTAGAAATTTCAAATTCACAACTTCAAATTGAATATAGTTAACAATTTGTAATTATCAGTTCTAAACTGTTTATTTGAGAATTTCAAATTCCCAACTTCAAATTGATGTATAGTTAACAATTTGTAATTATTAATTCTAAATTGTTTATTTGAGAATTTCAAATTCAGAACTTCAAATTGAAGTATAGTTACCAATTTGTAATTATCAGTTCTAAATTGTTTATTTGAGAATTTAATTTCACAACTTCAAATTGAAGTATAGTTAACAATTTGTAATTATTAATTCTAAATTGTTTATTTGAGAATTTCAAATTCACAACTTCAAATTGAAGTATAGTTAATAACTTGAAATTATTAATTCTAAATTGTTTATTTGAGAATTTCAAATTCACAACTCCAAATTATAGTATAGTTAATAATTTGTAATTATCAGTTCTAAATTGTTTATTTGAGAATTTCAAATTCACAACTTCAAATTGAAGTATAGTTAACAATTTGTAATTATTAATTCTAAATTGTTTATTTGAGAATTTCAAATTCACAACTTCAAATTGAAGTATAGTTAACAATTTGTAATTTTAATTCTAATTGTTTATTTGAGAATTTCAAATTTACAACTTCAAATTAAAGTATAGTTAACAATTTGTAATTATCAGTTCTAAATTGTTTATTTGAAAATTTTAAATTCACAACTTCAAATTGAAGTATAGTTAACAATTTGTAATTATTAATTCTAAATTGTTTATTTGAGAATTTCAAATTCACAACTTTAAATTGAAGTATAGTTAACAATTTGTAATTATTAGTTCTAAATTGTTTATTTGAGAATTTTAAATTCACAACTTCAAATTGAAGTATAGTTAATAATTTGAAATTATTAATTCTAAATAGTTTATTTGAGAGTTTCAAATTCACAACTTCAAATTGAAGTATAGTTAGCAATTTGTAATTATCAGTTCTAAATTGTTTATTTGAGAACTTCAAATTCACAACTTCAAATTGAAGTATAGTTAACAATTTTAAATTATTAGTTTTAAATTGTTTATTTGAGAATTTCAAATTTACAACTTCAAGTTGAGTATAGTTAACAATTTGTAATTATTAATTCTAAATTGTTTATTTGAGAATTTCAAATTCACAACTTCAAATTGAAGTATAGTTAACAATTTGTAATTATTAATTCTAAATTGTTTATTTGAGATTTCAAATTCACAACTTCAAATTGAAGTATAGTTAACAATTTGTAATTATTAATTCTAAATTGTTTATTTGAGAATTTCAAATTTACAACTTCAAATTGAAGTATAGTTAACAATTTGTAATTTTAATTCTAAATTGTTTATTTGAGAATTTCAAATTTACAACTTCAAATTAAAGTATAGTTAACAATTTGTAATTATCAGTTCTAAATTGTTTATTTGAGAATTTTAAATTCACAACTTCAAATTGAAGTATAGTTAACAATTTGTAATTTTAATTCTAAATTGTTTATTTGAGAGTTTCAAATTCACAACTTCAAATTGAAGTATAGTTAACAATTTGTATTTATCAGTTCTAAATTGTTTATTTGAGAATTTTAAATTCACAACTCAAATTATAGTATAGTTAATAATTTGTAATTATCAGTTCTAAATTGTTTATTTGAAAATTTCAAATTCACAACTTCAAATTGAAGTATAGTTAACAATTTGTAATTATTAATTCTAAATTGTTTATTTGAGAATTTCAAATTTACAACTACAAATTGAAGTATAGTTAACAATTTGTAATTTTAATTCTAAATTGTTTATTTGAGAATTTCAAATTGACAACTTCAAATTGAAGTATAGTTAATAATTTGTAATTATTAATTCTAAATTGTTTATTTCAGAATTTCTAATTCACAACTTCAAATTGAGTATAGTTAATAATTTGAAATTATTAATTCTAAATAGTTTATTTGAGATTTCAAACTCACAACTTCAAATTGAAGTATAGTTAACAATTTGTAATTATTAATTCTAAATTGTTTATTTGAGAGTTTCAAATTCACAACTTCAAATTGAAGTAGAGTTAACAATTTGTAATTATTAATTCTAAATTGTTTATTTGAGAATTTTAAATTCACAACTTCAAATTGAAGTATAGTTAATAATTTGAAATTATTAATTCTAAATAGTTTATTTGAGAGTTTCAAATTCACAACTTCAAATTATAGTATAGTTAATAATTTGTAATTATCAGTTCTAAATTGTTTATTTGAGAATTTCAATTTACAACTTCAAATTGAATTTTAGTTAACAATTTGTAATTATTAATTCTAAATTGTTTATTAGAGTATTTCAAATTCACAACTTCAAATTGAAGTATAGTTAACAATTTGTAATTATTAATTCTAAATTGTTTATTTGAAAATTTCAAATTCACAACTTCAAATTGAAGTATAGTTAACAATTTGTAATTTTTAATTCTAAATTGTTTATTTGAGAATTTCAAATTTACAACTTCAAATTAAAGTATAGTTAACAATTTGTAATTATCAGTTCTAAATTGTTTATTTGAAAATTTCAAATTCACAACTTCAAATTGAAGTATAGTTAACAATTTGTAATTATTAATTCTAAATTGTTTATTTGAGAATTTCAAATTCACAACTTCAAATTGAAGTATAGTTAACAATTTGTAATTATTAATTCTAAATTGTTTATTTGAGAATTTTAAATTCACAACTTCAAATTGAAGTATAGTTAATAATTTGAAATTATTAATTCTAAATAGTTTATTTGAGAGTTTCAAATTCACAACTTTAAATTGAAGTATAGTTAACAATTTGTAATTATCAGTTCTAAATTGTCTATTTGAGAATTTCAAATTCACAACTTCAAATTGAAGTTAAAAGTTAACAATTTGTAATTATCAGTTCTAAATTGTTTATTTGAGAATTTCAAATTCACAACTTCAAGTTGAGTATAGTTAACAATTTGTAATTATTAATTCTAAATTGTTTTTTGAGAATTTCAAATTCACAACTTCAAATTAAAGTAAAGTTAACAATTTGTAATTATTAATTCTAAATTGTTTATTTGAGATTTCAAATTCACAACTTCAAATTGAAGTATAGTTAACAATTTGTAATTATTAATTCTAAATTGTTTATTTGAGAATTTCAAATTCACAACTTCAAATTGAAGTATAGTTAACAATTTGTAATTTTTAATTCTAAATTGTTTATTTGAGAATTTTAAATTCACAACTTCAAATTGAAGTATAGTTAACAATTTGTAATTATTAATTCTAAATTGTTTATTAGAGACTTTCAAATTCACAACTTCAAATTGAAGTATAGTTAACAATTTGTAATTATTAATTTTAAATTGTTTATTTAAGAATTTCAAGTTCACAACTTCAAATTGAAGTATAGTTAACAATTTGTAATTATCAGTTCTAAATTGTTTATTTGAGAATTTCAAATTCACAACTTCAAATTGAATATAGTTAACAATTTGTAATTATTAATTCTAAATTGTTTATTTGAGAATTTCAAATTCACAACTTCAAATTGAAGTATAGTTAACAATTTGTAATTATTAATTCTAAATTGTTTATTTGAGAATTTCAAATTCACAACTTCAAATTGATAGTATAGTTAACAATTTGTAATTATTAATTCTAAATTGTTTATTTGAGAATTTCAAATTCACAACTTCAAATTGAAGTATAGTTAACAATTTGTAATTATTAATTCTAAATTGTTTATTTGAGAATTTCAAATTCACAACTTCAAATTGAAGTATAGTTAACAATTTGTAATTATTAATTCTAAATTGTTTATTTGAGAATTTCAAATTCACAACTTCAAATTGAAGTATAGTTAACAATTTGTAATTATTAATTCTAAATTGTTTATTTGAGAATTTCAAATTCACAACTTCAAATTGAAGTATAGTTAACAATTTGTAATTATTAATTCTAAATTGTTTATTTGAGAATTTCAAATTCACAACTTCAAATTGAAGTATAGTTAACAATTTGTAATTATTAATTCTAAATTGTTTATTTGAGAATTTCAAATTCACAACTTCAAATTGAAGTATAGTTAACAATTTGTAATTATTAATTCTAAATTGTTTATTTGAGAATTTCAAATTCACAACTTCAAATTGAAGTATAGTTAACAATTTGTAATTATTAATTCTAAATTGTTTATTTGAGAATTTCAAATTCACAACTTCAAATTGAAGTATAGTTAACAATTTGTAATTATTAATTCTAAATTGTTTATTTGAGAATTTCAAATTCACAACTTCAAATTGAAGTATAGTTAACAATTTGTAATTATAATTCTAAATTGTTTATTTGAGAATTTCAAATTCACAACTTCAAATTGAAGTATAGTTAACAATTTGTAATTATTAATTCTAAATTGTTTATTTGAGAATTTCAAATTCACAACTTCAAATTGAAGTATAGTTAACAATTTGTAATTATTATTCTAAATTGTTTATTTGAGAATTTCAAATTCACAACTTCAAATTGAAGTATAGTTAACAATTTGTAATTATTAATTCTAAATTGTTTATTTGAGAATTTCAAATTCACAACTTCAAATTGAAGTATAGTTAATAATTTGAAATTATAATTCTAAATTGTTTATTTGAGAATTTCAAATTCACAACTTCAAATTGAAGTATAGTTAACAATTTGTAATTATTAATTCTAAATTGTTTATTTGAGAATTTCAAATTCACAACTTCAAATTGAAGTATAGTTAACAATTTGTAATTATCAGTTCTAAATTGTTTATTTGAGAATTTCAAATTCACAACTTCAAATTGAAGTATAGTTAACAATTTGTAATTATTAATTCTAAATTGTTTATTTGAGAATTTCAAATTCACAACTTCAAATTGAAGTATAGTTAACAATTTGTAATTATCAGTTCTAAATTGTTTATTTGAGAATTTCAAATTCACAACTTCAAATTGAAGTATAGTTAACAATTTGTAATTATTAGTTCTAAATTGTTTATTTGAGAATTTTAAATTCACAACTTCAAATTGAAGTATAGTTAACAATTTGTAATTATTAATTCTAAATTGTATATTTGAGAATTTCAAATTCACAACTTCAAATTGAAGTATATTTAATAATTTGAAATTATTAATTCTAAATTGTTTATTTGAGAATTCTAAATTCACAACCTCAAATTGAAGTATAGTTATCAATTTGTAATTATTAATTCTAAATTGTTTATTTGAGAATTTCAAATTCACAACTTCAAATTGAAGTATAGTTAACAATTTGTAATTATTAGTTCTAAACTGTTTATTTGAGAATTTTAAATTCACAACTTTAAATTGATGTATAGTTAACAATTTGGAATTATTACTTCTAAATTGTTTATTTGAGAATTTCAAAATCACAACTTCAAATTGAAGTATAGTTAACAATTTGTAATTATTAGTTCTAAATTGTTTATTTGAGAATTTCAAATCACAACTTCAAATTGAAGTATAGTTAACAATTTGAATTATTAACTCTAAATTGTTTATTTGAGAATTTCAAGTTCACAACTTCAAATTGAAGTATAGTTAACAATTTGTAATTATCAGTTCTAAATTGTTTATTTGAGAATTTCAATTTCACAACTTCAAATTGAATTATAGTTAACAATTTGTAATTATTAATTCTAAATTGTTAATTTGAGAATTTCAATTTCACAACTTCAAATTGAAGTATAGTTAACAATTTGTAATTACTAATTCTAAATTGTTTATTTGAGAATTTCAAATTCACAACTTCAAATTGAAGTATAGTTAACAATTTGTAATTATTAATTCTAAATTGTTTATTTGAGAATTTCAAATTCACAACTTCAAATTAAAATATAGTTAACAATTTGGAATTATCAGTTCTAAATTGTTTAAATTTTAGAATTTCAAATTCACAACTTCAAATTGAAGTATAGTTAACAATTTGTAATTATAATTCTAAATTGTTTATTTGAGAATTTCAAATTTACAACTTCAAATTGAAGTATAGTTAAACAATTTGTAATTATTAATTCTAAATTGTTTATTTGAGAATTTCAAATTACTACTTCAAATTGAAGTATAGGTAACAATTTGTAATTATTAATTTTAAATTGTTTATTTGAGAATTTCAAATTCACAACTTCAAATTGAAGTATAGTTAACAATTTGTAATTTTAATTCTAAATTGTTTATTTGAGAATTTCAAATTGACAACTTCAAACTTGAAGTATAGTTAATAACTTGAAATTATTAATTCTAAATTGTTTATTTGAGAATTTCAAATTCACAACTCAAATTATAGTATAGTTAATAATTTGTAATTATCAGTTCTAAATTGTTTATTTGAGAATTTCAAATACACAACTTCAAATTGAAGTATAGTTAACAATTTGTAATTATTAATTCTAAATTGTTTATTTGAGAATTTCAAATTCACAACTTCAAATTGAAGTATAGTTAACAATTTGTAATTATTAATTTAAATTGTTTATTTGAGAATTTCAAATTCACAACTTCAAATTGAAGTATAGTTAACAATTTGTAATTATTAATTCTAAATTGTTTATTTGAGAATTTCAAATTAACAACTTCAAATTGAAGTATAGTTAATAATTGAATTATTAATTCTAAATTGTTTATTTGAGAATTTCAAATTCACAACTCAAATTATAGTATAGTTAATAATTTGTAATTATTTAGTTCTAAATTGTTTATTTGAGAATTTCAAATACACAACTTCAAATTGAAGTATAGTTAACAATTTGTAATTATTAATTCTAAATTGTTTATTTGAGAATTTCAAATTCACAACTTCAAATTGAAGTATAGTTAATAATTTGAAATTATTAATTCTAAATTGTTTATTTGAGAATTTCAAATTCACAACTTCAAATTGAAGTATAGTTATCAATTTGTAATTATTAATTCTAAATTGTTTATTTGAGAATTTCAAATTCACAACTTCAAATTGAAGTATAGTTAACAATTTGTAATTATCAGTTCTAAACTGTTTATTTGAGCATTTTAAATTCACAACTTCAAATTGATGTATAGTTAAAAATTTGTAATTATTACTTCTAAATTGTTTATTTGAGAATTTCAAATTCACAACTTCAAATTGAAGTATAGTTAACAATTTGTAATTATTAGTTCTAAATTGTTTATTTGAGAATTTCAAATTCACAACTTCAAATTGAAGTATAGTTAACAATTTGTAATTATTAATTCTAAATTGTTTATTTGAGAATTTCAAATTCACAACTTCAAATTGAAGTATAGTTAACAATTTGTAATTATCAGTTCTAAATTGTTTATTTGAGAATTTCAAATTCACAACTTCAAATTGAATTATAGTTAACAATTTGTAATTATTAATTCTAAATTGTTTATTTGAGAATTTCAATTTCACAACTTCAAATTGAAGTATAGTTAACAATTTGTAATTATTAATTCTAAATTGTTTATTTGAGAATTTTAAATTCACAACTTCAAATTGAAGTATAGTTAAAAAATTTGTAATTATCAGTTCTAAATTGTTTATTTGAGAATTTCAAATTCACAACTTCAAATTGAAGTATAGTTAACAATTTGTAATTATTAATTCTAAATTGTTTATTTGAGAATTTCAAATTAACAACTTCAAATTGAAGTATAGTTAACAATTTGTAATTTTAATTCTAAATTGTTTATTTGAGAATTTCAAATTCACAACTTCAAATTAAGTATAGTTAACAATTTGTAATTATTAATTCTAAATTGTTTATTGAGAATTTCAAATTCACAACTTCAAATTAAAGTATAGTTAACAATTTGAATTATCAGTTCTAAATTGTTAATTTGAGAATTTCAATTCACAACTTCAAATTGAAATATAGTTAACAATTTGTAATTATTAATTCTAAATTGTTTATTTGAGAATTTCAAATTTACAACTTCAAATTGAAGTATAGTTAAACAATTTGTAATTATTAATTCTAAACTGTTTATTTGAGAATTTCAAATTCACTACTTCAAATTGAAGTATAGTTAACAATTTGTAATTATTAATTTTAAATTGTTTATTTGAGAATTTCAAATTCACAACTTCAAATTGAAGTATAGTTAACAATTTGTAATTTTTAATTCTAAATTGTTTATTTGAGAATTTCAAATTGACAACTTCAAATTGAAGTATAGTTAATAATTGTAATTATTAATTCTAAATTGTTTATTTGAGAATTTCAAATTCACAACTCAAATTATAGTATAGTTAATAATTTGTAATTATAGTTCTAAATTGTTTATTTGAGAATTTCAAATTCACAACTTCAAATTGAAGTATAGTTAACAATTTGTAATTATTAATTCTAAATTGTTTATTTGAGAATTTCAAATTCACAACTTCAAATTGAAGTATAGTAACAATTTGTAATTATTAATTTCTAAATTGTTTATTTGAGAATTTCAAATTCACAACTTCAAATTGAAGTATAGTTAACAATTTGTAATTTTAATTCTAAATTGTTTATTTGAGAATTCAAATTGACAACTTCAAATTGAAGTAAAGTTAATAATTTGAAATTATTAATGCTAAATTGTTTATTTGAGAATTTCAAATTACAACTTCAAATTGAAGTATAGTTAACAATTTGTAATTATTAATTCTAAATTGTTTATTTGAGAATTTCAAATTCACAACTTCAAATTGAAGTATAGTTAACAATTTGTAATTATTAATTTTAAATTGTTTATTTGAGAATTTCAAATTCACAACTTCAAATTGAAGTATAGTTAACAATTTGTAATTATTAATTCTAAATTGTTTATTTGAGAATTTCAAATTACAACTTCAAATTGAAGTATAGTTAATAATTTGTAATTATTAATTCTAAATTGTTTATTTGAGAATTTCAAATTCACAACTTCAAATTGAAGTATAGTTAACAATTTGTAATTATTAATTCTAAATTGTTTATTTGAGAATTTCAAATTCACAACTTCAAATTGAAGTATAGTTAACAATTTGTAATTATTAATTCTAAATTGTTTATTTGAGAATTTCAAATTCACAACTTCAAATTGAAGTATAGTTAACAATTTGTAATTTTAATTCTAAATTGTTTATTTGAGAATTTCAAATTCAACTTCAAATTAGTATAGTTAACAATTTGTAATTATTAATTCTAAATTGTTTATTTGAAATTTCAAATTCACAACTTCAAATTGAGTATAGTTAACAATTTGTAATTATCAGTTCTAAATTGTTTATTTGAGAATTTCAAATTCACAACTTCAAATTGAAGTATAGTTAACAATTTGTAATTATTAATTCTAAATTGTTTATTTGAGAATTTTAAATTCACAACTTCAAATTGAAGTATAGTTAACAATTTGTAATTATAATTCTAAATTGTTTATTTGAGAATTTCAAATTCACAACTTCAAATTGAAGTATAGTTAAAATTTGTAATTATTAATTCTAAATTGTTTATTTGAGAATTTCAAATTCACAACTTCAAATTAAGTATAGTTAACAATTTGTAATTATTAGTTCTAAATTGTTTATTTGAGAATTTCAAATTCACAACTTCAAATTAAGTATAGTTAACAATTTGTAATTATTAATTCTAAATTGTTTATTTGAGAATTTCAAATTCACAACTTCAAATTGAAGTATAGTTAACAATTTGTAATTATTAATTCTAAATTGTTTATTTGAGAATTTCAAATTCACAACTTCAAATTGAAGTATAGTTAACAATTTGTAATTATTAATTCTAAATTGTTTATTTGAGAATTTCAAATTCACAACTTCAAATTGAAGTATAGTTAACAATTTGTAATTATTAATTCTAAATTGTTTATTTGAGAATTTCAAATTCACAACTTCAAATTAAGTATAGTTAACAATTTGTAATTATTAATTCTAAATTGTTTATTTGAGAATTTCAAATTCACAACTTCAAATTGAAGTATAGTTAACAATTTGTAATTATTAATTCTAAATTGTTTATTTGAGAATTTCAAATTCACAACTTCAAATTGAAGTATAGTTAACAATTTGTAATTATTAATTCTAAATTGTTTATTTGAGAATTTCAAATTCACAACTTCAAATTGAAGTATAGTTAACAATTTGTAATTATTAATTCTAAATTGTTTATTTGAGAATTTCAAATTCACAACTTCAAATTGAAGTATAGTTAACAATTTGTAATTATTAATTCTAAATTGTTTATTTTAGAATTTCAAATTCACAACTTCAAATTGAAGTATAGTTAACAATTTGTAATTATTAATTCTAAATTGTTTATTTGAGAATTTCAAATTCACAACTTCAAATTGAAGTATAGTTAAAATTTGTAATTATTAATTCTAAATTGTTTATTTGAGAATTTCAAATTCACAACTTCAAATTAAGTATAGTTAACAATTTGTAATTATCAATTCTAAATTGTTTATTTGAGAATTTCAAATTCACAACTTCAAATTGAAGTATAGTTAACAATTTGTAATTATTAATTCTAAATTGTTTATTTGAGAATTTCAAATTCACAACTTCAAATTGAAGTATAGTTAACAATTTGTAATTATTAATTCTAAATTGTTTATTTGAAATTTCAAATTCACAACTTCAAATTGAAGTATAGTTAACAATTTGTAATTATCAGTTCTAAATTGTTTATTTGAGAATTTTAAATTCACAACTTCAAATTAAAGTATAGTTAACAATTTGTAATTCTTAATTCTAACTTGTTTATTTGAGAATTTTAAATTCACAACTTCAAATTGAAGTATAGTTAACATTTGTAATTATTAATTCTAAATTGTTTATTTGAAGAATTTCAAATTCACAACTTCAAATTGAAGTATAGTTAACAATTTGTAATTATCAGTTCTAAATTGTTTATTTGAGAATTTCAAATTCACAACTTCAAATTGAAGTATAGTTAACAATTTGTAATTATTAATTCTAAATTGTTTATTTGAGAATTTCAAATTCACAACTTCAAATTAAGTATAGTTAACAATTTGTAATTATCAGTTCTAAATTGTTTATTTGAGAATTTAAATTCACAACTTCAAATTGAAGTATAGTTAACAATTTGTAATTATCAGTTCTAAATTATTTATTTGAGAATTTCAAATTCACAACTTCAAATTGAAGTATAGTTAACAATTTGTAATTATTAATTCTAAATTGTTTATTTGAGAATTTCAAATTCACAACTTCAAATTGAAGTATAGTTAACAATTTGTAATTATTAATTCTAAATTGTTTATTTGAGAATTTCAAATTCACAACTTCAAATTGAGTATAGTTAACAATTTGTAATTATTAATTCTAAATTGTTTATTTGAGAATTTCAAATTCACAACTTCAAATTGAAGTATAGTTAATAATTTGAAATTATTAATTCTAAATTGTTTATTTGAGAATTTCAAATTCACAACTTCAAATTGAAGTATAGTTAACAATTTGTAATTATTAATTCTAAATTGTTTATTTGAGAATTTCAAATTCACAACTTCAAATTGAAGTATAGTTAACAATTTGTAATTATTAATTCTAAATTGTTTATTTGAGAATTTCAAATTCACAACTTCAAATTGAAGTATAGTTAACAATTTGTAATTATCAGTTCTAAATTGTTTATTTGAGAATTTCAAATTCACAACTTCAAATTGAAGTATAGTTAACAATTTGTAATTATTAATTCTAAATTGTTTATTTGAGAATTTCAAATTCACAACTTCAAATTGAAGTATAGTTAACAATTTGTAATTATCAATTCTAAATTGTTTATTTGAGAATTTCAAATTCACAACTTCAAATTGAAGTATAGTTAACAATTTGAATTATTAATTCTAAATTGTTTATTTGAGAATTTCAAATTCACAACTTCAAATTAAATATAGTTAATAATTTAAATTATTAATTCTAAATTGTTTATTTGAGAATTTCAAATTCACAACTTCAAATTAAGTATAGTTAATAATTTGTAATTATTAATTCTAAATTGTTTATTTGAGAATTTCAAATTCACAACTTCAAATTGAAGTATAGTTAACAATTTGTAATTATCAGTTCTAAATTGTTTATTTGAGAATTTCAAATTCACAACTTCAAATTGAAGTATAGTTAACAATTTGTAATTATTAATTCTAAATTGTTTATTTGAGAATTTCAAATTCACAACTTCAAATTGAAGTATAGTTAACAATTTGTAATTATCAGTTCTAAATTGTTTATTTGAGAATTTCAAATTCACAACTTCAAATTGAAGTATAGTTAACAATTTGTAATTATTAATTCTAAATTGTTTATTTGAGAATTTCAAATTCACAACTTCAAATTGAAGTATAGTTAACAATTTGTAATTATTAATTCTAAATTGTTTATTTGAGAATTTCAAATTCACAACTTCAAATTAGTATAGTTAATAATTTGTAATTATTAATTCTAAATTGTTTATTTGAGAATTTCAAATTCACAACTTCAAATTGAAGTATAGTTAACAATTTGTAATTATTAATTCTAAATTGTTTATTTGAGAATTTCAAATTCACAACTTCAAATTGAAGTATAGTTAACAATTTGTAATTATTAATTCTAAATTGTTTATTTGAGAATTTCAAATTCACAACTTCAAATTGAAGTATAGTTAAAATTTGTAATTATCAGTTCTAAATTGTTTATTTGAGAATTTCAAATTCACAACTTCAAATTGAAGTATAGTTAACAATTTGTAATTATTAATTCTAAATTGTTTATTTGAGAATTTCAAATTCACAACTTCAAATTGAAGTATAGTTAACAATTTGTAATTATCAGTTCTAAATTGTTTATTTGAGAATTTCAAATTCACAACTTCAAATTGAAGTATAGTTAACAATTTGTAATTATTAATTCTAAATTGTTTATTTGAGAATTTCAAATTCACAACTTCAAATTGAAGTATAGTTAACAATTTGTAATTATTAGTTCTAAATTGTTTATTTGAGAATTTCAAATTCACAACTTCAAATTGAAGTATAGTTAACAATTTGTAATTATTAATTCTAAATTGTTTATTTGAGAATTTCAAATTCACAACTTCAAATTGAAGTATAGTTAACAATTTGTAATTATTAGTTCTAAATTGTTTATTTGAGAATTTTAAATTCACAACTTCAAATTGAAGTATAGTTAACAATTTGTAATTATTAATTCTAAATTGTTTATTTGAGAATTTCAAATTCACAACTTCAAATTGAAGTATAGTTAACAATTTGTAATTATTAGTTCTAAATTGTTTATTTGAGAATTTCAAATTCACAACTTCAAATTGAAGTATAGTTAACAATTTGTAATTATTAATTCTAAATTGTTTATTTGAGAATTTAAATTCACAACTTCAAATTGAAGTATAGTTAACAATTTGTAATTATTAATTCTAAATTGTTTATTTGAGAATTTCAAATTCACAACTTCAAATTGAAGTATAGTTAACAATTTGTAATTATTAATTCTAAATTGTTTATTTGAGAATTTCAAATTCACAACTTCAAATTGAAGTATAGTTAACAATTTGTAATTATTAATTCTAAATTGTTTATTTGAGAATTTCAAATTCACAACTTCAAATTGAAGTATAGTTAACAATTTGTAATTATCAGTTCTAAATTGTTTATTTGAGAATTTCAAATTCACAACTTCAAATTGAAGTATAGTTAACAATTTGTAATTATTAATTCTAAATTGTTTATTTGAGAATTTCAAATTCACAACTTCAAATTGAAGTATAGTTAACAATTTGTAATTATTAATTCTAAATTGTTTATTTGAGAATTTCAAATTCACAACTTCAAATTGAAGTATAGTTAACAATTTGTAATTATTAATTCTAAATTGTTTATTTGAGAATTTCAAATTCACAACTTCAAATTGAAGTATAGTTAACAATTTGAATTATTAATTCTAAATTGTTTATTTGAGAATTTCAAATTCACAACTTCAAATTGATAGTATAGTTAATAATTTGTAATTATCAGTTCTAAATTGTTTATTTGAGAATTTCAAATTCACAACTTCAAATTGAAGTATAGTTAACAATTTGTAATTATTAATTCTAAATTGTTTATTTGAGAATTTCAAATTCACAACTTCAAATTGAAGTATAGTTAACAATTTGTAATTATTAATTCTAAATTGTTTATTTGAGAATTTCAAATTCACAACTTCAAATTGAAGTATAGTTAACAATTTGTAATTATTAATTCTAAATTGTTTATTTGAGAATTTCAAATTCACAACTTCAAATTGAAGTATAGTTAACAATTTGTAATTATTAATTCTAAATTGTTTATTTGAGAATTTCAAATTCACAACTTCAAATTGAAGTATAGTTAACAATTTGTAATTATTAGTTCTAAATTGTTTATTTGAGAATTTCAAATTCACAACTTCAAATTGAAGTATAGTTAATAATTTGTAATTATTAATTCTAAATTGTTTATTTGAGATTTCAAATTCACAACTTCAAATTGAAGTATAGTTAACAATTTGTAATTATTAGTTCTAAATTGTTTATTTGAGAATTTCAAATTCACAACTTCAAATTGAAGTATAGTTAACAATTTGTAATTATTAATTCTAAATTGTTTATTTGAGAATTTCAAATTCACAACTTCAAATTGAAGTATAGTTAACAATTTGTAATTATTAGTTCTAAATTGTTTATTTGAGAATTTCAAATTCACAACTTCAAATTGAAGTATAGTTAATAATTTGTAATTATTAATTCTAAATTGTTTATTTGAGAATTTCAAATTCACAACTTCAAATTGAAGTATAGTTAACAATTTGTAATTATCAGTTCTAAATGTTTATTTGAGAATTTCAAATTCACAACTTCAATTTGAAGTATAGTTAATAATTTGTAATTATTACTTCTAAATTGTTTATTTGAGAATTTCAAATTCACAACTTCAAATTGAAGTATAGTTAACAATTTGTAATTATTAGTTCTAAATTGTTTATTTGAGAATTTCAAATTCACAACTTCAAATTGAAGTATAGTTAACAATTTGTAATTATTAATTCTAAATTGTTTATTTGAGAATTTAAATTCACAACTTCAAATTGAAGTATAGTTAACAATTTGTAATTATTAGTTCTAAATTGTTTATTTGAGAATTTCAAATTCACAACTTCAAATTGAAGTATAGTTAACAATTTGTAATTATTAATTCTAAATTGTTTATTTGAGAATTTCAAATTCACAACTTCAAATTGAAGTATAGTTAACAATTTGTAATTATTAATTCTAAATTGTTTATTTGAGAATTTCAAATTCACAACTTCAAATTGAAGTATAGTTAACAATTTGTAATTATCAGTTCTAAATTGTTTATTTGAGAATTTCAAATTCACAACTTCAAATTGAAGTATAGTTAACAATTTGTAATTATTAATTCTAAATTGTTTATTTGAGAATTTCAAATTCACAACTTCAAATTGAAGTATAGTTAACAATTTGTAATTATTAATTCTAAATTGTTTATTTGAGAATTTCAAATTCACAACTTCAAATTTAAGTATAGTTAACAATTTGTAATTATTAATTCTAAATTGTTTATTTGAGAATTTCAAATTCACAACTTCAAATTGAAGTATAGTTAACAATTTGTAATTATCAGTTCTAAATTGTTTATTTGAGAATTTCAATTTCACAACTTCAAATTGAAGTTTAGTTAACAATTTGTAATTATTAGTTCTAAATTGTTTATTTGAGAATTTCAAATTCACAACTTCAAATTGAAGTATAGTTAACAATTTGTAATTATTAATTCTAAATTGTTTATTTGAGAATTTCAAATTCACAACTTCAAATTGAAGTATAGTTAACAATTTGTAATTATTAGTTCTAAATTGTTTATTTGAGAATTTCAAATTCACAACTTCAAATTGAAGTATAGTTAACAATTTGTAATTATTAATTCTAAATTGTTTATTTGAGAATTTCAAATTCACAACTTCAAATTGAAGTATAGTTAACAATTTGTAATTATTAATTCTAAATTGTTTATTTGAGAATTTCAAATTCACAACTTCAAATTAAGTATAGTTAATAATTTGTAATTATCAGTTCTAAACTGTTTATTTGAGAATTTCAAATTCACAACTTCAAATTGAAGTATAGTTAACAATTTGTAATTATTAATTCTAAATTGTTTATTTGAGAATTTCAAATTCACAACTTCAAATTGAAGTATAGTTAAACAATTTGTAATTATTAATTCTAAATTGTTTATTTGAGAATTTCAAATTCACAACTTCAAATTGAAGTATAGTTAACAATTTGTAATTATTAATTCTAAATTGTTTATTTGAGAATTTTCAAATTCACAACTTCAAATTATAGTATAGTTAACAATTTGTAATTATCAGTTCTAAATTGTTTATTTGAGAATTTCAAATTCACAACTTCAAATTGAATATAGTTAACAATTTGTAATTATTAATTCTAAATTGTTTATTTGAGAATTTCAAATTCACAACTTCAAATTAAGTATAGTTAACAATTTGTAATTATCAGTTCTAAATTGTTTATTTGAGAATTTCAAATTCACAACTTCAAATTGAAGTATAGTTAAAATTTGTAATTATTAATTCTAAATTGTTTATTTGAGAATTTCAAATTCACAACTTCAAATTGAAGTATAGTTAACAATTTGTAATTATTAATTCTAAATTGTTTATTTGAGAATTTCAAATTCACAACTTCAAATTAAAGTATAGTTAACAATTTGTAATTATCAGTTCTAAATTGTTTATTTGAGATTTTCAAATTCACAACTTCAAATTGAAGTATAGTTAACAATTTGTAATTTTAATTCTAAATTGTTTATTTGAGAATTTCAAATTCTCAACTTCAAATTGAAGTATAGTTAACCATTTGTAATTATTAATTCTAAATTGTTTATTTGAGAATTTCAAATTGACAACTTCAAATTGAAGTATAGTTAATAACTTTTAAATTATTAATTCTAAATTATTTATTTGAGAATTTCAAATTCACAACTCCAAATTATAGTATAGTTAATGATTTGTAATTATCAGTTCTAAATTGTTTATTTGAGAATTTCAAATTCACAACTTCAAATTGAAGTATAGTTAACAATTTGTAATTATTAATTCTAAATTGTTTATTTGAGAATTTCAAATTACAACTTCAAATTGAAGTATAGGTTAACAATTTGTAATTATTAATTCTAAATTGTTTATTTGAGAATTTCAAATTCACAACTTCAAATTGAAGTATAGTTAACAATTTGTAATTTTAATTCTAAATTGTTTATTTGAGAATTTCAAATTGACAACTTCAAATTGAAGTATAGTTAATAATTTGTAATTATTAGTTCTAAATTGTTTATTTGAGAATTTCAAATTCACAACTTCAAATTAAGTATAGTTAATAATTTGTAATTATAGTTCTAAATTGTTTATTTGAGAATTTCAAATTCACAACTTCAAATTGAAGTATAGTTAACAATTTGTAATTATTAATTCTAAATTGTTTATTTGAGAATTTCAAATTCACAACTTCAAATTGAAGTATAGTTAACAATTTGTAATTTTAATTCTAAATTGTTTATTTGAGAATTTCAAATTCTAACTTCAAATTGAAGTATAGTTAACAATTTGTAATTATTAATTCTAAATTGTTTATTTGAGAATTTCAAATTCACAACTTCAAATTGAAGTATAGTTAACAATTTGTAATTATCAGTTCTAAATTGTTTATTTGAGAATTTAAATTCACAACTTCAAATTGAAGTATAGTTATAAATTTGTAATTATCAGTTCTAAATTGTTTATTTGAAAATTTTAAATTCACAACTTCAAATTGAAGTATAGTTAATCAATTTGTAATTATTAGTTCTAAATTATTTAGTTGAGAATTTCAAATTCACAACTTCAAATTGAAGTATAGTTAAACAATTTGTAATTATTAATTCTAAATTGTTTATTTGAGAATTTCAAATTCACAACTTCAAATTGAAGTATAGGTTTAAAAATTTGTAATTATCAGTTCTAAACTGTTTATTTAAGAATTTAAATTCACAACTTCAAATTGATGTATAGTTAACAATTTGAATTATTACTTCTAAATTGTTTATTTGAGAATTTCAAATTTACAACTTCAAATTGAACTATAGTTAACAATTTGTAATTATTAGTTCTAAATTGTTTATTTGAGAATTTCAAATTCACAACTTCAAATTTAAGTATAGTTAACAATTTGTAATTATTAATTCTAAATTGTTTATTTGAGAATTTCAAGTTCACAACTTCAAATTGAAGTATAGTTAACAATTTGTAATTATCAGTTCTAAATTGTTTATTTGAGAATTTCAAATTCACAACTTCAAATTGAATTATAGTTAACAATTTGTAATTATTAATTCTAAATTGTTAATTTGAAAATTTCAATTTCACAACTTCAAATTGAAGTATAGTTAACAATTTGTAATTATAATTCTAAATTGTTTATTTGAGAATTTCAAATTCACAACTTCAAATTGAAGTATAGTTAACAATTTGTAATTATAGTTCTAAATTGTTTATTTGAGAATTTCAAATTCACAACTTCAAATTGAAGTATAGTTAACAATTTGTAATTATTAATTCTAAATTGTTTATTTGAGAATTTCAAATTCACAACTTCAAATTGAAGTATAGTTAACAATTTGTAATTATTAATTCTAAATTGTTTATTTGAGAATTTCAAATTCACAACTTCAAATTGAAGTATAGTTAACAATTTGTAATTATTAATTCTAAATTGTTTATTTGAGAATTTCAAATTCACAACTTCAAATTGAAGTATAGTTAACAATTTGTAATTATCAGTTCTAAATTGTTTATTTGAGAATTTCAAAATTTTACAACTTCAAATTGAAGTATAGTTAACAATTTGTAATTATTAATTCTAAATTGTTTATTTGAGAATTTCAAATTCACAACTTCAAATTGAAGTATAGTTAACAATTTGTAATTATTAATTCTAAATTGTTTATTTGAGAATTTCAAATTCACAACTTCAAATTGAAGTATAGTTAATAACTTGAAATTATTAATTCTAAATTGTTTATTTGAGAATTTTAAATTCACAACTTCAAATTATAGTATAGTTAATAATTTGTAATTATCAGTTCTAAATTGTTTATTTGAGAATTTCAAATTCACAACTTCAAATTGAATTATAGTTAACAATTTGTAATTATTAATTCTAAATTGTTTATTTTGAGAATTTCAAATTCACAACTCCAAATTATAGTATAGTTAATAATTTGTAATTATCAGTTCTAAATTGTTTATTTGAGAATTTCAAATTCACAACTTCAAATTGAAGTATAGTTAACAATTTGTAATTATTAATTCTAAATTGTTTATTTGAGAATTTCAAATTCACAACTTCAAATTAAGTATAGTTAACAATTTGTAATTATTAGTTCTAAATTGTTTATTTGAGAATTTCAAATTCACAACTTCAAATTGAAGTATAGTTAACAATTTGTAATTATTAATTCTAAATTGTTTATTTGAGAATTTCAAATTCACAACTTCAAATTGAAGTATAGTTTACATATTTGTAATTATCAGTTCTAAATTGTTTATTTGAGAATTTCAAATTCACAACTTCAAATTGAAGTATAGTTAACAATTTGTAATTATTAGTTCTAAATTGTTTATTTGAGAATTTTAAATTCACAACTTCAAATTGAAGTATAGTTAACAATTTGTAATTATTAGTTCTAAATTGTTTATTTGAGAATTTCAAATTACAACTTTTAATTGAAGTATAGTTAACAATTTGTAATTATTAATTCTAAATTGTTTATTTGAGAATTTCAAATTCACAACTTCAAATTGAAGTATAGTTAACAATTTGAAATTATTAATTCTAAATTGTTTATTTGAGAATTTAAATTCACAACTTCAAATTGAAGTATAGTTAACAATTTGTAATTATCAGTTCTAAATTGTTTATTTGAGAATTTCAAATTCACAACTTCAAATTGAAGTATAGTTAACAATTTGTAATTATTAGTTCTAAATTGTTTATTTGAGAATTTCAAATTCACAACTTCAAATTGAAGTATAGTTAACAATTTGTAATTATTAATTCTAAATTGTTTATTTGAGAATTTCAAATTCACAACTTCAAATTGAAGTATAGTTAACAATTTGTAATTATCAGTTCTAAATTGTTTATTTGAGAATTTCAAATTCACAACTTCAAATTGATGTATAGTTAACAATTTGTAATTATTAATTCTAAATTGTTTATTTGAGAATTTCAAATTCACAACTTCAAATTGAAGTATAGTTAACAATTTGTAATTTTAATTCTAAATTGTTTATTTGAGAATTTCAAATTCACAACTTCAAATTAAAGTATAGTTAACAATTTGTAATTATTAATTCTAAATTGTTTATTTGAGAATTTCAAATTCACAACTTCAAATTAAGTATAGTTAACAATTTGTAATTATCAGTTCTAAATTGTTAATTTGAGAATTTCAATTTCACAACTTCAAATTGAAGTATAGTTGACAATTTGTAATTATAATTCTAAATTGTTTATTTGAGAATTTCAAATTCACAACTTCAAATTGAAGTATAGTTAAAAAATTTGTAATTATTAATTCTAAATTGTTTATTTGAGAATTTCAAATTCACAACTTCAAATTGAAGTATAGTTAATAATTTGAAATTATTAATTCTAAATTGTTTATTTGAGAATTTCAAATTCACAACTTCAAATTAAGTATAGTTAATAATTTGTAATTATCAGTCCTAAATTGTTTAATTTGAGAATTTCAAATTCACAACTTCAAATTGAAGTATAGTTAACAATTTGTAATTATTAATTTTAAATTATTTATTTGAGAATTTCAAATTCACAACTCCAAATTATAGTATAGTTAATGATTTGTAATTATCAGTTCTAAATTGTTTATTTGAGAATTTCAAATTCACAACTTCAAATTGAAGTATAGTTAACAACTTGTAATTATTAATTCTAAATTGTTTATTTGAGAATTTCAAATTCACAACTTCAAATTGAAGTATAGTTAACAATTTGTAATTATTAATTCTAAATTGTTTATTTGAGAATTTCAAATTCACAACTTCAAATTAAGTATAGTTAACAATTTGTAATTATCAGTTCTAAATTGTTTATTTGAGAATTTCAAATTCACAACTTCAAATTGAAGTATAGTTAACAATTTGTAATTATTAATTCTAAATTGTTTATTTGAGAATTTCAAATTCCAACTTCAAATTGAAGTATAGTTAACAATTTGTAATTATTAATTCTAAATTGTTTATTTGAGAATTTCAAATTCACAACTTCAAATTGAAGTATAGTTAACAACTTGTAATTATCAGGTCTAAATTGTTTATTTGAGAATTTCAAATTCACAACTTCAAATTGAAGTATAGTTAACTAATTTGTAATTATTAATTCTAAATTGTTTATTTGAGAATTTCAAATTCACAACTTCAAATTGAAGTATAGTTAACAATTTGTAATTATTAATTCTAAATTGTTTATTTGAGAATTTCAAATTCACAACTTCAAATTGAAGTATAGTTAAAATTTGTAATTATCAATTCTAAATTGTTTATTTGAGAATTTCAAATTACAACTTCAAATTGAAGTATAGTTAACAATTTGTAATTATCAGTTCTAAATTGTTTATTTGAGAATTTCAAATTCACAACTTCAAATTAAAGTATAGTTAACAATTTGTAATTATTAATTCTAAATTGTTTATTTGAGAATTTCAAATTTACAACTTCAAATTGAAGTATAGTTAACAATTTGTAATTATCAGTTCTAAATTGTTTATTTGAGAATTTCAAATTCACAACTTCAAATTGAAGTATAGTTAATAATTTGAATTATTAATTCTAAATTGTTTATTTGAGAATTTCAAATTCACAACTTCAAATTGAAGTATAGTTAATAATTTGAAATTATAATTCTAAATTGTTTATTTAGAATTTTAAATTCACAACTTCAAATTGAAGTATAGTTAACAATTTGTAATTATTAATTCTAAATTGTTTATTTGAAAAATTTCAAATTCACAGCTTCAAATTGAAGTATAGTTAACAATTTGTAATTATTAATTCTAAATTGTTTATTTGAGAATTTCAAATTCACAACTTCAAATTAAAGTATAGTTAATAATTTGTAATTATCAGTTCTAAATTGTTTATTTGAGAATTTCAAATTCACAACTTCAAATTGAAGTATAGTTAACAATTTGTAATTATTAATTCTAAATTGTTTATTTGAGAATTTCAAATTCACAACTTCAAATTGAAGTATAGTTAACAATTTGTAATTATTAATTCTAAATTGTTTATTTGAGAATTTCAAATTCACAACTTCAAATTAAAGTATAGTTAACAATTTGTAATTATTAATTCTAAATTGTTTATTTGAGAATTTAAATTCACAACTTCAAATTGAAGTATAGTTAACAATTTGTAATTATTAATTCTAAATTGTTTATTTGAGAATTTCAAATTCACAACTTCAAATTGAAGTATAGTTAACAATTTGTAATTATAGTTCTAAATTTTTATTTGAGAATTTCAATTTTACAACTTCAAATTGAATTATAGTTAACAATTTGTAATTATTAATTCAAATTGTTTATTTGAGAATTTCAAATTCACAACTTCAAATTGAAGTATAGTTAACAATTTGTAATTATTAATTCTAAATTGTTTATTTGAGAATTTCAAATTCACAACTTCAAATTGAAGTATAGTTAATAATTTGTAATTATTAGTTCTAAATTGTTTATTTGAGAATTTCAAATTCACAACTTCAAATTGAAGTATAGTTAACAATTTGTAATTATTAATTCTAAATTGTTTATTTGAGAATTTCAATTCACAACTTCAAATTGAAGTATAGTTAACAATTTGTAATTATCAGTTCTAAATTGTTTATTTGAGAATTTCAAATTTCACAACTTCAAATTGAAATATAGTTAACAATTTGTAATTATTAATTCTAAATTGTTTATTTGAGAATTTCAAATTCACAACTTCAAATTGAAGTATAGTTAACAATTTGTAATTACTAATTCTAAATTGTTTATTTGAGAATTTCAAATTCACAACTTCAAATTGAAGTATAGTTAAACAATTTGTAATTATTAATTCTAAATTGTTTATTTGAGAATTTCAAATTCACAACTTCAAATTGAAGTATAGTTAACAATTTGTAATTATTAATTCTAAATTGTTTATTTGAGAATTTCAAATTCACAACTTCAAATTGAAGTATAGTTAACAATTTGTAATTCTTAATTCTAAATTGTTTATTTGAGAATTTCAAATTCACAACTTCAAATTAAAGTATAGTTAACAATTTGTAATTATTAATTCTAAATTGTTTATTAGAGAATTTCAAATTCACAACTTCAAATTAAAGTATAGTTAACAATTTGTAATTATCAGTTCTAAATTGTTAATTTGAGAATTTCAATTTCACAACTTCAAATTGAAGTATAGTTAACAATTTGTAATTACTAATTCTAAATTGTTTATTTGAGAATTTCAAATTCACAACTTCAAATTGAAGTATAGTTAAACAATTTGTAATTATTAATTCTAAATTGTTTATTTGAGAATTTCAAATTCACAACTTCAAATTGAAGTATAGTTAACAATTTGTAATTATTAATTTTAAATTATTTATTTGAGAATTTCAAATTCACAACTCCAAATTATAGTATAGTTAATGATTTGTAATTATCAGTCCTAAATTGTTTAATTTGAGAATTTCAATTTCACAACTTCAAATTGAAGTATAGTTAACAATTTGTAATTATTACTTCTAAATTGTTTATTTGAGAATTTCAAATTCACAACTCCAAATTATAGTATAGTTAATGATTTGTAATTATCAGTTCTAAATTGTTTATTTGAGAATTTCAAATTCACAACTTCAAATTGAAGTATAGTTAACAATTTGTAATTATTAATTCTAAATTGTTTATTTGAGAATTTCAAATTCACAACTTCAAATTGAAGTATAGTTAACAAATTGTAATTTTTATTTCTAAATTGTTTATTTGAGAATTTCAAATTTACAACTTCAAATTAAAGTATAGTTAACATTTTGTAATTATCAGTTCTAAATTGTTTATTTGAGATTTTCAAATTCACAACTTCAAATTGAAGTATAGTTAACAATTTGTAATTTTTAATTCTAAATTGTTTATTTGAGAATTTCAAATTCTCAACTTCAAATTGAAGTATAGTTAACCATTTGTAATTATTAATTCTAAATTGTTTATTTGAGAATTTCAAATTCACAACTTCAAATTAAAATATAGCTAAGAATTTGTAATTATCAGTTCTAAATTGTTTATTTAAGAATTTTAAATTCACAACTTCAAATTGATGTAAAGTTAACAATTTGTAATTATCAGTTCTAAATTATTTATTTGAGAATTTCAAATTCACAACTTCAAATTAAAGTATAGTTAACAATTTGTAATTATTACTTCTAAATTGTTTATTTGAGAATTTCAAATTCACAACTTCAAATTGAAGTATAGTTAACAATTTGTAATTATCAGTTCTAAATTGTTTATTTGAGAATTTCAAATTCACAACTTCAAATTGAAGTATAGTTAATAATTTGTAATTATTAATTCTAAATTATTTATTTGAGAATTTCAAATTCACAACTTCAAATTGAAGTATAGTTAATAACTTGAAATTATTAATTCTAAATTGTTTATTTGAGAATTTTAAATTCACAACTTCAAATTGAAGTATAGTTAACAATTTGTAATTATTAATTCTTAATTGTTTATTTAAGAATTTCAAATTCACAACTTCAAATTGAAGTATAGTTAATAATTTGGAATTATTAATTCTAAATTGATTATTTGAGAATTTGAAATTCACAACTTCAAATTGAAGTATAGTTAATAACCGGAAATTATTAATTCTAAATTGTTTATTTAAGAATTTTAAATTCACAACTTCAAATTGAAGTATAGTTAACAATTTGTAATTATTAATTCTTAATTGTTTATTTAAGAATTTCAAATTCACAACTTCAAATTGAAGTATAGTTAACAATTTGTAATTATTAATTCTAAATTGTTTATTTGAGAATTTCAAGTTCACAACTTCAAATTAAAGTATAGTTAACAATTTGTAATTATCAGTTCTAAATTGTTTATTTGAGAATTTCAAATTCACAACTTCAAATTGAAGTATAGTTAACAATTTGTAATTATTAATTCTAAATTGTTTATTTGAGAATTTCAAATTCACAACTTCAAATTGAAGTTTAGTTAACAATTTGTAATTACTAATTCTAAATTGTTTATTTGAGAATTTCAAATTCACAACTTCAAATTGAAGTATAGTTAACAATTTGTAATTATTAATTTTAATTGCTTATTTGAGAATTTCATATTCTCAACTTCAAATTGAAGTATAGTTAACAATTTGTAATTATTAATTCTAAATTGTTTATTTGAGAATTTCAAGTTCACAACTTCAAATTGAAGTATAGTTAACAATTTGTAATTATCAGTTCTAAATTTTTATTTGAGAATTTCAATTTCACAACTTCAAATTGAATTATAGTTAACAATTTGTAATTATTAATTCTAAATTGTTTATTTGAGAATTTCAAATTCACAACTTCAAATTGAAGTATAGTTAATTATTTAAAATTATTAATTCTAAAATGTTTATTTGAGAATTTCAAATTCACAACTTCAAATTGAAGTATAGTTAATAACTTGAAATTATTAATTCTAAATTGTTTATTTGAGAATTTTAAATTCACAACTCCAAATTATAGTATAGTTAATGATTTGTAATTATCAGTTCTAAATTGTTTATTTGAGAATTTCAATTTCACAACTTCAAATTGAATTATAGTTAACAATTTGTAATTATTAATTCTAAATTGTTTATTAGAGAATTTCAAATTCACAACTTCAAATTGAAGTATAGTTAACAATTTGTAATTATTAGTTTTAAATTGTTTATTTGAGAATTTCAAGTTCACAACTTCAAATTGAAGTATAGTTAACAATTTGTAATTATCAGTTCTAAACTGTTTATTTGAGAATTTCAATTTCCCAACTTCAAATTGAATTATAGTTAACAATTTGTAATTATTAATTCTAAATTGTTTATTAGAGAATTTCAAATTCACAACTTCAAATTGAATATAGTTAACAATTTGTAATTATCAGTTCTAAACTGTTTATTTGAGAATTTCAAATTCCCAACTTCAAATTGATGTATAGTTAACAATTTGTAATTATTAATTCTAAATTGTTTATTTGAGAATTTCAAATTCAGAACTTCAAATTGAAGTATAGTTACCAATTTGTAATTATCAGTTCTAAATTGTTTATTTGAGAATTTCAAATTCACAACTTCAAATTGAAGTATAGTTAACAATTTGTAATTATTAATTCTAAATTGTTTATTTGAGAATTTCAAATTCACAACTTCAAATTGAAGTATAGTTAATTATTTAAAATTATTAATTCTAAAATGTTTATTTGAGAATTTCAAATTCACAACTTCAAATTGAAGTATAGTTATTAACTTGAAATTATTAATTCTAAATTGGTTATTTGAGAATTTCAAATTCAGAACTTCAAATTGAAGTATAGTTAATTATTTAAAATTATTAATTCTTAAATGTTTATTTGAGAATTTCAAATTCCCAACTTCAAATTGATGTATAGTTAACAATTTGTAATTATATATTCTAAATTGTTTATTTGAGAATTTCAAATTCAGAACTTCAAATTGAAGTATAGTTACCAATTTGTAATTATCAGTTCTAAATTGTTTATTTGAGAATTTCAAATTCACAACTTCAAACTGAAGTATAGTTAACAATTTGTAATTATTAATCCTAAATGGTTATTTGAGAATTTCAAATTCAGAACTTTAAATTGAAGTATAGTTACCAATTTGTAATTATCAGTTCTAAATTGTTTATTTGAGAATTTCAAATTCACAACTTCAAACTGAAGTATAGTTAACAATTTGTAATTATTAATTCTAAATTGTTTATTTAAGAATTTCAAATTCACAACTTCAAATTGAAGTATAGTTAATAATTTGTAATTTTAATTCTAAATTGTTTATTTGAGAATTTTAAATTTACAACTTCAAATTGTAGTATAGTTAGCAATTTGTAATTAGTAATTCTAAATTGTTTATTTGAGAATTTCAAATTCACAACTTCAAATTGAAGTATAGTTAATAATTTGAAATTATTAATTCTAAATTGTTTATTTGAGAATTTTAAATTCACAACTTCAAATTGAAGTATAGTTAATAATTTGAAATTATTAATTCTAAATTGTTTATTTGAGAATTTCAAATTCACAACTTCAAATTGAAGTATAGTTAATAATTTGAAATTATTAATTCTAAATAGTTTATTTGAGAGTTTCAAATTCACAACTTCAAATTGAAGTATAGTTAACAATTTGTAATTATCAGTTCTAAATTGTTTATTTGAGAATTTCAAATTCACAACTTAAAATTGAAGTATAGTTAACAATTTGTAATTATTAGTTCTAAATTGTTTATTTGAGAATTTCAAATTCACAACTTCAAATTGAAGTATAGTTAACAATTTGTAATTATTAATTCTAAATTGTTTATTTGAGAATTTCAAATTCACAACTTCAAATTGAAGTATATTTAATAATTTGAAATTAATAATTCTAAATTGTTTATTTGAGAATTTCAAATTCACAACTTCAAATTGAAGTATAGTTAACAATTTGTAATTATCAGTTCTAAATTGTTTATTTGAAAATTTTAAATTCACAACTTCAAATTGAAGTATAGTTAACAATTTGTAATTATTAGTTCTAAATTGTTTATTTGGGAATTTCAAATTCACAACTTCAAATTGAAGTATAGTTATCAATTTGTAATTATTAATTCTAAATTGTTTATTTAAGAATTTCAAATTCACAACTTCAAATTGAAGGTTAGTTAACAATTTGTAATTATCAATTGTGAATTGTATATTTGAGAATTACAAATTCACAACTTCAAATTCAAGTATAGTTATCAATTTGTAATTATTAATTCTAAATTGTTTATTTGAGAATTTCAAATTCACAACTTCAAATTGAAGTATAGTTAATAATTTATAATTATCAGTTCTAAATTGTTTATTTGAGAGTTTCAAATTCACAACTTCAAATTGAAGTATAGTTAACAATTTGTAATTATTAGTTCTAAATTGTTTATTTGAGAATTTCAAATTCACAACTTCAAATTGAAGTATAGTTAAACAGTTTGTAATTATTAATTCTAAATTGTTTATTTGAGAATTTCAAATTCATAACTTCAAATTGAAGAATAGTTAACAATTTGTAATTATCAGTTCTAAACTGTTTATTTGAGCATTTTAAATTCACAACTTCAAATTGATGTATAGTTAAAAATTTGTAATTATTACTTCTAAATTGTTTATTTGAGAATTTCAAATTCACAACTTCAAATTGAAGTATAGTTAACAATTTGTAATTATTAGTTCTAAATTGTTTATTTGAGAATTTCAAATTCACAACTTCAAATTGAAGTATAGTTAACAATTTGTAATTATTAATTCTAAATTGTTTATTTGAGAATTTCAAGTTCACAACTTCAAATTGAAGTATAGTTAACAATGTGTAATTATCAGTTCTAAATTGTTTATTTGAGAATTTCAATTTCACAACTTCAAATTGAATTATAGTTAACAATTTGTAATTATTAATTCTAAATTGTTAATTTGAGAATTTCAATTTCACAACTTCAAATTGAAGTATAGTTAACAATTTGTAATTACTAATTCTAAATTGTTTATTTGAGAATTTCAAATTCACAACTTCAAATTGAAGTATAGTTAAACAATTTGTAATTATCAGTTCTAAATTGTTTATTTGAGAATTTCAAATTCACAACTTCAAAATGAAGTAAAGTTAACAATTTGTAATTATTAATTCTAAATTGTTTATTTGAGAATTACAAATTCACAACTTCAAATTGAAGTATAGTTAACAATTTGTAATTCTTAATTCTAAATTGTTTATTTGAATATTTCAAATTCACAACTTCAAATTAAAGTATAGTTAACAATTTGTAAATATTAATTCTAAATTGTTTATTAGAGAATTTCAAATTCACAACTTCAAATTAAAGTTAATTACAATTTGTAATTATCAGTTCTAAATTGTTAATTTGAGAATTTCAATTTCACAACTTCAAATTGAGGTATATGTAATTACTAATTCTAAATTGTTTATTTGAGAATTTCAAATTCACAACTTCAAATTGAAGTATAGTTAAACAATTTGTAATTATCAGTTCTAAATTGTTTATTTGAGAATTTCAAATTCACAACTTCAAAATGAAGTAAAGTTAACAATTTGTGATTATTAATTCTAAATTGTTTATTTGAGAATTAAATTCACAACTTCAAATTGAAGTATAGTTAACAATTTGTATTTCTTAATTCTAAATTGTTTATTTGAATATTTCAAATTCACAACTTCAAATTAAAGTATAGTTAACAATTTGTAAATATTAATTCTAAATTGTTTATTAGAGAATTTCAAATTCACAACTTCAAATTAAAGTTAATTACAATTTGTAATTATCAGTTCTAAATTGTTAATTTGAGAATTTCAATTTTACAACTTCAAATTGAAGTATAGTTAACAATTTGTAATTACTAATTCCAAATTGTTTATTTGAGAATTTCAAATTCACAACTTCAAATTGAAGTATAGTTAATAATTTGAAATTATTAATTCTAAATAGTTTATTTGAGAATTTCAAATTCACAACTTCAAATTGAAGTATAGTTAACAATTTGTAATTATTAATTCTAAATTGTTTATTTGAGAATTTTAAATTCACAACTTCAAATTGAAGTATAGTTAATAATTTGAAATTATTAATTCTAAATAGTTTATTTGAGAGTTTCAAATTCACAACTTCAAATTGAAGTATAGTTAACAATTTGTAATTATCAGTTCTAAATTGTTTATTTGAGAATTTCAAATTCACAACTTCAAATTGAAGTATAGTTAACAATTTGTAATTATTAGTTCTAAATTGTTTATTTGAGAATTTCAAATTCACAACTTCAAATTGAAGTATAGTTAACAATTTGTAATTATTAATTCTAAATTGTTTATTTGAGAATTTCAAATTCACAACTTCAAATTGAAGTATAGTTTAATAATTTGAAAATTTTTAATTCTAAATTGTTTATTTGAGAATTTCAAATTCACAACTTCAAATTGAAGTATAGTTAACAATTTGTAATTATTAGTTCTAAATTGTTTATTTGAGAAATTTAAATTCACAACTTCAAATTGAAGTATAGTTAACAATTTGTAATTATTAGTTCTAAATTGTTTATTTGAGAATTTCAAATTCACAACTTCAAATTGAAGTATAGTTATCAATTTGTAATTATTAATTCTAAATTGTTTATTTGAGAATTTCAAATTCACAACTTCAAATTGAAGTATAGTTAACAATTTGTAATTATCAGTTTAAATTGTTATTTGAGAATTCAAATTCACAACTTCAAATTCAAGTATAGTTATCAATTTGTAATTATTAATTCTAAATTGTTTATTTGAGAATTTCAAATTCAAACTTCAAATTGAAGTATAGTTAACAATTTGTAATTATCAGTTCTAAATTGTTTATTTGAGAATTTTAAATTCACAACTTCAAATTGATGTATAGTTAACAATTTGTAATTATTATTCTAAATTGTTTATTTGAGAATTTCAAATTCACAACTTCAAATTGAAGTATAATTAACAATTTGTAATTATTAGTTCTAAATTGTTTATTTGAGAATTTCAAATTCACAACTTCAAATTGAAGTATAGTTAACAATTTGTAATTATTAATTCTAAATTGTTTATTTGAGAATTTCATGTTCACAACTTCAAATTGAAGTATAGTTAACAATTTGTAATTATCAGTTCTAAATTGTTTATTTGAGAATTTCAATTTCACAACTTCAAATTGAAGTATAGTTAAACAGTTTGTAATTATTAATTCTAAATTGTTTATTTGAGAATTTCAAATTCACAACTTCAAAATGAAGGAAAGTTAACAATTTGTAATTATTACTTCTAAATTGTTTATTTGAGATTTTCTAATTCACAACTTCAAATTGAAGTATAGTTAACAATTTGTAATTATTAATTCTAAATTGTTTATTTGAGAATTTCAAATTCACAACTTCAAATTGAAGTATATTTAATAATTTGAAATTATTAATTCTAAATTGTTTATTTGAGAATTTCAAATTCACAACTTCAAATTGAAGTAAAGTTAACAATTTGTAATTATTAATTCTAAATTGTTTATTTGAGAATTTCAAATTCACAACTTCAAATTGAAGTATAGTTAATAATTTGTAATTATTAATTCTAAATTGTTTATTTGAAATTTCAAATTCACAACTTCAAATTAAAGTATAGTTAACAATTTGTAAATATTAATTCTAAATTGTTTATTTGAGAATTTCAAATTCACAACTTCAAATTAAAGTTAATTACAATTTGTAATTATCAGTTCTAAATTGTTAATTTGAGAATTTCAATTTCACAACTTCAAATTGAGTAAAGTTAACAATTTGTAATTACTAATTCTAAATTGTTTATTTGAGAATTTCAAATTCACAACTTCAAATTGAAGTATAGTTAAACAATTTGTAATTATTAATTCTAAATTGTTTATTTGAGAATTTCAAATTCACAACTTCAAATTGAAGTATAGTTAACAATTTGTAATTATTAATTCTAAATTGTTTATTTGAGAATTTCTAATTCACAACTTCAAATTGAAGTATAGTTAATAATTTGAAATTATTAATTCTAAATAGTTTATTTGAGAGTTTCAAATTCACAACTTCAAATTGAAGTATAGTTAACAATTTGTAATTATTAATTTTAAATTGTTTATTTGAGAATTTCAAATTCACAACTTCAAATTGAAGTATAGTTAATAATTTGAAATTATTAATTCTAAATAGTTTATTTGAGAGTTTCAAATTCACAACTTCAAATTGAAGTATAGTTAACAATTTGTAATTATCAGTTCTAAATTGTTTATTTGAGAATTTCAAATTCACAACTTCAAATTGAAGTATAGTTAACAATTTGTAATTATTAGTTCTAAATTGTTTATTTGAGAATTTCAAATTCACAACTTCAAATTGAAGTATAGTTAACAATTTGTAATTATTAATTCTAAATTGTTTATTTGAGAATTTCAAATTCACAACTTCAAATTGAAGTATATTTAAACAGTTTGTAATTATTAATTCTAAATTGTTTATTTGAGAATTTCAAATTCATAACTTCAAATTGAAGTATAGTTAACAATTTGTAATTATCAGTTCTAAACTGTTTATTTGAGAATTTCAAATTTACAACTTCAAATTGAAGTATAGTTAACAATTTGTAATTATCAGTTCTAAATTGTTTATTTGAGAATATAAAATTCACAACTTCAAATTGAAGTATAGTCAACAATTTGTAATTATTAATTCTAAATTATTTATTTGACAATTTCAAATTCAGAACTTCAAATTGTAGTATAGTTAACAAATTGTAATTATTAATTCTAAATTGTTTATTTAAGAATTTCAAATTCACAACTTCAAATTAAAGTATAGTTAACAATTTTAAGTATCAGTTCTAAATTGTTTATTTGAGAACTTCAAATTCACAACTTCAAATTGAAGTATAGTTAACAATTTGTAATTATTAATTCTAAATTGTTTATTTGAGAATTTCAAATTCACAACTTCAAATTGAAGTATAGTTAAACAATTTGTAATTATCAGTTCTAAATTGTTTATTTGAGAATTTCAAATTCACAACTTCAAAATGAAGTAAAGTTAACAATTTGTAATTATTAATTCTAAATTGTTTATTTGAGAATTACAAATTCACAACTTCAAATTGAAGTATAGTTAACAATTTGTAATTCTTAATTCTAAATTGTTTATTTGAATATTTCAAATTCACAACTTCAAATTAAAGTATAGTTAACAATTTGTAAATATTAATTCTAAATTGTTTATTTGAGAATTTCAAATTCACAACTTCAAATTAAGTTAATTACAATTTGTAATTATTAGTTCTAAATTGTTTAATTTGAGAATTTCAAATTTACAACTTCAAATTGAAGTATAGTTAACAATTTGTAATTACTAATTCTAAATTGTTTATTTGAGAATTTCAAATTCACAACTTCAAATTGAAGTATAGTTAAACAATTTGTAATTATTAATTCTAAATTGTTTATTTGAGAATTTCAAATTCACAACTTCAAATTGAAGTATAGTTAATAATTTGAAATTATTAATTCTAAATAGTTTATTTGAAATTTCAAATTCACAACTTCAAATTGAAGTATAGTTAACAATTTGTAATTATTAATTTTAAATTGTTTATTTGAGAATTTAAATTCACAACTTCAAATTGAAGTATAGTTAATAATTTGAAATTATTAATTCTAAATAGTTTATTTGAGAGTTTCAAATTCACAACTTCAAATTGAAGTATAGTTAATAATTTAAATTATTAATTCTAAATTGTTTATTTGAGAATTTCAAAATCACAACTTCAAATTGAAGTATAGTTAATAATTTGAAATTATTAATTCTAAATAGTTTATTTGAGAGTTTCAAATTCACAACTTCAAATTGAAGTATAGTTAACAATTTGTAATTATTAATTTTAAATTGTTTATTTGAGAATTTCAAATTCACAACTTCAAATTGAAGTATAGTTAACAATTTGTAATTATCAGTTCTAAATTGTTTATTTGAGAATTTAAAATTCACAACTTCAAATTGAAGTATAGTTAACAATTTGTAATTATTAATTCTAAATAGTTTATTTGAGAGTTTCAAATTCACAACTTCAAATTGAAGTATAGTTAACAATTTGTAATTATTAGTTCTAAATTGTTTATTTGAGAATTCAAATTCACAACTTCAAATTGAAGTATAGTTAACAATTTGTAATTTTAATTCTAAATTGTTTATTTGAAATTTCAAATTCACAACTTCAAATTAAAGTATAGTTAACAATTTGTAAATTTTTAATTCTAAATTGTTTATTTGAGAATTTCAAATTCACAACTTCAAATTAAAGTTAGTTAACAATTTGTAATTATTATTCTAAATTGTTAATTTGAGAATTTCAATTTCACAACTTCAAATTGAAGTATAGTTAACAATTTGTAATTACTAATTCTAAATTGTTTATTTGAGAATTTCAAATTCACAACTTCAAATTGAAGTATAGTTAAACAATTTGTAATTATCAGTTCTAAATTGTTTATTTGAGAATTTCAAATTCACAACTTCAAATGAAGTAAAGTTAACAATTTGTAATTATTAATTCTAAATTGTTTATTTGAGAATTTCAAATTCACAACTTCAAATTGAAGTATAGTTAACAATTTGTATTCTTAATTCTAAATTGTTTATTTGAATATTTCAAATTCACAACTTCAAATTAAAGTATAGTTAACAATTTGTAAATATTAATTCTAAATTGTTTATTTGAGAATTTCAAATTCACAACTTCAAATTAAAGTTAATTACAATTTGTAATTATCAGTTCTAAATTGTTAATTTGAGAATTTCAATTTCACAACTTCAAATTGAAGTATAGTTAACAATTTGTAATTACTAATTCTAAATTGTTTATTTGAGAATTTCAAATTCACAACTTCAAATTGAAGTATAGTTAAACAATTTGTAATTATTAATTCTAAATTGTTTATTTGAGAATTTCAAATTCACAACTTCAAATTGAAGTATAGTTAACAATTTGTAATTATTAATTCTAAATTGTTTATTTGAGAATTTCTAATTCACAACTTCAAATTGAAGTATAGTTAATAATTTGAAATTATCATTCTAAATTGTTTATTTGAGAATTTCAAATTCACAACTTCAAATTGAGTATAGTTAACAATTTGTAATTATTATTCTAAATTGTTTATTTGAGAATTTCAAATTCACAACTTCAAATTGAAGTATAGTTAACAATTTGTAATTATTAATTCTAAATTGTTTATTTGAGAATTTCAAATTCACAACTTCAAATTGAAGTATAGTTAACAATTTGTAATTATTAATTCTAAATTGTTTATTTGAGAATTTCAAATTCACAACTTCAAATTGAAGTATAGTTAACAATTTGTAATTATCATTCTAAATTGTTTATTTGAGAATTTCAAATTCACAACTTCAAATTGAATTATAGTTAACAATTTGTAATTATTAATTCTAAATTGTTTATTTGAGAATTTCAAATTCACAACTTCAAATTGAAGTATAGTTAACAATTTGTAATTATAATTCTAAATTGTTTATTTGAGAATTTCAAATTCACAACTTCAAATTGAAGTATAGTTAACAATTTGTAATTATCATTCTAAATTGTTTATTTGAGAATTTCAAATTCACAACTTCAAATTGAAGTATAGTTAACAATTTGTAATTATTTAATTCTAAATTGTTTATTTGAGAATTACAAATTCACAACTTCAAATTGAAGTATAGTTAACAATTTGTAATTATTAATTCTAAATTGTTTATTTGAAAATTTCAAATTCACAACTTCAAATTAAAGTATAGTTAACAATTTGTAATTATTAATTCTAAATTGTTTATTTGAGAATTTCAAATTCACAACTTCAAATTAAAGTATAGTTAACAATTTGTAATTATTAATTCTAAATTGTTTATTTGAGAATTTCAAATTCACAACTTCAAATTGAAGTATAGATAACAATTTGTAATTATTAATTCTAAATTGTTTATTTGAGAATTTCAAATTCACAACTTCAAATTGAAGTATAGTTAAACAATTTGTAATTATTAATTCTAAATTGTTTATTTGAGAATTTCAAATTCACAACTTCAAATTGAAGTATAGTTAACAATTTGTAATTATCAGTTCTAAACTGTTTATTTGAGAATTTCAAATTCACAACTTCAAATTGAAGTATATTTAACAATTTGTAATTATTAATTCTAAATTGTTTATTTGAGAATTTCAAATTCACAACTTCAAATTGAAGTATAGTTAACAATTTGTAATTATTAATTCTAAATTGTTTATTTGAGAATTTCAAATTCACAACTTCAAATTGAGTATAGTTAACAATTTGTAATTATATTCTAAATTGTTTATTTGAGAATTTCAAATTCACAACTTCAAATTGAGTATAGTTAACAATTTGTAATTATTAATTCTAAATTGTTTATTTGAGAATTTCAATTCACAACTTCAAATTGAAGTATAGTTAATAATTTGAAATTATTAATTCTAAATAGTTTATTTGAGAGTTTCAAATTCACAACTTCAAATTGAAGTATAGTTAACAATTTGTAATTATTAATTTTAAATTGTTTATTTGAGAATTTCAAATTCACAACTTCAAATTGAAGTATAGTTAACAATTTGTAATTATCAGTTCTAAATTGTTTATTTGAGAATTAAATTCACAACTTCAAATTGAAGTATAGTTAACAATTTGTAATTATTAATTCTAAATAGTTTATTTGAGAATTTCAAATTCACAACTTCAAATTGAAGTATAGTTAACAATTTGTAATTATTAGTTCTAAATTGTTTATTTGAGAATTTAAATTCACAACTTCAAATTGATGTATAGTTAACAATTTGTAATTATTATTCTAAATTGTTTATTTGAGAATTTCAAATTCACAACTTCAAATTGAAGTATAGTTAACAATTTGTAATTATTATTCTAAATTGTTTATTTGAGAATTTCAAATTCACAACTTCAAATTGAAGTATAGTTACAATTTGTAATTATCAGTTCTAAATTGTTTATTTGAGAATTTCAAATTCACAACTTCAAATTGAATTATAGTTAACAATTTGTAATTATTAATTCTAAATTGTTTATTTGAGAATTTCAAATTCACAACTTCAAATTGAAGTATAGTTAACAATTTGTAATTATAATTCTAAATTGTTTATTTGAGAATTTCAAATTCACAACTTCAAATTGAAGTATAGTTAACAATTTGTAATATTATTCTAAATTGTTTATTTGAGAATTTCAAATTCACAACTTCAAATTGAAGTAAGTTAACAATTTGTAATTATTAATTCTAAATTGTTTATTTGAGAATTTCAAATTCACAACTTCAAATTGAAGTATAGTTAACAATTTGTAATTATTAATTCTAAATTGTTTATTTGAAATTTCAAATTCACAACTTCAAATTAAAGTATAGTTAACAATTTGTAATTATTAATTCTAAATTGTTTATTTGAGAATTTCAAATTCACAACTTCAAATTGAAGTATAAGTTAACAATTTGTAATTATATTCTAAATTGTTTATTTGAGAATTTCAAATTCACAACTTCAAATTGAGTATAGTTAACAATTTGTAATTATAATTCTAAATTGTTTATTTGAGAATTTCAAATTCACAACTTCAAATTAAGTATAGTTAACAATTTGTAATTATAATTCTAAATTGTTTATTTGAGAATTTCAAATTCACAACTTCAAATTGAAGTAAGTTAACAATTTGTAATTATTAATTCTAAATTGTTTATTTGAGAATTTCAAATTCACAACTTCAAATTGAAGTATAGTTAACAATTTGTAATTATTAATTCTAAATTGTTTATTTGAAATTTCAAATTCACAACTTCAAATTAAAGTATAGTTAACAATTTGTAATTATTAATTCTAAATTGTTTATTTGAGAATTTCAAATTCACAACTTCAAATTAAGTATAGTTAAAAATTTGTAATTATTAATTCTAAATTGTTTATTTGAGAATTTCAATTCACAACTTCAAATTAGTATAGTTAACAATTTGTAATTATAATTCAAATTGTTTATTTGAGAATTTCAAATTCACAACTTCAAATTGAAGTATAGTTAACAATTTGTAATTATTAATTCTAAATTGTTTATTTGAGAATTTCAAATTCACAACTTCAAATTGAAGTATAGTTAACAATTTGTAATTATTAATTCTAAATTATTTATTTGAGAATTTTAAATTCACAACTTCAAATTGAAGTATAGTTAACAATTTGTAATTATTAATTCTAAATTTGTTTATTTGAGATTTCAAATTCACAACTTCAAATTGAGTATAGTTAACAATTTGTAATTATTATTCTAAATTGTTTATTTGAGAATTTCAAATTCACAACTTCAAATTGAAGTATAGTTAACAATTTGTAATTATCAGTTCTAAACTGTTTATTTGAGAATTTTAAATTCACAACTTCAAATTGAAGTATAGTTAACAATTTGTAATTATTAATTCTAAATTGTTTATTTGAGAATTTCAATTCACAACTTTAAATTGAAGTATAGTTAACAATTTGTAATTATCAGTTCTAAATTGTTTATTTGAGAATTTCAATTTCACAACTTCAAATTGAATTATAGTTAACAATTTGTAATTATTAATTCTAAATTGTTAAATTTTAGAATTTCAATTCACAACTTCAAATTGAAGTATAGTTAACAATTTGTAATTATTAATTCTAAATTGTTTATTTGAGAATTTCAAATTCACAACTTCAAATTGAAGTATAGTTAAACAATTTGTAATTATCAGTTCTAAATTGTTTATTTGAGAATTTCAAATTCACAACTTCAAATGAAGGAAAGTTAACAATTTGTAATTAATAATTCTAAATTGTTTATTTGAGAATTCAAATTCACAACTTCAAATTGAAGTATAGTTAACAATTAGTAATTTTAATTCTAAATTGTTTATATGAATATTTCAAATTCACAACTTCAAATTAAAGTATAGTTAACAATTTGTAATATTAATTCTAAATTGTTTATTGAGAATTTCAAATTTACAACTTAAAATTAAAGTTAATTACAATTTGTAATTATCAGTTCTAAATTGTTAATTTGAGAATTTCAATTTCACAACTTCAAATTGAAGTATAGTTAACAATTTGTAATTACTAATTCAAATTGTTTATTTGAGAATTTCAAATTCACAACTTCAAATTGAAGTATAGTTAAACAATTTGTAATTATTAATTCTAAATTGTTTATTTGAGAATTTCAAATTCACAACTTCAAATTGAAGTATAGTTAACAATTTGTAATTATCATTCTAAATTGTTTATTTGAGAATTTCAAATTCACAACTTCAAATTGAAGTATATTTAATAATTTGTAATTATTAATTCTAAATTGTTTATTTGAGAATTTCAAATTCACAACTTCAAATTGAAGTATAGTTAACAATTTGTAATTATTAATTCTAAATTGTTTATTTGAGAATTTCAAATTCACAACTTCAAATTGATGTATAGTTAACAATTTGTAATTATCAGTTCAAAATTGTTTATTTGAGAATTTCAAATTCACAACTTCAAATTGATGTATAGTTAACAATTTGTAATTATTACTTCTAAATTGTTTATTTGAGAATTTCAAATTCACAACTTCAAATTGAAGTATAGTTAACAATTTGTAATTATTAATTCTAAATTGTTTATTTGAGAATTTCAAATTCACAACTTCAAATTGAAGTATAGTTAACAATTTTAAGTATCAGTTCTAAATTGTTTATTTGAGAATTTCAAATTCACAACTTCAAATTGAAGTATAGTTAACAATTTGTAATTATTAATTCTAAATTGTTTATTTGAGAATTTCAAATTCACAACTTCAAATTGAAGTATAGTTAAACAATTTGTAATTATCAATTCTAAATTGTTTATTTGAGAATTTCAAATTCACAACTTCAAAATGAAGTAAAGTTAACAATTTGTAATTATTAATTCTAAATTGTTTATTTGAGAATTACAAATTCACAACTTCAAATTGAAGTATAGTTAACAATTTGTAATTCTTAATTCTAAATTGTTTATTTGAATATTTCAAATTCACAACTTCAAATTAAAGTATAGTTAACAATTTGTAAATATTAATTCTAAATTGTTTATTAGAGAATTTCAAATTCACAACTTCAAATTAAAGTTAATTACAATTTGTAATTATCAGTTCTAAATTGTTAATTTGAGAATTTCAATTTTACAACTTCAAATTGAAGTATAGTTAACAATTTGTAATTACTAATTCAAATTGTTTATTTGAGAATTTCAAATTCACAACTTCAAATTGAAGTATAGTTAAACAATTTGTAATTATTAATTCTAAATTGTTTATTTGAGAATTTCAAATTCACAACTTCAAATTGAAGTATAGTTAACAATTTGTAATTATTAATTCTAAATTGTTTATTTGAGAATTTCTAATTCACAACTTCAAATTGAAGTATAGTTAATAATTTGAAATTATTAATTCTAAATAGTTTATTTGAAATTTCAAATTCACAACTTCAAATTGAAGTATAGTTAACAATTTGTAATTATTAATTTTAAATTGTTTATTTGAGAATTTAAATTCACAACTTCAAATTGAAGTATAGTTAATAATTTGAAATTATTAATTCTAAATAGTTTATTTGAGAGTTTCAAATTCAAAACTTCAAATTGACGTATTGTTAATAATTTGAAATTATTAATTCTAAATTAATTATTTGAGAATTTCTAATTCACAACTTCAAATTGAAGTATAGTTAATAATTTGAAATTATTAATTCTAAATAGTTTATTTGAGAATTTCAAATTCACAACTTCAAATTGAAGTATAGTTAACAATTTGTAATTATTAATTCTAAATTGTTTATTTGAGAATTTCAAATTCACAACTTCAAATTGAAGTATAGTTAACAATTTGTAATTATCAGTTCTAAATTGTTTATTTGAGAATATAAAGATCACAACTTCAAATTGAAGTATAGTCAACAATTTGTAATTATTAATTCTAAATAGTTTATTTGAGATTTCAAATTCACAACTTCAAATTGAAGTATAGTTAACAATTTGTAATTATTAGTTCTAAATTGTTTATTTGAGAATTTCAAATTCACAACTTCAAATTGAAGTATAGTTAAACAGTTTGTAATTATTAATTCTAAATTGTTTATTTGAGAATTTCAAATTCATAACTTCAAATTGAAGAATAGTTAACAATTTGTAATTATCAGTTCTAAACTGTTTATTTGAGAATTTTAAATTCATAACTTCAAATTGATGTATAGTTAACAATTTGTAATTATTACTTCTAAATTGTTTATTTGAGAATTTCAAATTCACAACTTCAAATTGAAGTATAGATAACAATTTGTAATTATCAGTTCTAAATTAATTATTTGTGAATATCAAATTTACAACTTCAAATTGAAGTATAGTTAACAATTTGTAATTATTACTTCTAAATTGTTAATTTGAGAATTTCAATTTCACAACTTCAAATTGAAGTATAGTTAACAATTTGTAATTACTAATTCTAAATTATTTATTTGAGAATTTCAAATTCACAACTTCAAATTGAAGTATAGTTAAACAATTTGTAATTATCAGTTCTAAATTGTTTATTTGAGAATTTCAAATTCACAACTTCAAAATGAAGTAAAGTTAACAATTTGTAATTATTAATTCTAAATTGTTTATTTGAGAATTACAAATTCACAACTTCAAATTGAAGTATAGTTAACAATTTGTAATTCTTAATTCTAAATTGTTTATTTGAATATTTCAAATTCACAACTTCAAATTAAAGTATAGTTAACAATTTGTAAATATTAATTCTAAATTGTTTATTAGAGAATTTCAAATTCACAACTTCAAATTAAAGTTAATTACAATTTGTAATTATCAGTTCTAAATTGTTAATTTGAGAATTTCAATTTCACAACTTCAAATTGAGGTATAGTTAACAATTTGTAATTACTAATTCTAAATTGTTTATTTGAGAATTTCAAATTCACAACTTCAAATTGAAGTATAGTTAAACAATTTGTAATTATCAGTTCTAAATTGTTTATTTGAGAATTTCAAATTCACAACTTCAAAATGAAGTAAAGTTAACAATTTGTAATTATTAATTCTAAATTGTTTATTTGAGAATTACAAATTCACAACTTCAAATTGAAGTATAGTTAACAATTTGTATTTCTTAATTCTAAATTGTTTATTTGAATATTTCAAATTCACAACTTCAAATTAAAGTATAGTTAACAATTTGTAAATATTAATTCTAAATTGTTTATTGAGAATTTCAAATTCACAACTTCAAATTAAAGTTAATTACAATTTGTAATTATCAGTTCTAAATTGTTAATTTGAGAATTTCAATTTACAACTTCAAATTGAAGTATAGTTAACAATTTGTAATTACTAATTCCAAATTGTTTATTTGAGAATTTCAAATTCACAACTTCAAATTGAGTATAGTTAAACAATTTGTAATTATTAATTCTAAATTGTTTATTTGAGAATTTCAAATTCACAACTTCAAATTGAAGTATAGTTAACAATTTGTAATTATTAATTCTAAATTGTTTATTTGAGAATTTCTAATTCACAACTTCAAATTGAAGTATAGTTAATAATTTGAAATTATTAATTCTAAATAGTTTATTTGAGAGTTTCAAATTCACAACTTCAAATTGAAATATAGTTAACAATTTGTAATTATTAATTCTAAATTGTTTATTTGAGAATTTTAAATTCACAACTTCAAATTGAAGTATAGTTAATAATTTGAAATTATTAATTCTAAATAGTTTATTTGAGAGTTTCAAATTCACAACTTCAAATTGAAGTATAGTTAACAATTTGTAATTATCAGTTCTAAATTGTTTATTTGAGAATTTCAAATTCACAACTTCAAATTGAAGTATAGTTAACAATTTGTAATTATTAGTTCTAAATTGTTTATTTGAGAATTTCAAATTCACAACTTCAAATTGAAGTATAGTTAACAATTTGTAATTATTAATTCTAAATTGTTTATTTGAGAATTTCAAATTCACAACTTCAAATTGAAGTATATTTAATAATTTGAAATTATTAATTCTAAATTGTTTATTTGAGAATTTCAAATTCACAACTTCAAATTGAAGTATAGTTAACAATTTGTAATTATCAGTTCTAAATTGTTTATTTGAAAATTTTAAATTCACAACTTCAAATTGAAGTATAGTTAACAATTTGTAATTATTAGTTCTAAATTGTTTATTTGGGAATTTCAAATTCACAACTTCAAATTGAAGTATAGTTATCAATTTGTAATTATTAATTCTAAATTGTTTATTTGAGAATTTCAAATTCACAACTTCAAATTGAAGTTTAGTTAACAATTTGTAATTATCAGTTTAAATTGTATATTTGAGAATTACAAATTCACAACTTCAAATTCAAGTATAGTTATCAATTTGTAATTATTAATTCTAAATTGTTTATTTGAGAATTTCAAATTCACAACTTCAAATTGAAGTATAGTTAATAATTTATAATTATCAGTTCTAAATTGTTTATTTGAGAATTTCAAATTCACAACTTCAAATTGAAGTATAGTTAAACAGTTTGTAATTATTAATTCTAAATTGTTTATTTGAGAATTTCAAATTCACAACTTCAAATTGAAGTATAGTTAACAATTTGTAATTATCAGTTCTAAACTGTTTATTTGAGCATTTTAAATTCACAACTTCAAATTGATGTATAGTTAAAAATTTGTAATTATTACTTCTAAATTGTTTATTTGAGAATTTCAAATTCACAACTTCAAATTGAAGTATAGTTAACAATTTGTAATTATTAGTTCTAAATTGTTTATTTGAGAATTTCAAATTCACAACTTCAAATTGAAGTATAGTTAACAATTTGTAATTATTAATTCTAAATTGTTTATTTGAGAATTTCATGTTCACAACTTCAAATTGAAGTATAGTTAACAATTTGTAATTATCAGTTCTAAATTGTTTATTTAAGAATTTCAATTTCACAACTTCAAATTGAATTATAGTTAACAATTTGTAATTATTAATTCTAAATTGTTAATTTGAGAATTTCAATTTCACAACTTCAAATTGAAGTATAGTTAACAATTTGTAATTACTAATTCTAAATTGTTTATTTGATAATTTCAAATTCACAACTTCAAATTGAAGTATAGTTAAACAATTTGTAATTATCAGTTCTAAATTGGATATTTGAGAATTTCAAATTCACAACTTCAAAATGAAGGAAAGTTAACAATTTGTAATTAATAATTCTAAATTGTTTATTTGAGAATTACAAATTCACAACTTCAAATTGAAGTATAGTTAACAATTAGTAATTCTTAATTCTAAATTGTTTATTTGAACATTTCAAATTCACAACTTCAAATTAAAGTATAGTTAACAATTTGTAAATATTAATTCTAAATTGTTTATTAGAGAATTTCAAATTTACAACTTAAAATTAAAGTTAATTACAATTTGTAATTATCAGTTCTAAATTGTTAATTTGAGAATTTCAATTTCACAACTTCAAATTGAGTATAGTTAACAATTTGTAATTACTAATTCCAAATTGTTTATTTGAGAATTTCAAATTCACAACTTCAAATTGAAGTATAGTTAAACAATTTGTAATTATTAATTCTAAATTGTTTATTTGAGAATTTCAAATTCACAACTTCAAATTGAAGTATAGTTAACAATTTGTAATTATCAGTTCTAAACTGTTTATTTGAGAATTTCAAATTCACAACTTCAAATTGAAGTATATTTAATAATTTGTAATTATTAATTCTAAATTGTTTATTTGAGATATTCAAATTCACAACTTCAAATTGATGTATAGTTAACAATTTGTAATTATCAGTTCTAAATTGTTTATTTGAGAATTTCAAATTCACAACTTCAAATTGATGTATAGTTAACAATTTGTAATTATTACTTCTAAATTGTTTATTTGAGAATTTCAAATTCACAACTTCAAATTGAAGTATAGTTAACAATTTGTAATTATTAATTCTAAATTGTTTATTTGAGAATTTCAAATTCACAACTTCAAATTGATATAGTTAACAATTTGTAATTGCTAATTCTAAATTATTTATTTGACAATTTCAAATTCAGAACTTCAAATTGTAGTATAGTTAACAAATTGTAATTATTAATTCTAAATTGTTTATTTAAGAATTTCAAATTCACAACTTCAAATTAAAGTATAGTTAACAATTTTAAGTATCAGTTCTAAATTGTTTATTTGAGAACTTCAAATTCACAACTTCAAATTAAGTATAGTTAACAATTTGTAATTATTAATTCTAAATTGTTTATTTGAGAATTTTAAATTCACAACTTCAAATTGAAGTATAGTTAACAATTTGTAATTATTAATTCTAAATTATTTATTTGAGAATTTCAAATTCACAACTTCAAATTGAAGTATAGTTAACAATTTGAAATTATTAATTCTAAATTATTTATTTGAGAATTTTAAATTCACAACTTCAAATTGAAATATAGTTAATAATTTAAATTATTAATTCTAAATAGTTTATTTGAGAGTTTCAAATTCACAACTTCAAATTGAAGGATAGTTAACAATTTGTAATTATTAATTCTAAATTGTTTATTTGAGAATTTAAAATTCACAACTTCAAATTGAAGTATAGTGAATAATTTGAAATTATTAATTCTAAATAGTTTATTTGAGGTTTCAAATTACCAAACTTCAAATTGAGTATAGTTAACAATTTGTAATTATCAGTTCTAAATTGTTTATTTGAGAATTTCAAATTCACAACTTCAAATTGAAGTATAGTTAACAATTTGTAATTATTAGTTCTAAATTGTTTATTTGAGAATTTTAAATTGACAACTTCAAATTGAAGTATAGTTAACAATTTGTAATTATTAGTTCTAAATTGTTTATTTGAGAATTTCAAATTCACAACTTCAAATTAGTATAGTTAAGAATTTGTAATTATTAATTCTAAATTGTTTATTTGAGAATTTCAAATTCACAACTTCAAATTGAAGTATAGTTAACAATTTGTAATTACTAATTCTAAATTATCTATTTGACAATTTCAAATTCACAACTTCAAATTGAAGTATAGTTAACAAATTGTAATTATTAATTCAAAATTGTTTATTTAAGAATTTCAAATTCACAACTTCAAATTAAAGTATAGTTAACAATTTTTATTATCAGTTATAAATTGTTTATTTGAGAATTTCAAATTCACAACTTCAAATTGAAGTATAGTTAACAATTTGTAATTATTAATTCTAAATTGTTTATTTGAGAATTTCAAATTCACAACTTCAAATTAAAGTATAGTTAACAATTTGTAATTATTAATTCTAAATTATTTATTTGAGAATTTCAAATTCACAACTTCAAATTGAAGTATAGTCAACAATTTGTAATTATTTATTCTAAATTGTTTATTTCAGAATTTCAAATTCACAACTTCATATTAAAGTATAGTTAACAATTTGTAATTATCAGTTCTAAATTGTTTATTTGAGAATTTCAAATTCACAGCTTCAAATTGAAGTATAGTTAACAATTTGTAATTATTAATTTTAAATTGTTTATTTCAGAATTTCAAATTCACAACTTCAAATTGAAGTATAGTTAACAATTTGTAATTATTAATTCTAAATTGTTTATTTGAGAATTTCAAATTCACAACTTCAAATTAGTATATTTAATAATTTGAAATTATTAATTCTAAATTGTTTATTTGAGAATTTCAAATTCACAACTTCAAATTGAAGTATAGTTAACAATTTGTAATTATTAATTCTAAATTGTTTATTTGAGAATTTCAAATTCACAACTTCAAATTGAAGTATAGTTAACAATTTGTAATTACTAATTCTAAATTATTTATTTGACAATTTCAAATTCACAACTTCAAATTGAAGTATAGTTAACAATTTGTAATTATTAATTCTAAATTGTTTATTTAAAATTTCAAATTCACAACTTCAAATTAAAGTATAGTTAACAATTTTTATTATCAGTTCTAAATTGTTTATTTGAGAACTTCAAATTCACAACTTCAAATTGAAGTATAGTTAACAATTTGTAATTATTAATTCTAAATTGTTTATTTGAGAATTTCAAATTCACAACTTCAAATTAAAGTATAGTTAACAATTTGTAATTATTAATTCTAAATTATTTATTTGAGAATTTCAAATTCACAACTTCAAATTGAAGTATAGTCAACAATTTGTAATTATTTATTCTAAATTGTTTATTTCAGAATTTCAAATTCACAACTTCATATTAAAGTATAGTTAACAATTTGTAATTATCAGTTCTAAATTGTTTATTTGAGAATTTCAAATTCACAACTTTAAATTGAAGTATAGTTAACAATTTGTAATTATTAATTTTAAATTGTTTATTTGAAATTTTAAATTCACAACTTCAAATTGAAGTATAGTTAATAATTTGAAATTATTAATTCTAAATAGTTTATTTGAGAGTTTCAAATTCACAACTTCAAATTGAAGTATAGTTAACAATTTGTAATTATCAGTTCTAAATTGTTTATTTGAGAATTTCAAATTCACAACTTCAAATTGAAGTATAGTTAACAATTTGTAATTATCAGTTCTAAATTGTTTATTTGAAAATTTTAAATTCACAACTTCAAATTGAAGTATAGTTAACAATTTGTAATTATTAGTTCTAAATTGTTTATTTGGGAATTTCAAATTCACAACTTCAAATTGAAGTATAGTTATCAATTTGTAATTATTAATTCTAAATTGTTTATTTGAGAATTTCAAATTCACAACTTCAAATTGAAGTATAGTTAACAATTTGTAATTATCAGTTCTAAACTGTTTATTTGAGCATTTTAAATTCACAACTTCAAATTGATGTATAGTTAAAAATTTGTAATTATTACTTCTAAATTGTTTATTTGAGAATTTCAAATTCACAACTTCAAATTGAAGTATAGTTAACAATTTGTAATTATTAGTTCTAAATTGTTTATTTGAGAATTTCAAATTCACAACTTCAAATTGAAGTATAGTTAACAATTTGTAATTATTAATTCTAAATTGTTTATTTGAGAATTTCATGTTCACAACTTCAAATTGAAGTATAGTTAACAATTTGTAATTATCAGTTCTAAATTGTTTATTTAAGAATTTCAATTTCACAACTTCAAATTGAATTATAGTTAACAATTTGTAATTATTAATTCTAAATTGTTAATTTGAGAATTTCAATTTCACAACTTCAAATTGAAATATAGTTAACAATTTGTAATTACTAATTCTAAATTGTTTATTTGAGAATTTCAAATTCACAACTTCAAATTTAAGTATAGTTAAACAATTTGTAATTATCAGTTCTAAATTGTTTATTTGAGAATTTCAAATTTACAACTTCAAAATGAAGTAAAGTTAACAATTTGTAATTATTAATTCTAAATTGTTTATTTGAGAATTTCAAATTCACAACTTCAAATTAAGTAAGTTAACAATTTGTAATTATAATTCTAAATTGTTTATTTGAGAATTTCAAATTCACAACTTCAAATTTAAGTATAGTTAACAATTTGTAATTATAATTCTAAATTGTTTATTTGAGAATTTCAAATTCACAACTTCAAATTGAAGTATAGTTAACAATTTGTAATTATTAATTCTAAATTGTTTATTTGAGAATTTCAAATTCACAACTTCAAATTGAAGTATAGTTAACAATTTGTAATTTAATTCTAAATTGTTTATTTGAAATTTCAAATTCACAACTTCAAATTAAGTATAGTTAACAATTTGTAATTAATTCTAAATTTTTATTTGAGAATTTCAAATTCACAACTTCAAATTAAAGTTATTAACAATTTGTAATTATCATTCTAAATTGTTTATTTGAGAATTTCAATTTCACAACTTCAAATTGAAGTATAGTTAACAATTTGTAATTATCAGTTCTAAATTGTTTATTTGAGAATTTCAAATTCACAACTTCAAATTGAAGTATAGTTTTAAAAATTTGTAATTATTAATTCTAAATTGTTTATTTGAGAATTTCAAATTCACAACTTCAAATTGAAGTATAGTTAACAATTTGTAATTATATTCTAAATTGTTTATTTGAGAATTTCAAATTCACAACTTCAAATTGAGGTATATTAACAATTTGTAATTATAATTCTAAATTGTTTATTTGAGAATTTCAAATTCACAACTTCAAATTGAAGTATAGTTAACAATTTGTAATTATTAATTCTAAATTGTTTATTTGAGAATTTCAAATTCACAACTTCAAATTGAAGTATAGTTAACAATTTGTAATTATAATTCTAAATTGTTTATTTGAGAATTTCAAATTCACAACTTCAAATTGAAGTATATTAACAATTTGTAATTATAATTCTAAATTGTTTATTTGAGAATTTCAAATTCACAACTTCAAATTGAAGTATAGTTAACAATTTGTAATTATTAATTCTAAATTGTTTATTTGAGAATTTCAAATTCACAACTTCAAATTGATGTATAGTTAACAATTTGTAATTATATTCAAAATTGTTTATTTGAGAATTTCAAATTCACAACTTCAAATTGAGTATAGTTAACAATTTGTAATTATTATTCTAAATTGTTTATTTGAAATTTCAAATTCACAACTTCAAATTGAAGTATAGTTAACAATTAGTAATTATTAATTCTAAATTGTTTATTTGAGAATTTCAAATTCACAACTTCAAATTGAAGTATAGTTAACAATTTGTAATTGCTAATTCTAAATTATTTATTTGACAATTTCAAATTCAGAACTTCAAATTGAAGTATAGTTAACAAATTGTAATTATTAATTCTAAATTGTTTATTTAAGAATTTCAAATTCACAACTTCAAATTAAGTATAGTTAACAATTTATAATTATCAGTTCTAAATTGTTTATTTGAGAATTTCAAATTCACAACTTCAAATTGAAGTATAGTTAAACAGTTTGTAATTATTAATTCTAAATTGTTTATTTGAGAATTTAAATTCATAACTTCAAATTGAAGTATAGTTAACAATTTGTAATTATCAGTTCTAAACTGTTTATTTGAGCATTTTAAATTCACAACTTCAAATTGATGTATAGTTAATAATTTGTAATTATTACTTCTAAATTGTTTATTTGAGAATTTCAAATTCACAACTTCAAATTGAAGTATAGTTAACAATTTGTAATTATTAGTTCTAAATTGTTTATTTGAGAATTTCAAATTCACAACTTCAAATTGAAGTATAGTTAACAATTTGTAATTATTAATTCTAAATTGTTTATTTGAGAATTTCATGTTCACAACTTCAAATTGAAGTATAGTTAACAATGTGTAATTATCAGTTCTAAATTGTTTATTTAAGAATTTCAATTTCACAACTTCAAATTGAATTATAGTTAACAATTTGTAATTATTAATTCTAAATTGTTAATTTGAGAATTTCAATTTCACAACTTCAAATTGAAGTATAGTTAACAATTTGTAATTACTAATTCTAAATTGTTTATTTGAGAATTTCAAATTCACAACTTCAAATTGAAGTATAGTTAAACAATTTGTAATTATCAGTTCTAAATTGTTTATTTGAGAATTTCAAATTCACAGCTTCAAAATGAAGTAAAGTTAACAATTTGTAATTAATAATTCTAAATTGTTTATTTGAGAATTACAAATTCACAACTTCAAATTGAAGTATAGTTAACAATTAGTAATTCTTAATTCTAAATTGTTTATTTGAATATTTCAAATTCACAACTTCAAATTAAATAAGTTAACTGTAATTAGTTAATTTGTAAAGTTAATTTGTAAATATTAATTCTAAATTGTTTATTAGAGAATTTCAAATTCACAACTTCAAATTAAAGTTAATTACAATTTGTAATTATCAGTTCTAAATTGTTAATTTGAGAATTTCAATTTCACAACTTCAAATTGAAGTATAGTTAACAATTTGTAATTACTAATTCAAATTGTTTATTTGAGAATTTCAAATTTACAACTTCAAATTGAAGTATAGTTAAACAATTTGTAATTATTAATTCTAAATTGTTTATTTGAGAATTTCAAATTTACAACTTCAAATTGAAGTATAGTTAACAATTTGTAATTATCAGTTCTAAACTGTTTATTTGAGAATTTCAAATTCACAACTTCAAATTGAAGTATATTTAATAATTTGTAATTATTAATTCTAAATTGTTTATTTCAGAATTTCAAATTCACAACTTCAAATTGAAGTATAGTTAACAATTTGTAATTATTAATTCTAAATTATTTATTTGAAAATTTTAAATTCACATTTTCAAATTGAAGTATAGTTAACAATTTGTAGTTATTAATTCTAAATTATTTATTTGAGAATTTCAAATTCACAACTTCAAATTGAAGTATAGTCAACAATTTGTAATTATTTATTCTAAATTGTTTATTTCAAATTTCAAATTCACAACTTTATATTAAAGTATAGTTAACAATTTGTAATTATTAATTCTAAATTGTTTATTTGAGAATTTCAAGTTCACAACTTCAAATTGAAGTATAGTTAACAATTTGTAATTATCAGTTCTAAATTGTTTATTTGAGAATTTCAATTTCACAACTTCAAATTGAATTATAGTTAACAATTTGTAATTATTAATTCTAAATTGTTAATTTGAGAATTTCAATTTCACAACTTCAAATTGAAGTATAGTTTACAATTTGTAATTACTAATTCTAAATTGTTTATTTGAGAATTTCAAATTCACAACTTCAAATTGAAGTATAGTTAAACAATTTGTAATTATCAGTTCTAAATTGTTTATTTGAGAATTTCAAATTCACAACTTCAAATTGAAGTATAGTCAACAATTTGTAATTATTAATTCTAAATTGTTTATTTGAGAATTACAAATTCACAACTTCAAATTGAAGTATAGTTAACAATTTGTAATTCTTAATTCTAAATTGTTTATTTGAATATTTCAAATTCACAACTTCAAATTAAAGTATAGTTAACAATTTGTAAATATTAATTCTAAATTGTTTATTAGAGAATTTCAAATTTACAACTTCAAATTAAAGTTAATTACAATTTGTAATTATCAGTTCTAAATTGTTAATTTGAGAATTTCAATTTCACAACTTCAAATTGAAGTATAGTTAACAATTTGTAATTATTAATTCTAAATTGTTAATTTGAGAATTTCAATTTCACAACTTCAAATTGAAGTATAGAGTATATAAGTATATGAAGTATAATTGAAGTATAAATAGTTTATTTGAGGTTTCAAATTCACAACTTCAAATTGAAGTATAGTTAACAATTTGTAATTATCAGTTCTAAATTGTTTATTTGAGAATTTCAAATTCACAACTTCAAATTGAAATATAGTTAACAATTTGTAATTATTAGTTCTAAATTGTTTATTTGAGAATTTCAAATTCACAACTTCAAATTGAAGTATAGTTAACAATTTGTAATTATTAATTCTAAATTGTTTATTTGAGAATTTCAAATTCACAACTTCAAATTGAAGTATATTTAATAATTTGAAATTATTAACTCTAAATTGTTTATTTGAGAATTTCAAATTCACAACTTCAAATTGAAGTATAGTTAACAATTTGTAATTATCAGTTCTAAATTGTTTATTTGAAAATTTTAAATTCACAACTTCAAATTGAAGTATAGTTAACAATTTGTAATTATTAGTTCTAAATTGTTTATTTGGGAATTTCAAATTCACAACTTCAAATTGAATATAGTTATCAATTTGTAATTATTAATTCTAAATTGTTTATTTGAGAATTTCAAATTCACAACTTCAAATTGAAGTTAGTTAACAATTTGTAATTATCAGTTGTAAATTGTATATTTGAGAATTACAAATTCACAACTTCAAATTCAAGTATAGTTATCAATTTGTAATTATTAATTCTAAATTGTTTATTTGAGAACTTCAAATTCACAACTTCAAATTGAAGTATAGTTAATAATTTGTAATTATCAGTTCTAAATTGTTTATTTGAGAATTTCAAATTCACAACTACAAATTGAAGTATAGTTAACAATTAGTAATTATTAATTATAAATTGTTTATTTGAGAATTTCAAGTGCACAACTTTAAATTGAAGTATAGTTAACAATTTGTAATTATCAGTTCTAAATTGTTTATTTGAGAATACCAATTTCACAACTTCAAATTGAATTATAGTTAACAATTTGTAATTTATAATTCTAAATTGTTAATTTGAGAATTTCAATTTCACAACTTCAAATTGAAGTATAGTTAACAATTTGTAATTACTAATTCTAAATTGTTTATTTGAGAATTTCAAATTCACAACTTCAAATTGAAGTATAGTTAAACAATTTGTAATTATCAGTTCTAAATTGTTTATTTGAGAATTTCAAATTCACAACTTCAAATGAAGTAAAGTTAACAATTTGTAATTAATAATTCTAAATTGTTTATTTGAGAATTACAAATTCACAACTTCAAATTGAAGTATAGTTAACAATTAGTAATTTTAATTCTAAATTGTTTATTTGAATATTTCAAATTCACAACTTCAAATTAAAGTAAAGTTAACTGTAATTAGTTAATTTGTAAGGTAATTTGTAAATATTAATTCTAAATTGTTTATTAGAGAATTTCAAATTCACAACTTCAAATTAAAGTTAATTACAATTTGTAATTATCAGTTCTAAATTGTTAATTTGAGAATTTCAATTTCACAACTTCAAATTAGTATAGTTAACAATTTGTAATTACTAATTCAAATTGTTTATTTGAGAATTTCAAATTCACAACTTCAAATTGAAGTATAGTTAACAATTTGTAATTATTAGTTCTAAATTGTTTATTTGAGAATTTCAAATTCACAACTTCAAATTGAGTATAGTTAACAATTTGTAATTATTATTCTAAATTGTTTATTTGAGAATTTCAAATTCACAACTTCAAATTGAAGTATAGTTAAAAGTTTGTAATTATTAATTCTAAATTGTTTATTTGAGAATTTCAAATTCACAACTTCAAATTGAAGTATAGTTAACAATTTGTAATTATAATTCTAAATTATTTATTTGACAATTTCAAATTCACAACTTCAAATTGAAGTATAGTTAACAATTTGTAATTATTAATTCTTTAAAATTTTTTATTTAAGAATTTCAAATTCACAACTTCAAATTAAAGTATAGTTAACAATTTTAATTATTAATTCTAAATTGTTTATTTGAGAATTTCAAATTCACAACTTCAAATTGAAGTATAGTTAACAATTTGTAATTATTAATTCTAAATTGTTTATTTGAGAATTTCAAATTCACAACTTCAAATTGAAGTATAGTTAACAATTTGTAATTATTAATTCTAAATTATTTATTTGAGAATTTCAAATTCACAACTTCAAATTGAAGTATAGTTAACAATTTGATAATTATTATTCTAAATTGTTTATTTGAGAATTTCAAATTCACAACTTCAAATTGAAGTATAGTTAATAATTTGTAATTATTAATTCTAAATTGTTTATTTGAGAATTTCAAATTCACAACTTCAAATTGAAGTATAGTTAACAATTTGTAATTATTAATTCTAAATTGTTTATTTGAGAATTTCAAATTCACAACTTCAAATTGAAGTATAGTTAACAATTTGAAATTATTAATTCTAAATTGTTTATTTGAGAATTTCAAATTCACAACTTCAAATTGAAGTATAGTTAACAATTTGTAATTATCAGTTCTAAATTGTTTATTTGAGAATTTCAAATTCACAACTTCAAATTGAAGTATAGTTAACAATTTGTAATTATTAGTTCTAAATTGTTTATTTGAGAATTTCAAATTCACAACTTCAAATTGAAGTATAGTTAACAATTTGTAATTATTAGTTCTAAATTGTTTATTTGAGAATTTCAAATTCACAACTTCAAATTGAAGTATAGTTAACAATTTGTAATTATTAATTCTAAATTGTTTATTTGAGAATTTCAAATTCACAACTTCAAATTGAAGTATAGTTAATAATTTGTAATTATTAATTCTAAATTGTTTATTTGAGAATTTCAAATTCACAACTTCAAATTGAAGTATAGTTAACAATTTGTAATTATTAATTCTAAATTGTTTATTTGAGAATTTCAAATTCACAACTTCAAATTGAAGTATAGTTAACAATTTGTAATTATTAGTTCTAAATTGTTTATTTGAGAATTTCAAATTCACAACTTCAAATTGAAGTATAGTTAACAATTTGTAATTATTAATTCTAAATTGTTTATTTGAGAATTTCAAATTCACAACTTCAAATTGAAGTATAGTTAACAATTTGTAATTATCAGTTCTAAATTGTTTATTTGAGAATTTCAAATTCACAACTTCAAATTGAAGTATAGTTAACAATTTGTAATTATTAATTCTAAATTGTTTATTTGAGAATTTCAAATTCACAACTTCAAATTGAAGTATAGTTAACAATTTGTAATTATTAATTCTAAATTGTTTATTTGAGAATTTCAAATTCACAACTTCAAATTGAAGTATAGTTAACAATTTGTAATTATTAATTCTAAATTGTTTATTTGAGAATTTCAAATTCACAACTTCAAATTGAAGTATAGTTAACAATTTGTAATTATTATTCTAAATTGTTTATTTGAGAATTTCAAATTCACAACTTCAAATTGAAGTATAGTTAACAATTTGTAATTATTAATTCTAAATTGTTTATTTGAGAATTTCAAATTCACAACTTCAAATTGAAGTATAGTTAATAATTTGAAATTATTAATTCTAAATTGTTTATTTGAGAATTTCAAATTCACAACTTCAAATTGAAGTATAGTTAACAATTTGTAATTATTAATTCTAAATTGTTTATTTGAGAATTTCAAATTCACAACTTCAAATTGAAGTATAGTTAACAATTTGTAATTATTAAGTTCTAAATTGTTTATTTGAGAATTTCAAATTCACAACTTCAAATTGAAGTATAGTTAACAATTTGTAATTATTAATTCTAAATTGTTTATTTGAGAATTTCAAATTCACAACTTCAAATTGAAGTATAGTTAACAATTTGTAATTATTAATTCTAAATTGTTTATTTGAGAATTTCAAATTCACAACTTCAAATTGAAGTATAGTTAACAATTTGTAATTACCAGTTCTAAATTGTTTATTTGAAAATTTTAAATTCACAACTTCAAATTGAAGTATAGTTAACAATTTGTAATTATTAATTCTAAATTGTTTATTTGAGAATTTCAAATTCACAACTTCAAATTGAAGTATAGTTAACAATTTGTAATTATTAATTCTAAATTGTTTATTTGAGAATTTCAAATTCACAACTTCAAATTGAAGTATAGTTAACAATTTGTAATTATTAATTCTAAATTGTTTATTTGAGAATTTCAAATTCACAACTTCAAATTGAAGTATAGTTAACAATTTGTAATTATTAATTCTAAATTGTTTATTTGAGAATTTCAAATTCACAACTTCAAATTGAAGTATAGTTAAAATTTGAAATTATTAATTCTAAATTGTTTATTTGAGAGTTTCAAATTCACAACTTCAAATTGAAGTATAGTTAACAATTTGTAATTATCAGTTCTAAATTGTTTATTTGAGAATTTCAAATTCACAACTTCAAATTGAAGTATAGTTAACAATTTGTAATTATTAATTTAAATTGTTTATTTGAGAATTTCAAATTCACAACTTCAAATTGAAGTATAGTTAACAATTTGTAATTATTAATTCTAAATTGTTTATTTGAGAATTTCAAATTCACAACTTCAAATTGAAGTATAGTTAACAATTTGTAATTATTAATTCTAAATTGTTTATTTGAGAATTTCAAATTCACAACTTCAAATTGAAGTATAGTTAACAATTTGTAATTATAGTTCTAAATTGTTTATTTGAGAATTTCAAATTCACAACTTCAAATTGAAGTATAGTTAACAATTTGTAATTATTAATTCTAAATTGTTTATTTGAGAATTTCAAATTCACAACTTCAAATTGAAGTATAGTTAACAATTTGTAATTATTAATTCTAAATTGTTTATTTGAGAATTTCAAATTCACAACTTCAAATTGAAGTATAGTTAACAATTTGTAATTATTAATTCTAAATTGTTTATTTGAGAATTTCAAATTCACAACTTCAAATTGAAGTATAGTTAACAATTTGTAATTATTAATTCTAAATTGTTTATTTGAGAATTTCAAATTCACAACTTCAAATTGAGTATAGTTAACAATTTGTAATTATAATTCTAAATTGTTTATTTGAGAATTTCAAATTCACAACTTCAAATTGAAGTATAGTTAACAATTTGTAATTATTAATTCTAAATTGTTTATTTGAGAATTTCAAATTCACAACTTCAAATTGAAGTATAGTTAACAATTTGTAATTATTAATTCTAAATTGTTTATTTGAGAATTTCAAATTCACAACTTCAAATTGAAGTATAGTTAACAATTTGTAATTATTAATTCTAAATTGTTTATTTGAGAATTTCAAATTCACAACTTCAAATTGAGTATAGTTAACAATTTGTAATTATTAGTTCTAAATTGTTTATTTGAGAATTTCAAATTCACAACTTCAAATTGAAGTATAGTTAACAATTTGTAATTATTAATTCTAAATTGTTTATTTGAGAATTTCAAATTCACAACTTCAAATTGAAGTATAGTTAATAATTTGTAATTATTAATTCTAAATTGTTTATTTGAGAATTTCAAATTCACAACTTCAAATTGAAGTATAGTTAACAATTTGTAATTATTTATTCTAAATTGTTTATTTGAGAATTTCAAATTCACAACTTCAAATTGAAGTATAGTTAACAATTTGTAATTATTAATTCTAAATTGTTTATTTGAGAATTTCAAATTCACAACTTCAAATTGAAGTATAGTTAACAATTTGTAATTATTAATTCTAAATTGTTTATTTGAGAATTTCAAATTCACAACTTCAAATTGAAGTATAGTTAATAATTTGAAATTATTAATTCTAAATTGTTTATTTGAGAATTTCAAATTCACAACTTCAAATTGAAGTATAGTTAACAATTTGTAATTATTAATTCTAAATTGTTTATTTGAGAATTTCAAATTCACAACTTCAAATTGAAGTATAGTTAACAATTTGTAATTATTAATTCTAAATTGTTTATTTGAGAATTTCAAATTCACAACTTCAAATTGAAGTATATTTAATAATTTGTAATTATTAATTCTAAATTGTTTATTTGAGAATTTCATATTCACAACTTCAAATTGAAGTATAGTTAACAATTTGTAATTATCAGTTCTAAATTGTTTATTTGAGAATTTCAAATTCACAACTTCAAATTGAAGTATAGTTAACAATTTGTAATTATTATTCTAAATTGTTTATTTGAGAATTTCAAATTCACAACTTCAAATTGAAGTATAGTTAACAATTTGTAATTATTAATTCTAAATTGTTTATTTGAGAATTTCAAATTCACAACTTCAAATTGAAGTATAGTTAACAATTTGTAATTATCTAGTTCTAAATTGTTTATTTGAGAATTTCAAATTCACAACTTCAAATTGAAGTATAGTTAACAATTTGTAATTATTAATTCTAAATTGTTTATTTGAGAATTTCAAATTCACAACTTCAAATTGAAGTATAGTTAACAATTTGTAATTATTAATTCTAAATTGTTTATTTGAGAATTTCAAATTCACAACTTCAAATTGAAGTATAGTTAACAATTTGTAATTATCAGTTCAAAATTGTTTATTTGAGAATTTCAAATTCACAACTTCAAATTGAAGTATAGTTAACAATTTGTAATTATTAATTCTAAATTGTTTATTTGAGAATTTCAAATTCACAACTTCAAATTGAAGTATAGTTAACAATTTGTAATTATTAATTCTAAATTGTTTATTTGAGAATTTCAAATTCACAACTTCAAATTGAAGTATAGTTAACAATTTGTAATTATTAATTCTAAATTGTTTATTTGAGAATTTCAAATTCACAACTTCATATTAAAGTATAGTTAACAATTTGTAATTATTAATTCTAAATTGTTTATTTGAGAATTTTAAATTACAACTTCAAATTGAAGTATAGTTAACAATTTGTAATTATTAATTCTAAATTATTTATTTGAGAATTTCAAATTCACAACTTCAAATTGAAGTATAGTTAACAATTTGTAATTATTTATTCTAAATTGTTTATTTGAGAATTTCAAATTCACAACTTCAAATTGAAGTATAGTTAACAATTTGTAATTATTAATTCTAAATTGTTTATTTGAGAATTTCAAATTCACAACTTCAAATTGAAGTATAGTTAACAATTTGTAATTATTAATTCTAAATTGTTTATTTGAGAATTTCAAATTCACAACTTCAAATTGAAGTATAGTTAACAATTTGTAATTATTAATTCTAAATTGTTTATTTGAGAATTTCAAATTCACAACTTCAAATTGAAGTATAGTTAACAATTTGTAATTATTAATTCTAAATTGTTTATTTGAGAATTTCAAATTCACAACTTCAAATTGAAGTATAGTTAACAATTTGTAATTATTAGTTCTAAATTGTTTATTTGAGAATTTCAAATTCACAACTTCAAATTGAAGTATAGTTAACAATTTGTAATTATTAATTCTAAATTGTTTATTTGAGAATTTCAAATTCACAACTTCAAATTGAAGTATAGTTAATAATTTGAAATTATTAATTCTAAATTGTTTATTTGAGAATTTCAAATTCACAACTTCAAATTGAAGTATAGTTAACAATTTGTAATTATTAATTCTAAATTGTTTATTTGAGAATTTCAAATTCACAACTTCAAATTGAAGTATAGTTAACAATTTGTAATTATTAATTCTAAATTGTTTATTTGAGAATTTCAAATTCACAACTTCAAATTGAAGTATAGTTAACAATTTGTAATTATTAATTCTAAATTGTTTATTTGAGAATTTCAAATTCACAACTTCAAATTGAAGTATAGTTAACAATTTGTAATTATTAATTCTAAATTGTTTATTTGAGAATTTCAAATTCACAACTTCAAATTGAAGTATAGTTAATAATTTGTAATTATTAATTCTAAATTGTTTATTTGAGAATTTCAAATTCACAACTTCAAATTGAAGTATAGTTAACAATTTGTAATTATTAATTCTAAATTGTTTATTTGAGAATTTCAAATTCACAACTTCAAATTGAAGTATAGTTAACAATTTGTAATTATTAATTCTAAATTGTTTATTTGAGAATTTCAAATTCACAACTTCAAATTGAAGTATAGTTAACAATTTGTAATTATTAATTCTAAATTGTTTATTTGAGAATTTCAAATTCACAACTTCAAATTGAAGTATAGTTAACAATTTGTAATTATTAATTCTAAATTGTTTATTTGAGAATTTCAAATTCACAACTTCAAATTGAAGTATAGTTAACAATTTGTAATTATTATTCTAAATTGTTTATTTGAGAATTTCAAATTCACAACTTCAAATTGAAGTATAGTTAACAATTTGTAATTATTAATTCTAAATTGTTTATTTGAGAATTTCAAATTCACAACTTCAAATTGAAGTATAGTTAACAATTTGTAATTATTAATTCTAAATTGTTTATTTGAGAATTTCAAATTCACAACTTCAAATTGAAGTATAGTTAACAATTTGTAATTATTAATTCTAAATTGTTTATTTGAGAATTTCAAATTCACAACTTCAAATTGAAGTATAGTTAACAATTTGTAATTATTAATTCTAAATTGTTTATTTGAGAATTTCAAATTCACAACTTCAAATTGAAGTATAGTTAACAATTTGTAATTATTAATTCTAAATTGTTTATTTGAGAATTTCAAATTCACAACTTCAAATTGAAGTATAGTTAACAATTTGTAATTATTATTCTAAATTGTTTATTTGAGAATTTCAAATTCACAACTTCAAATTGAAGTATAGTTAACAATTTGTAATTATTAATTCTAAATTGTTTATTTGAGAATTTCAAATTCACAACTTCAAATTGAAGTATAGTTAACAATTTGTAATTATTAATTCTAAATTGTTTATTTGAGAATTTCAAATTCACAACTTCAAATTAAGTATAGTTAACAATTTGTAATTATTAATTCTAAATTGTTTATTTGAGAATTTCAAATTCACAACTTCAAATTGAAGTATAGTTAACAATTTGTAATTATTAATTCTAAATTGTTTATTTGAGAATTTCAAATTCACAACTTCAAATTGAAGTATAGTTAACAATTTGTAATTATTAATTCTAAATTGTTTATTTGAGAATTTCAAATTCACAACTTCAAATTGAAGTATAGTTAACAATTTGTAATTATTAATTCTAAATTGTTTATTTGAGAATTTCAAATTCACAACTTCAAATTGAAGTATAGTTAACAATTTGTAATTATTAGTTCTAAATTGTTTATTTGAGAATTTCAAATTCACAACTTCAAATTGAAGTATAGTTAACAATTTGTAATTATTAATTCTAAATTGTTTATTTGAGAATTTCAAATTCACAACTTCAAATTGAAGTATAGTTAACAATTTGTAATTATTAATTCTAAATTGTTTATTTGAGAATTTCAAATTCACAACTTCAAATTGAAGTATAGTTAACAATTTGTAATTATTATTCTAAATTGATTTATTAATCAAATTTCAAATTCAAACTTCAAATTAAGTATAGTTAAAATTGTAATTATTAATTCTAAATTGTTTATTTGAGAATTTCAAATTCACAACTTCAAATTGAAGTATAGTTAACAATTTGTAATTATTAATTCTAAATTGTTTATTTGAGAATTTCAAATTCACAACTTCAAATTGAAGTATAGTTAACAATTTGTAATTATTAATTCTAAATTGTTTATTTGAGAATTTCAAATTCACAACTTCAAATTGAAGTATAGTTAACAATTTGTAATTATTAATTCTAAATTGTTTATTTGAGAATTTCAAATTCACAACTTCAAATTGAAGTATAGTTAACAATTTGTAATTATTAATTCTAAATTGTTTATTTGAGAATTTCAAATTCACAACTTCAAATTGAAGTATAGTTAACAATTTGTAATTATTAATTCTAAATTGTTTATTTGAGAATTTCAAATTCACAACTTCAAATTGAAGTATAGTTAACAATTTGTAATTATTAATTCTAAATTGTTTATTTGAGAATTTCAAATTCACAACTTCAAATTGAAGTATAGTTAACAATTTGTAATTATTAATTCTAAATTGTTTATTTGAGAATTTCAAATTCACAACTTCAAATTGAAGTATAGTTAACAATTTGTAATTATTAATTCTAAATTGTTTATTTGAGAATTTCAAATTCACAACTTCAAATTGAAGTATAGTTAACAATTTGTAATTATTAATTCTAAATTGTTTATTTGAGAATTTCAAATTCACAACTTCAAATTGAAGTATAGTTAACAATTTGTAATTATTAATTCTAAATTGTTTATTTGAGAATTTCAAATTCACAACTTCAAATTGAAGTATAGTTAACAATTTGTAATTATCAGTTCTAAATTGTTTATTTGAGAATTTCAAATTCACAACTTCAAATTGAAGTATAGTTAACAATTTGTAATTATTAATTCTAAATTGTTTATTTGAGAATTTCAAATTCACAACTTCAAATTGAAGTATAGTTAACAATTTGTAATTATTAATTCTAAATTGTTTATTTGAGAATTTCAAATTCACAACTTCAAATTGAAGTATAGTTAATAATTTGTAATTATTAATTCTAAATTGTTTATTTGAGAATTTCAAATTCACAACTTCAAATTGAAGTATAGTTAACAATTTGTAATTATTAATTCTAAATTGTTTATTTGAGAATTTCAAATTCACAACTTCAAATTGAAGTATAGTTAACAATTTGTAATTATCAGTTCTAAATTGTTTATTTGAGAATTTCAAATTCACAACTTCAAATTGAAGTATAGTTAACAATTTGTAATTATTAATTCTAAATTGTTTATTTGAGAATTTCAAATTCACAACTTCAAATTGAAGTATAGTTAACAATTTGTAATTATTAATTCTAAATTGTTTATTTGAGAATTTCAAATTCACAACTTCAAATTGAAGTATAGTTAACAATTTGTAATTATTAATTCTAAATTGTTTATTTGAGAATTTCAAATTCACAACTTCAAATTGAAGTATAGTTAACAATTTGTAATTATTAATTCTAAATTGTTTATTTGAGAATTTCAAATTCACAACTTCAAATTGAAGTATAGTTAACAATTTGTAATTATTAATTCTAAATTGTTTATTTGAGAATTTCAAATTCACAACTTCAAATTGAAATATAGTTAACAATTTGTAATTATTAATTCTAAATTGTTTATTTGAGAATTTCAAATCCACAACTTCAAATTAAAATATAGTTAACAATTTGTAATTATTAATTCTAAATTGTTTATTTGAGAATATCAAATTCACAACTTCAAATTGAAGTATAGTTAACAATTTGTAATTATTAATTCTAAATTGTTTATTTGAGAATTTCAAATTCACAACTTCAAATTGAAGTATAGTTAACAATTTGTAATTATAATTCTAAATTGTTTATTTGAGAATTTCAAATTCACAACTTCAAATTGAAGTATAGTTAACAATTTGTAATTATATTCTAAATTGTTTATTTGAGAATTTCAAATTCACAACTTCAAATTGAAGTATAGTTAACAATTTGTAATTATTAATTCTAAATTGTTTATTTGAGAATTTCAAATTCACAACTTCAAATTGAAGTATAGTTAATAATTTGTAATTATTAATTCTAAATTGTTTATTTGAGAATTTCAAATTCACAACTTCAAATTGAAGTATAGTTAACAATTTGTAATTATTAATTCTAAATTGTTTATTTGAGAATTTCAAATTCACAACTTCAAATTGAAGTATAGTTAACAATTTGTAATTATAATTCTAAATGTTTATTTGAGAATTTCAAATTCACAACTTCAAATTGAAGTATAGTTAACAATTTGTAATTATTAATTCTAAATTGTTTATTTGAGAATTTCAAATTCACAACTTCAAATTGAAGTATAGTTAACAATTTGTAATTATTAGTTCTAAATTGTTTATTTGAGAATTTCAAATTCACAACTTCAAATTGAAGTATAGTTAACAATTTGTAATTATTAATTCTAAATTGTTTATTTGAGAATTTCAAATTCACAACTTCAAATTGAAGTATAGTTAACAATTTGTAATTATTAATTCTAAATTGTTTATTTGAGAATTTCAAATTCACAACTTCAAATTGAAGTATAGTTAACAATTTGTAATTATTATTCTAAATTGTTTATTTGAGAATTTCAAATTCACAACTTCAAATTGAAGTATAGTTAACAATTTGTAATTATTAGTTCTAAATTGTTTATTTGAGAATTTCAAATTCACAACTTCAAATTGAAGTATAGTTAATAATTTGTAATTATTAATTCTAAATTGTTTATTTGAGAATTTCAAATTCACAACTTCAAATTGAAGTATAGTTAACAATTTGTAATTATTAATTCTAAATTGTTTATTTGAGAATTTCAAATTCACAACTTCAAATTGAAGTATAGTTAACAATTTGTAATTATTAATTCTAAATTGTTTATTTGAGAATTTAAATTCACAACTTCAAATTGAAGTATAGTTAATAATTTGTAATTATTAATTCTAAATTGTTTATTTGAGAATTTCAAATTCACAACTTCAAATTGAAGTATAGTTAACAATTTGTAATTATTAATTCTAAATTGTTTATTTGAGAATTTCAAATTCACAACTTCAAATTGAAGTATAGTTAACAATTTGTAATTATTAATTCTAAATTGTTTATTTGAGAATTTCAAATTCACAACTTCAAATTGAAGTATAGTTAACAATTTGTAATTATTAGTTCTAAATTGTTTATTTGAGAATTTCAAATTCACAACTTCAAATTGAAGTATAGTTAACAATTTGTAATTATTAATTCTAAATTGTTTATTTGAGAATTTCAAATTCACAACTTCAAATTGAAGTATAGTTAACAATTTGTAATTATTAATTCTAAATTGTTTATTTGAGAATTTCAAATTCACAACTTCAAATTGAAGTATAGTTAACAATTTGTAATTAATAATTCTAAATTGTTTATTTGAGAATTTCAAATTCACAACTTCAAATTGAAGTATAGTTAACAATTGTAATTTTTAATTCTAAATTGTTTATTTGAGAATTTCAAATTCACAACTTCAAATTGAAGTATAGTTAACAATTTGTAATTATTAATTCTAAATTGTTTATTTGAGAATTTCAAATTCACAACTTCAAATTGAAGTATAGTTAACAATTTGTAATTATTAATTCTAAATTGTTTATTTGAGAATTTCAAATTCACAACTTCAAATTGAAGTATAGTTAACAATTTGTAATTATTAATTCTAAATTGTTTATTTGAGAATTTCAAATTCACAACTTCAAATTGAAGTATAGTTAACAATTTGTAATTATTAATTCTAAATTGTTTATTTGAGAATTTCAAATTCACAACTTCAAATTGAAGTATAGTTAATAATTTGTAATTATTAGTTCTAAATTGTTTATTTGAGAATTTCAAATTCACAACTTCAAATTGAAGTATAGTTAACAATTTGTAATTATTAATTCTAAATTGTTTATTTGAGAATTTCAAATTCACAACTTCAAATTGAAGTATAGTTAACAATTTGTAATTATTAATTCTAAATTGTTTATTTGAGAATTTCAAATTCACAACTTCAAATTGAAGTATAGTTAACAATTTGTAATTATTATTCTAAATTGTTTATTTGAGAATTTCAAATTCACAACTTCAAATTGAAGTATAGTTAACAATTTGTAATTATTAATTCTAAATTGTTTATTTGAGAATTTCAAATTCACAACTTCAAATTGAAGTATAGTTAACAATTTGTAATTATTAATTCTAAATTGTTTATTTGAGAATTTCAAATTCACAACTTCAAATTGAAGTATAGTTAACAATTTGTAATTATTAATTCTAAATTGTTTATTTGAGAATTTCAAATTCACAACTTCAAATTGAAGTATAGTTAATAATTTGAAATTATTAATTCTAAATTGTTTATTTGAGAATTTCAAATTCACAACTTCAAATTGAAGTATAGTTAACAATTTGTAATTATTAATTCTAAATTGTTTATTTGAGAATTTCAAATTCACAACTTCAAATTGAAGTATAGTTAACAATTTGTAATTATTAATTCTAAATTGTTTATTTGAGAATTTCAAATTCACAACTTCAAATTGAAGTATAGTTAATAATTTGAAATTATTAATTCTAAATTGTTTATTTGAGAATTTCAAATTCACAACTTCAAATTGAAGTATAGTTAACAATTTGTAATTATTAATTCTAAATTGTTTATTTGAGAATTTCAAATTCACAACTTCAAATTGAAGTATAGTTAACAATTTGTAATTATTAATTCTAAATTGTTTATTTGAGAATTTCAAATTCACAACTTCAAATTGAAGTATAGTTAACAATTTGTAATTATTAATTCTAAATTGTTTATTTGAGAATTTCAAATTCACAACTTCAAATTGAAGTATAGTTAACAATTTGTAATTATTAATTCTAAATTGTTTATTTGAGAATTTCAAATTCACAACTTCAAATTGAAGTATAGTTAACAATTTGTAATTATTAATTCTAAATTGTTTATTTGAGAATTTCAAATTCACAACTTCAAATTGAAGTATAGTTAACAATTTGTAATTATTAATTCTAAATTGTTTATTTGAGAATTTCAAATTCACAACTTCAAATTGAAGTATAGTTAATAATTTGTAATTATTAATTCTAAATTGTTTATTTGAGAATTTCAAATTCACAACTTCAAATTGAAGTATAGTTAACAATTTGTAATTATCAGTTCTAAATTGTTTATTTGAGAATTTCAAATTCACAACTTCAAATTGAAGTATAGTTAACAATTTGTAATTATTAATTCTAAATTGTTTATTTGAGAATTTCAAATTCACAACTTCAAATTGAAGTATAGTTAACAATTTGTAATTATTAGTTCTAAATTGTTTATTTGAGAATTTCAAATTCACAACTTCAAATTGAAGTATAGTTAACAATTTGTAATTATTAATTCTAAATTGTTTATTTGAGAATTTCAAATTCACAACTTCAAATTGAAGTATAGTTAACAATTTGTAATTGCTAATTCTAAATTATTTATTTGATAATTTCAAATTCAGAACTTCAAATTGAAGTATAGTTAACAAATTGTAATTATTAATTCTAAATTGTTTATTTAAGAATTTCAAATTCACAACTTCAAATTAAAGTATAGTTAACAATTTTAATTATAGTTCTAAATTGTTTATTTGAGAATTCAAATTCACAACTTCAAATTGAAGTATAGTTAACAATTTGTAATTATTAATTCTAAATTGTTTATTTGAGAATTTCAAATTCACAACTTCAAATTGAAGTATAGTTAACAATTTGTAATTATTAATTCTAAATTGTTTATTTGAGAATTTCAAATTCACAACTTCAAATTGAAGTATAGTTAACAATTTGTAATTATTAATTCTAAATTGTTTATTTGAGAATTTCAAATTCACAACTTCAAATTGAAGTATATTTAATAATTTGAAATTATTAATTCTAAATTGTTTATTTGAGAATTTCAAATTCACAACTTCAAATTGAAGTATAGTTAACAATTTGTAATTATTAATTCTAAATTGTTTATTTGAGAATTTCAAATTCACAACTTCAAATTGAAGTATAGTTAATAATTTGAAATTATTAATTCTAAATTGTTTATTTGAGAATTTCAAATTCACAACTTCAAATTGAAGTATAGTTAATAATTTGAAATTATTAATTCTAAATTGTTTATTTGAGAATTTCAAATTCACAACTTCAAATTGAAGTATAGTTAACAATTTGTAATTATTAATTCTAAATTGTTTATTTGAGAATTTCAAATTCACAACTTCAAATTGAAGTATAGTTAACAATTTGTAATTATTAATTCTAAATTGTTTATTTGAGAATTTCAAATTCACAACTTCAAATTGAAGTATAGTTAACAATTTGTAATTATTAATTCTAAATTGTTTATTTGAGAATTTCAAATTCACAACTTCAAATTGAAGTATAGTTAACAATTTGTAATTATTAATTCTAAATTGTTTATTTGAGAATTTCAAATTCACAACTTCAAATTGAAGTATAGTTAACAATTTGTAATTATTATTCTAAATTGTTTATTTGAGAATTTCAAATTCACAACTTCAAATTGAAGTATAGTTAACAATTTGTAATTATTAATTCTAAATTGTTTATTTGAGAATTTCAAATTCACAACTTCAAATTGAAGTATAGTTAATAATTTGAAATTATTAATTCTAAATTGTTTATTTGAGAATTTCAAATTCACAACTTCAAATTGAAGTATAGTTAACAATTTGTAATTATTAATTCTAAATTGTTTATTTGAGAATTTCAAATTCACAACTTCAAATTGAAGTATAGTTAATAATTTGAAATTATTAATTCTAAATTGTTTATTTGAGAATTTCAAATTCACAACTTCAAATTGAAGTATAGTTAATAATTTGAAATTATTAATTCTATATTGTTTATTTGAGAATTTCAAATTCACAACTTCAAATTGAAGTATAGTTAACAATTTGTAATTATTAATTCTAAATTGTTTATTTGAGAATTTCAAATTCACAACTTCAAATTGAAGTATAGTTAACAATTTGTAATTATTAATTCTAAATTGTTTATTTGAGAATTTCAAATTCACAACTTCAAATTGAAGTATAGTTAACAATTTGAAATTATTTATTCTAAATTATTTATTTGAGAATTTCAAATTCATAACTTCAAATTCAAGTATAGTTAACAATTTGAAATTATTAATTCTAAATTATTTATTTGAGAATTTTAAATTCACAACTTCAAATTGAAGTATAGTTAACAATTTGTAATTATTAGTTCTAAATTGTTTATTTGAGAATTTCAAATTCACAACTTCAAATTGAAGTATAGTTAACAATTTGTAATTATTAATTCTAAATTGTTTATTTGAGAATTTCAAATTCACAACTTCAAATTGAAGTATAGTTAACAATTTGTAATTATTAATTCTAAATTGTTTATTTGAGAATTTCAAATTCACAACTTCAAATTGAAGTATAGTTAACAATTTGTAATTATTAGTTCTAAATTGTTTATTTGAGAATTTCAAATTCACAACTTCAAATTGAAGTATAGTTAACAATTTGTAATTATTAATTCTAAATTGTTTATTTGAGAATTTCAAATTCACAACTTCAAATTGAAGTATAGTTAACAATTTGTAATTATTAGATTCTAAATTGTTTATTTGAGAATTTCAAATTCACAACTTCAAATTGAAGTATAGTTAACAATTTGTAATTATTAATTCTAAATTGTTTATTTGAGAATTTCAAATTCACAACTTCAAATTGAAGTATAGTTAACAATTTGTAATTATAGTTCTAAATTGTTTATTTGAGAATTTCAAATTCACAACTTCAAATTGAAGTATAGTTAACAATTTGTAATTATTAATTCTAAATTGTTTATTTGAGAATTTCAAATTCACAACTTCAAATTGAAGTATAGTTAACAATTTGTAATTATTAATTCTAAATTGTTTATTTGAGAATTTCAAATTCACAACTTCAAATTGAAGTATAGTTAACAATTTGTAATTATTAATTCTAAATTGTTTATTTGAGAATTTCAAATTCACAACTTCAAATTGAAGTATAGTTAATAATTTGTAATTATTAATTCTAAATTGTTTATTTGAGAATTTCAAATTCACAACTTCAAATTGAAGTATAGTTAACAATTTGTAATTATTAATTCTAAATTGTTTATTTGAGAATTTCAAATTCACAACTTCAAATTGAAGTATAGTTAATAATTTGAAATTATTAATTCTAAATTGTTTATTTGAGAATTTCAAATTCACAACTTCAAATTGAAGTATAGTTAACAATTTGTAATTATTAATTCTAAATTGTTTATTTGAGAATTTCAAATTCACAACTTCAAATTGAAGTATAGTTAACAATTTGTAATTATTAATTCTAAATTGTTTATTTGAGAATTTCAAATTCACAACTTCAAATTGAAGTATAGTTAACAATTTGTAATTATTAATTCTAAATTGTTTATTTGAGAATTTCAAATTCACAACTTCAAATTGAAGTATAGTTAACAATTTGTAATTATTAATTCTAAATTGTTTATTTGAGAATTTCAAATTCACAACTTCAAATTGAAGTATAGTTAATAATTTGAAATTATTAATTCTAAATTGTTTATTTGAGAATTTCAAATTCACAACTTCAAATTGAAGTATAGTTAACAATTTGTAATTATTAATTCTAAATTGTTTATTTGAGAATTTCAAATTCACAACTTCAAATTGAAGTATAGTTAACAATTTGTAATTATTAATTCTAAATTGTTTATTTGAGAATTTCAAATTCACAACTTCAAATTGAAGTATAGTTAACAATTTGTAATTATTAATTCTAAATTGTTTATTTGAGAATTTCAAATTCACAACTTCAAATTGAAGTATAGTTAACAATTTGTAATTATTAATTCTAAATTGTTTATTTGAGAATTTCAAATTCACAACTTCAAATTGAAGTATAGTTAACAATTTGTAATTATTAATTCTAAATTGTTTATTTGAGAATTTCAAATTCACAACTTCAAATTGAAGTATAGTTAACAATTTGTAATTATTAATTCTAAATTGTTTATTTGAGAATTTCAAATTCACAACTTCAAATTGAAGTATAGTTAATAATTTGAAATTATTAATTCTAAATTGTTTATTTGAGAATTTCAAATTCACAACTTCAAATTGAAGTATAGTTAACAATTTGTAATTATTAATTCTAAATTGTTTATTTGAGAATTTCAAATTCACAACTTCAAATTGAAGTATAGTTAACAATTTGTAATTATTAATTCTAAATTGTTTATTTGAGAATTTTAAATTCACAACTTCAAATTGAAGTATAGTTAACAATTGTAATTATTAATTCTAAATTGTTTATTTGAGAATTTCAAATTCACAACTTCAAATTGAAGTATAGTTAACAATTTGTAATTATTAATTCTAAATTGTTTATTTGAGAATTTCAAATTCACAACTTCAAATTGAAGTATAGTTAATAATTTGTAATTATTAATTCTAAATTGTTTATTTGAGAATTTCAAATTCACAACTTCAAATTGAAGTATAGTTAACAATTTGTAATTATTAGTTTAAATTGTTTATTTGAGAATTTCAAATTCACAACTTCAAATTGAAGTATAGTTAACAATTTGTAATTATTAATTCTAAATTGTTTATTTGAGAATTTCAAATTCACAACTTCAAATTGAAGTATAGTTAATAATTTGTAATTATTAATTCTAATTCTTTATTTGAGAAATTCAAATTCACAACTTCAAATTGAAGTATAGTTAACAATTTGTAATTATTAATTCTAAATTGTTTATTTGAGAATTTCAAATTCACAACTTCAAATTGAAGTATAGTTAACAATTTGTAATTATTAATTCTAAATTGTTTATTTGAAATTTCAAATTCACAACTTCAAATTGAAGTATAGTTAACAATTTGTAATTATTAATTCTAAATTGTTTATTTGAGAATTTCAAATTCACAATTTCAAATTAAAGTATAGTTAACAATTTTAATTATCAGTTCTAAATTGTTTATTTGAGAATTTCAAATTTACAACTTCAAATTGAAGTATAGTTAACAATTTGTAATTATTAATTCTAAATTGTTTATTTGAGAATTTCAAATTCACAACTTCAAATTGAAGTATAGTTAACAATTTGTAATTATTAGTTCTAAATTGTTTATTTGAGAATTTCAAATTCACAACTTCAAATTGAAGTATAGTTAACAATTTGTAATTATTAATTCTAAATTGTTTATTTGAGAATTTCAAATTCACAACTTCAAATTGAAGTATAGTTAATAATTTGAAATTATTAATTCTAAATTGTTTATTTGAGAATTTCAAATTCACAACTTCAAATTGAAGTATAGTTAACAATTTGTAATTATTAATTCTAAATTGTTTATTTGAGAATTTCAAATTCACAACTTCAAATTGAAGTATAGTTAATAATTTGAAATTATTAATTCTAAATTGTTTATTTGAGAATTTCAAATTCACAACTTCAAATTGAAGTATAGTTAATAATTTGAAATTATTAATTCTAAATTGTTTATTTGAGAATTTCAAATTCACAACTTCAAATTGAAGTATAGTTAACAATTTGTAATTATTAATTCTAAATTGTTTATTTGAGAATTTCAAATTCACAACTTCAAATTGAAGTATAGTTAACAATTTGTAATTATTAATTCTAAATTGTTTATTTGAGAATTTCAAATTCACAACTTCAAATTGAAGTATAGTTAAAATTTGAATTATTAATTCTAAATTGTTTATTTGAGAATTTCAAATTCACAACTTCAAATTGAAGTATAGTTAACAATTTGTAATTATTAATTCTAAATTGTTTATTTGAGAATTTCAAATTCACAACTTCAAATTGAAGTATAGTTAACAATTTGTAATTATTAATTCTAAATTGTTTATTTGAGAATTTCAAATTCACAACTTCAAATTGAAGTATAGTTAAAATTTGTAATTATTAATTCTAAATTGTTTATTTGAGAATTTCAAATTCACAACTTCAAATTGAAGTATAGTTAAAATTTGTAATTATTAATTCTAAATTGTTTATTTGAGAATTTCAAATTCACAACTTCAAATTGAAGTTAGTTAACAATTTGTAATTATAATTCTAAATTGTTTATTTGAGAATTTCAAATTCACAACTTCAAATTGAAGTATAGTTAATCAATTTGTAATTATTAATTCTAAATTGTTTATTTGAGAATTTCAAATTCACAACTTCAAATTGAAGTATAGTTAACAATTTGTAATTATTAATTCTAAATTGTTTATTTGAGAATTTCAAATTCACAACTTCAAATTGAAGTATAGTTAACAATTTGTAATTATTAATTCTAAATTGTTTATTTGAGAATTTCAAATTCACAACTTCAAATTGAAGTATAGTTAACAATTTGTAATTATTAATTCTAAATTGTTTATTTGAGAATTTCAAATTCACAACTTCAAATTGAAGTATAGTTAACAATTTGTAATTATTAATTCTAAATTGTTTATTTGAGAATTTCAAATTCACAACTTCAAATTGAAGTATAGTTAACAATTTGTAATTATTAATTCTAAATTGTTTATTTGAGAATTTCAAATTCACAACTTCAAATTGAAGTATAGTTAACAATTTGTAATTATTAATTCTAAATTGTTTATTTGAGAATTTCAAATTCACAACTTCAAATTGAAGTATAGTTAACAATTTGTAATTATTATTCTAAATTGTTTATTTGAGAATTTCAAATTCACAACTTCAAATTAAAGTATAGTTAACAATTTGTAATTATCAGTTCTAAATTGTTTATTTGAGAATTTCAAATTCACAACTTCAAATTGAAGTATAGTTAACAATTTGTAATTATTAATTCTAAATTGTTTATTTGAGAATTTCAAATTCACAACTTCAAATTGAAGTATAGTTAACAATTTGTAATTATTAATTCTAAATTGTTTATTTGAGAATTTCAAATTCACAACTTCAAATTGAAGTATAGTTAACAATTTGTAATTATTAATTCTAAATTGTTTATTTGAGAATTTCAAATTCACAACTTCAAATTGAAGTATAGTTATCAATTTGTAATTATTAATTCTAAATTGTTTATTTGAGAATTTAAATTCACAACTTCAAATTGAAGTATAGTTAACAATTTGTAATTATTAATTCTAAATTGTTTATTTGAGAATTTCAAATTCACAACTTCAAATTGAAGTATAGTTAACAATTTGTAATTATTAATTCTAAATTGTTTATTTGAGAATTTCAAATTCACAACTTCAAATTGAAGTATAGTTAACAATTTGTAATTATTAATTCTAAATTGTTTATTTGAGAATTTCAAATTCACAACTTCAAATTGAAGTATAGTTAACAATTTGTAATTATTAATTCTAAATTGTTTATTTGAGAATTTCAAATTCACAACTTCAAATTGAAGTATAGTTAACAATTTGTAATTATTAATTCTAAATTGTTTATTTGAGAATTTCAAATTCACAACTTCAAATTGAAGTATAGTTAACAATTTGTAATTATTAATTCTAAATTGTTTATTTGAAATTTCAAATTCACAACTTCAAATTGAAGTATAGTTAATAATTTTAATTATTAATTCTAAATTGTTTATTTGAGAATTTCAAATTCACAACTTCAAATTGAAGTATAGTTAACAATTTTAATTATTAATTCTAAATTGTTTATTTGAGAATTTCAAATTCACAACTTCAAATTGAAGTATAGTTAACAATTTGTAATTATTAATTCTAAAATGTTTATTTGAGAATTTTAAATTCACAACTTCAAATTGAAGTATAGTTAACAATTTGTAATTATTAATTCTAAATTGTTTATTTGAGAATTTCAAATTCACAACTTCAAATTGAAGTATAGTTAACAATTTGAAATTATTAATTCTAAATTGTTTATTTGAGAATTTCAAATTCACAACTTCAAATTGAAGTATAGTTAATAATTTGAAATTATTAATTCTAAATTGTTTATTTGAGAATTTCAAATTCACAACTTCAAATTGAAGGTATAGTTAACAATTTGTAATTATTAATTCTAAATTGTTTATTTGAGAATTTCAAATTCACAACTTCAAATTGAAGTATAGTTAATAATTTGAAATTATTAATTCTAAATTGTTTATTTGAGAATTTCAAATTCACAACTTCAAATTGAAGTATAGTTAATAATTTGTAATTATCAGTTCTAAATTGTTTATTTGAGAATTTCAAATTCACAACTTCAAATTGAAGTATAGTTAACAATTTGTAATTATTACTTCTAAATTGTTTATTTGAGAATTTCAAATTCACAACTTCAAATTGAAGTATAGTTAACAATTTGTAATTATTAGTTCTAAATTGTTTATTTGAGAATTTCAAATTCACAACTTCAAATTGAAGTATAGTTAACAATTTGTAATTATTAATTCTAAATTGTTTATTTGAAATTTCAAATTCACAACTTCAAATTGAAGTATAGTTAAAAATTGTAATTATTAATTCTAAATTGTTTATTTAAGAATTTCAAATTCACAACTTCAAATTAAAGTATAGTTAACAATTTGTAATTATCAGTTTTAAATTGTTTATTTAAGAACTTCAAATTCACAACTTCAAATTGAAGTATAGTTAACAATTTGTAATTATTAATTCTAAATTGTTTATTTGAGAATTTCAAATTCACAACTTCAAATTAAAGTATAGTTAACAATTTGTAATTACCAGTTCTAAAATGTTTATTTGAGAATTTCAAATTCACAACTTCAAATTGAAGTATAGTTAACAATTTGTAATTATTAATTCTAAATTGTTTATTTGAGAATTTCAAATTCATAACTTCAAATTGAAGTATAGTTAATAATTTGAAATTATTAATTCTAAATTGTTTATTTGAGAATTTCTAATTCACAACTTCAAATTGAAGTATAGTTAACAATTTGTAATTATTAGTTCTAAATTGTTTATTTAGAATTTCAAATTCACAACTTCAAATTGAAGTATAGTTAACAATTTGTAATTATTAATTCTAAATTGTTTATTTGAGAATTTCAAATTCACAACTTCAAATTGAAGTATATTTAATAATTTGAAATTATTAATTCTAAATTGTTTATTTGAGAATTTCAAATTCACAACTTCAAATTGAAGTATAGTTAACAATTTGTAATTATCAGTTTTAAATTGTTTATTTGAGAATTTCAAATTCACAACTTCAAATTGAAGTATAGTTATCAATTTGCAATTATTAATTCTAAATTGTTTATTTGAGAATTTCAAATTCACAACTTCAAATTGAAGTATAGTTAACAATTTGTAATTATCAGTTCTAAATTGTTTATTTGAGAATTTCAAATTCACAACTTCAAATTGAAGTATAGTTAATAATTTGTAATTATCAGTTCTAAGTTGTTTATTTGAGAATTTCAAATTGACAACTTCAAATTGAAGTATAGTTAACAATTTGTAATTATCAGTTCTAAATTGCTTATTTGAGAATTTCAAATTCACAACTTCAAATTGAAGTATAGTTAACAATTTGTAATTATCAGTTCTAAATTGTTTATTTGAGAATTTCAAATTCAAAACTTCAAATTGAAGTATAGTTAATAACTTGAAATTATTAATTCTAAATTATTTATTTGAGAATTTCAAATTCACAACATCAAATTGAAGTATAGTTATCAATTTGTAATTATTAGGTCTAAATTGTTTATTTGAGAATTTCTAATTCACAACTTCAAATTGAAGTATAGTTAACAATTTGTAATTATCAGTTCTAAATTGTTTATTTGAAATTTCAAATTCACAACTTCAAATTAAAATATAGTTAACAATTTGTAATTATTAATTCTAAATTGTTTATTTGAGAATTTCAAATTCACAACTTCAAATTGAAGGGTTTGTTAACAATTTGTAATTATCAGTTTTAAATTGTTTATTTGAGAATTTCAAATTCACAACTTCAAATTAAAGTATAGTTAACAATTTGTAATTATTAATTCTAAATTGTTTATTTGAGAATTTCAAATTCACAACTTCAAATTGAAGTATAGTTAATAATTTGAAATTATTAATTCTAAATTGTTTATTTGAGAATTTCTAATTCACAACTTCAAATTGAAGTATAGTTAATAATTTGAAATTATTAATTCTATATAGTTTATTTGAGAGTTTCAAATTCACAACTTCAAATTGAAGTATAGTTAACAATTTGTAATTATTAATTCTAAATTGTTTATTTGAGAATTTTAAATTCACAACTTCAAATTGAAGTATAGTTAACAATTTGTAATTATTAGTTCTAAATTGTTTATTTGAGAATTTCAAATTCACAACTTCAAATTGAAGTATAGTTAACAATTTGTAATTATTAATTCTAAATTGTTTATTTGAGAATTTCAAATTCACAACTTCAAATTGAAGTATATTTAATAATTTGAAATTATTAATTCTAAATTGTTTATTTGAGAATTTCTAATTCACAACTTCAAATTGAAGGTTAGTTAACAATTTGTAATTATCAGTTTTAAATTGTTTATTTAAGAATTTCAAATTCACAACTTCAAATTGAAGTATAGTTATCAATTTGTAATTATTAATTCTAAATTGTTTATTTGAGAATTTCAAATTCACAACTTCAAATTGAAGTATAGTTAATAATTTGTAATTATCAGTTCTAAGTTGTTTATTTGAGAATTTCAAATTCACAACTTCAAATTGAAGTATAGTTAAACAATTTGTAATTATTAATTCTAAATTGTTTATTTGAGAATTTCAAATTCACAACTTCAAATTGAAGTATAGTTAACAATTTGTAATTATCAAATCTAAACTGTTTATTTGAGAATTTTAAATTCACAACTTCAAATTGATGTATAGTTAACAATTTGTAATTATTACTTCTAAATTGTTTATTTGAGAATTTCAAATTCACAACTTCAAATTGAAGTATAGTTAACAATTTGTAATTATTAATTCTAAATTGTTTATTTGAGAATTTCAAATTCACAACTTCAATTTGAAGTATAGTTAACAATTTGTAATTATAATTCTAAATTATTTATTTGATAATTTCAAATTCAGAACTTCAAATTGAAGTATAGTTAACAAATTGTAATTATTAATTCTAAATTGTTTATTTAAGAATTTCAAATTCACAACTTCAAATTAAAGTATAGTTAACAATTTTTAATTATCAGTTCTAAACTGTTTATTTGAGAACTTCAAATTCACAACTTCAAATTGAAGTATAGTTAAACAATTTGTAATTATTAATTCTAAATTGTTTATTTGAGAATTTCAAATTCACAACTTCAAATTGAAGTATAGTTAACAATTTGTAATTATCAGTTCTAAATTGTTTATTTGAGAATTTCAAATTCACAACTTCAAATTGAAGTATAGTTAACAATTTGTAATTATTAATTCTAAATTGTTTATTTGAGAATTTCAAATTCACAACTTCAAATTGAAGTATAGTTAACAATTTGTAATTATCAGTTCTAAACTTTTTTATTTGAGAATTTTAAATTCACAACTTCAAATTGATGTATAGTTAACAATTTGTAATTATTACTTCTAAATTGTTTATTTGAGAATTTCAAATTCACAACTTCAAATTGAAGTATAGTTAACAATTTGTAATTATTAATTCTAAATTGTTTATTTGAGAATTTCAAATTCACAACTTCAAATTGAAGTATAGTTAACAATTTGTAATTATTAATTCTAAATTATTTATTTGAAATTTCAAATTCAGAACTTCAAATTGAAGTATAGTTAACAAATTTTAATTATTAATTCTAAATTGTTTATTTAAGAATTTCAAATTCACAACTTCAAATTAAAGTATAGTTAACAATTTTAATTATCAGTTCTAAATTGTTTATTTGAGAACTTCAAATTCACAACTTCAAATTGAAGTATAGTTAACAATTTGTAATTATTAATTCTAAATTGTTTATTTGAGAATTTTAAATTCACAACTTCAAATTGAAGTATAGTTAACAATTTGTAATTATTAATTCTAAATTGTTTATTTGAGAATTTCAAATTCACAACTTCAAATTGAAGTATAGTTAACAATTTGAAATTATTAATTCTAAATTGTTTATTTGAGAATTTCAAATTCACAACTTCAAATTGAAGTATAGTTAATCAATTTGTAATTATTAATTCTAAATTGTTTATTTGAGAATTTCAAATTCACAACTTCAAATTGAAGGATAGTTAACAATTTGTAATTATTAATTCTAAATTGTTTATTTGAGAATTTCAAATTCACAACTTCAAATTGAAGTATAGTTAACAATTTGTAAATTATTAATTCTAAATTGTTTATTTGAGAATTTCAAATTCACAACTTCAAATTGAAGTATAGTTAACAATTTGTAATTATCAGTTCTAAATTGTTTATTTGAGAATTTCAAATTCACAACTTCAAATTGAAGTATAGTTAATAATTTGTAATTATTAGTTCTAAATTGTTTATTTGAGAATTTCAAATTCACAACTTCAAATTGAAGTATAGTTAACAATTTGTAATTATTAGTTCTAAATTGTTTATTTGAGAATTTCAAATTCACAACTTCAAATTAAAGTATAGTTAACAATTTTTATTATCAGTTTTAAATTGTTTATTTGAGAACTTCAAATTCACAACTTCAAATTGAAGTATAGTTAACAATTTGTAATTATTAATTCTAAATTGTTTATTTGAGAATTTCAAATTCACAACTTCAAATTAAAGTATAGTTAACAATTTGTAATTACCAGTTCTAAAATGTTTATTTGAAAATTTCAAATTCACAACTTCAAATTGAAGTATAGTTAACAATTTGTAATTATTAATTCTAAATTGTTTATTTGAGAATTTCAAATTCACAACTTCAAATTGAAGTATAGTTAATAATTTGAAATTATTAATTCTAAATTGTTTATTTGAGAATTTCAAATTCACAACTTCAAATTGAAGTATAGTTAACAATTTGTAATTATTAGTTCTAAATTGTTTATTTAAGAATTTCAAATTCACAACTTCAAATTGAAGTATAGTTAACAATTTGTAATTATTAATTCTAAATTGTTTATTTGAGAATTTCAAATTCACAACTTCAAATTGAAGTATATTTAATAATTTGAAATTATTAATTCTAAATTGTTTATTTGAGAATTTCAAATTCACAACTTCAAATTGAAGTATAGTTAACAATTTGTAATTATTAATTCTAAATTTTTTATTTGAGAATTTCAAATTCACAACTTCAAATTGAAGTATAGTTAATAATTTGTAATTATCAGTTCTAAGTTGTTTATTTGAGAATTTCAAATTGACAACTTCAAATTGAAGTATAGTTAATAATTTGTAATTATCAGTTCTAAGTTGTTTATTTGAGAATTTCAAATTGACAACTTCAAATTGAAGTATAGTTAACAATTTGTTATTATCAGTTCTAAATTGCTTATTTGAAAAGTTCAAATTCACAACTTCAAATTGAAGTATAGTTAACAATTTGTAATTATCAGTTCTAAATTGTTAATTTGAGAATTTCAAATTCACTACTTCAAATTGAAGTATAGTTAATAATTTGAAATTATTAATTCTAAATAGTTTATTTGAGAGTTTCAAATTCACAACATCAAATTGAAGTATAGTTAACAATTTGTAATTATCAGTTCTAAATTGTTTATTTGAGAATTTCAAATTCACAACTTCAAATTGAAGTATAGTTAAAAAATTTGTAATTATTAATTCTAAATTGTTTATTTGAGAATTTCAAATTCACAACTTCAAATTGAAGTATAGTTAACAATTTGTAATTATTAATTCTAAATTGTTTATTTGAGAATTTCAAATTCACAACTTCAAATTGAAGTATAGTTAACAATTTGTAATTATTAGTTCTAAATTGTTTATTTGAGAATTTCAAATTCACAACTTCAAATTGAAGTATAGTTAACAATATGTAATTATTAATTCTAAATTGTTTATTTGAGAATTTCAAATTCACAACTTCAAATTGAAGTATAGTTAACAATTTGTAATTATCTAATTCTAAATTGTTTATTTGAAATTTCAAATTCACAACTTCAAATTGAAGTATAGTTAACAAATTTGTAATTATTAATTCTAAATTGTTTATTTGAGAATTTCAAATTCACAACTTCAAATTAAGTATAGTTAACAATTTGTAATTATCAGTTCTAAATTGTTTATTTGAGAATTTCAAATTCACAACTTCAAATTGAAGTATAGTTAACAATTTGTAATTATTAATTCTAAATTGTTTATTTGAGAATTTTAAATTCACAACTTCAAATTGAAGTATAGTTAACAATTTGTAATTATTAATTCTAAATTGTTTATTTGAGAATTTCAAATTCACAACTTCAAATTGAAGTTAGTTAACAATTTGTAATCATCAGTTCTAAATTGATTATTTGAGAATTTCAAATTCACAACTTCAAATGGAAGTATACTTAACAATTTGTAATTATTAATTCTAAATTGTTTATTTGAGAATTTAAATTCACAACTTCAAATTGAAGTATAGTTAATAATTTGTAATTATCAGTTCTAAATTGTTTATTTGAGAATTTCAAATTCACAACTTCAAATTGAAGTATAGTTAACAATTTGTAATTATTAATTCTAAATTGTTTATTTGAGAATTTCAAATTCACAACTTCAAATTGAAGTATAGTTAACAATTTGTAATTATAATTCTAAATTATTTATTTGATAATTTCAAATTCAGAACTTCAAATTGAAGTATAGTTAACAAAATTTTAATTATTAATTCTAAATTGTTTATTTAAGAATTTCAAATTCACAACTTCAAATTAAAGTATAGTTAACAATTTGTAATTATCAGTTCTAAATTGTTTATTTGAGAACTTCATATTCACAACTTCAAATTGAAGTATAGTTAACAATTTGTAATTATTAATTCTAAATTGTTTATTTGAGAATTTCAAATTCACAACTTCAAATTGATGTATAGTTAACAATTTGTAATTATTAATTCTAAATTGTTTATTTGAGAATTTCAAATTCACAACTTCAAATTGAAGTATAGTTAACAATTTGTAATTATTTATTCTAAATTGTTTATTTCAGAATTTCAAATTCACAACTTCATATTAAAGTATAGTTAACAATTTGTAATTATTAATTCTAAATTGTTTATTTGAGAATTTCAAATTCACAACTTCAAATTGAAGTATAGTTAACAATTTGAAATTATTAATTCTAAATTGTTTATTTGAGAATTTCAATTCACAACTTCAAATTGAAGTATAGTTAATAATTTGAAATTATTAATTCTAAATAGTTTATTTGAGATTTCAAATTCACAACTTCAAATTGAAGGATAGTTAACAATTTGTAATTATTAATTCTAAATTGTTTATTTGAGAATTTAAAATTCACAACTTCAAATTGAAGTATAGTGAATAATTTGAAATTATTAATTCTAAATAGTTTATTTGAGAGTTTCAAATTCACAACTTCAAATTGAAGTATAGTTAACAATTTGTAATTATCAGTTCTAAATTGTTTATTTGAGAATTTCAAATTCACAACTTCAAATTGAAGTATAGTTAATAATTTGTAATTATTAGTTCTAAATTGTTTATTTGAGAATTTTAAATTCACAACTTCAAATTGAAGTATAGTTAACAATTTGTAATTATTAGTTCTAAATTGTTTATTTGAGAATTTCAAATTCACAACTTCAAATTAAAGTATAGTTAACAATTTGTAATTATTAATTCTAAATTGTTTATTTGAGAATTTCAAATTCACAACTTCAAATTGAAGTATAGTTAACAATTTGTAATTACTAATTCTAAATTATTTATTTGACAATTTCAAATTCACAACTTCAAATTGAAGTATAGTTAACAAATTGTAATTATTAATTCTAAATTGTTTATTTAAGAATTTCAAATTCACAACTTCAAATTAAAGTATAGTTAACAATTTTTATTATCAGTTTTAAATTGTTTATTTGAGAACTTCAAATTCACAACTTCAAATTGAAGTATAGTTAACAATTTGTAATTATTAATTCTAAATTGTTTATTTGAGAATTTCAAATTCACAACTTCAAATTAAAGTATAGTTAACAATTTGTAATTACCAGTTCTAAATGTTTATTTGAGAATTTCAAATTCACAACTTCAAATTGAAGTATAGTTAACAATTTGTAATTATTAATTCTAAATTGTTTATTTGAGAATTTCAAATTCACAACTTCAAATTGAAGTATAGTTAATAATTTGAAATTATTAATTCTAAATTGTTTATTTGAGAATTTCTAATTCACAACTTCAAATTGAAGTATAGTTAAAAAATTTGTAATTATCAGTTCTAAATTGTTTATTTGAGAATTTCAAATTCACAACTTCAAATTGAAGTATAGTTAATAATTTGAAATTATTAATTCTAAATAGTTTATTTGAGAGTTTCAAATTCACAACATCAAATTGAAGTATAGTTAAACAATTTGTAATTATTAATTCTAAATTGTTTATTTGAGAATTTCTAATTCACAACTTCAAATTGAAGTATAGTTAACAATTTGTAATTATCAGTTCTAAATTGTTTATTTGAGAATTTCAAATTCACAACTTCAAATTGAAGTATAGTTAAAAAATTTGTAATTATCAGTTCTAAATTGTTTATTTGAGAATTTCAAATTCACAACTTCAAAATGAAGTAAAGTTAACAATTTGTAATTATTAATTCTAAATTGTTTATTTGAGAATTCAAATTCACAACTTCAAATTGAAGTTAGTTAACAATTTGTAATTATTAATTCTAAATTGTTTATTTGAATATTTCTAATTCACAACTTCAAATTAAAGTATAGTTAACAATTTGTAATTATCAGTTTAAAAATTTTTTATTTGAGAATTTCAAATTCACAACTTCAAATTGATGTATAGTTAACAATTTGTAATTATTACTTCTAAATTGTTTATTTGAGAATTTCAAATTCATAACTTCAAATTGAAGTATAGTTAAAAATTTGTAATTATTAATTCTAAATTGTTTATTTGAGAATTTCAAATTCACAACTTCAAATTGAAGTATAGTTAACAATTTGTAATTGCTAATTCTTAATTATTTATTTGAAATTTCTAATTCAGAACTTCAAATTGAAGTATAGTTAACAAATTGTAATTATTAATTCTAAATTGTTTATTTAAGAATTTCAAATTCACAACTTCAAATTAAAGTATAGTTAACAATTTTAATTATCAGTTCTAAATTGTTTATTTGAGAACTTCAAATTCACAACTTCAAATTGAAGTATAGTTAACAATTTGTAATTATTAATTCTAAATTGTTTATTTGAGAATTTTAAATTCACAACTTCAAATTGAAGTATAGTTAACAATTTGTAATTATTAATTCTAAATTATTTATTTGAGAATTTTAAATTCACAACTTCAATATTAAAGTATAGTTAACAATTTGTAATTATTAATTCTAAATTGTTTATTTGAGAATTTCAAATTCACAACTTCAAATTGAAGTATATTTAATAATTTGAAATTATTAATTCTAAATTGTTTATTTGAGAATTTCTAATTCACAACTTCAAATTGAAGTATAGTTAACAATTTGTAATTAGCAGTTCTAAATTGTTTATTTGAGAATTTCAAATTCACAACTTCAAATTGAAGTATAGTTAACAATTTGTAATTATTAGTTCTAAATTGTTTATTTGAGAATTTTAAATTCACAACTTCAAATTGAAGTATAGTTAACAATTTGTAATTATCAGTTCTAAATTGTTTATTTGAGAATTTCAAATTCACAACTTCAAATTGAAGTATAGTTAACAATTTGTAATTATCAGTTCTAAATTGTTTATTTGAGAATTTCAAATTCACAACTTCAAATTGAAGTATAGTTAACAATTTGTAATTATTAGTTCTAAATTGTTTATTTGAGAATTTCAAATTCACAACTTCAAATTGAAGTATAGTTAACAATTTGTAATTATTAATTCTAAATTGTTTATTTGAAAATTTCAAATTCACAACTTCAAATTGAAGTATAGTTAATAATTTGAAATTATTAATTCTAAATTGTTTATTTGAGAATTTCTAATTCACAACTTCAAATTGAAGTATAGTTAACAATTTGTAATTATCAGTTCTAAATTATTTATTTGAGAATTTTAAATTCACAACTTCAAATTAAAGTATAGTTAACAATTTGTAATTATTAATTCTAAATTGTTTATTTGAGAATTTCAAATTCACAACTTCAAATTGAAGTATAGTTAATAATTTGAAATTATTAATTCTAAATTGTTTATTTGAGAATTTCTAATTCACAACTTCAAATTGAAGTATAGTTAACAATTTGTAATTATCAGTTCTAAATTGTTTATTTGAGAATTTCAAATTCACAACTTCAAATTGAAGTATAGTTAACAATTTGTAATTATTAGTTCTAAATTGTTTATTTGAGAATTTTAAATTCACAACTTCAAATTGAAGTATAGTTAACAATTTGTAATTATGAGTTCTAAATTGTTTATTTGAGAATTTCAAATTCACAACTTCAAATTGAAGTATAGTTAACAATTTGTAATTATTAATTCTAAATTGTTTATTTGAGAATTTCAAATTCACAACTTCAAATTGAAGTATAGTTAATAATTTGAAATTATTAATTCTAAATAGTTTATTTGAGAGTTTCAAATTCACAACATCAAATTGAAGTATAGTTAACAATTTGTAATTATTAATTCTAAATTGTTTATTTGAGAATTTCAAATTCACAACTTCAAATTGAAGTATAGTTAAACAATTTGTAATTATTAATTCTAAATTGTTTATTTGAGAATTTCAAATTCACAACTTCAAATTGAAGTATAGTTAACAATTTGTAATTATCAGATCTAAACTGTTTATTTGAGAATTTTAAATTCACAACTTCAAATTGATGTATAGTTAACAATTTGTAATTATCACTTCTAAATTGTTTATTTGAGAATTTCAAATTCACAACTTCAAATTGAAGTATAGTTAATAATTTGAAATTATTAATTCTAAATAGTTTATTTGAGAGTTTCAAATTCACAACTTCAAATTGAAGTATAGTTAACAATTTGTAATTATCAGTTCTAAATTGTTTATTTGAGAATTTCAAATTCACAACTTCAAATTGAAGTATAGTTAATAATTTGTAATTATCAGTTCTAAATTGTTTATTTGAGAATTTCAAATTCACAACTTCAAATTGAAGTATAGTTAAACAATTTGTAATTATTAATTCTAAATTGTTTATTTGAGAATTTCAAATTCACAACTTCAAATTGAAGTATAGTTAACAATTTGTAATTATCAGTTCTAAACTGTTTATTTGAGCATTTTAAATTCACAACTTCAAATTGATGTATAGTTAAAAATTTGTAATTATTACTTCTAAATTGTTTATTTGAGAATTTCAAATTCACAACTTCAAATTGAAGTATAGTTAACAATTTGTAATTATTAATTCTAAATTGTTTATTTGAGAATTTCAAATTCACAACTTCAAATTGAAGTATAGTTAACAATTTGTAATTGCTAATTCTAAATTATTTATTTGATAATTTCAAATTCAGAACTTCAAATTGAAGTATAGTTAACAATTTGTAATTATTAATTCTAAATTGTTTATTTAAGAATTTCAAATTCACAACTTTAAATTAAAGTATAGTTAACAATTTTTAATTATCAGTTCTAAATTGTTTATTTGAGAACTTTAAATTCACAACTTCAAATTGAAGTATAGTTAACAATTTGTAATTATTAATTCTAAATTGTTTATTTGAGAATTTTAAATTCACAACTTCAAATTGAAGTATAGTTAACAATTTGTAATTATTAATTCTAAATTATTTATTTGAGAATTTCAAATTCACAACTTCAAATTGAAGGTTAGTTAACTATTTGTAATTATCAGTTTTAAATTGTTTATTTGAGAATTTCAAATTCACAACTTCAAAATGAAGTATCGTAATTCATTTGTAATTATTAATTCTAAATTGTATATTTGAGAATTTCAAATTCACAACTTCTAATTGAAGTATAGTTAATAATTTGTAATTATCAGTTCTAAGTTGTTTATTTGAGAATTTCAAATTCACAACTTCAAATTGAAGTATAGTTAACAATTTGTAATTATTACTTCTAAATTGTTTATTTGAGAATTTCAAATTCACAACTTCAAATTGAAGTATAGTTAACAATTTGTAATTATTAGTTCTAAATTGTTTATTTGAAAGTTTCAAATTCACAACTTCAAATTGAAGTATAGTTAAACAATTTGTAATTATTAATTCTAAATTATTTATTTGATAATTTCAAATTCACAACTTCAAATTGAAGTATAGTTAACAATTTGTAATTATTAATTCTAAATTGTTTATTTAAGAATTTCAAATTCACAACTTCAAATTAAAGTATAGTTAACAATTTGTAATTATCAGTTCTAAATTGTTTATTTGAGAACTTCAAATTCACAACTTCAAATTGAAGTATAGTTAACAATTTGTAATTATTAATTCTAAATTGTTTATTTGAGAATTTCAAATTCACAACTTCAAATTGAAGTATAGTTAACAATTTGTAATTATTAATTCTAAATTATTTATTTGAGAATTTCAAATTCACAACTTCAAATTGAAGTATAGTCAACAATTTGTAATTATTTATTCTAAATTGTTTATTTCAGAATTTCAAATTCACAACTTCATATTAAAGTATAGTTAACAATTTGTAATTATTAATTCTAAATTGTTTATTTGAGAATTTCAAATTCACAACTTCAAATTGAAGTATAGTTAATAATTTGAAATTATTAATTCTAAATTGTTTATTTGAGAATTTCAAATTCACAACTTCAAATTGAAGTATAGTTAATAATTTGAAATTATTAATTCTAAATAGTTTATTTGAGAGTTTCAAATTCACAACTTCAAATTGAAGGATAGTTAACAATTTGTAATTATTAATTCTAAATTGTTTATTTGAGAATTTAAAATTCACAACTTCAAATTGATGTATAGTGAATAATTTGAAATTATTAATTCTAAATAGTTTATTTGAGAGTTTCAAATTCACAACTTCAAATTGAAGTATAGTTAACAATTTGTAATTATCAGTTCTAAATTGTTTATTTGAGAATTTCAAATTCTCAGCTTCAAATTGAAGTATAGTTAATAATTTGTAATTATTAGTTCTAAATTGTTTATTTGAGAATTTTAAATTCACAACTTCAAATTGAAGTATAGTTAACAATTTGTAATTATTAGTTCTAAATTGTTTATTTAAGAATTTCAAATTCACAACTTCAAATTAAAGTATAGTTAACAATTTTTATTATCAGTTCTAAATTGTTTATTTGAGAATTTCAAATTCACAACTTTAAATTAAAGTATAGTTAACAATTTCTAATTATTAATTCTAAATTATTTATTTGAGAATTTCAAATTCACAACTTCAAATTGAAGTATAGTCAACAATTTGTAATTATTTATTCTAAATTGTTTATTTCAGAATTTCAAATTCACAACTTCATATTAAAGTATAGTTAACAATTTGTAATTACCAGTTCTAAAATGTTTATTTGAGAATTTCAAATTCACAACTTCAAATTGAAGTATAGTTAACAATTTGTAATTATTAATTCTAAATTGTTTATTTGAGAATTTCAAATTCACAACTTCAAATTGAAGTATAGTTAATAATTTGAAATTATTAATTCTAAATTGTTTATTTGAGAATTTCTAATTCACAACTTCAAATTGAAGTATAGTTAACAATTTGTAATTATTAGTTCTAAATTGTTTATTTGAGAATTTCAAATTCACAACTTCAAATTGAAGTATAGTTAACAATTTGTAATTATTAATTCTAAATTGTTTATTTGAGAATTTCAAATTCACAACTTCTAATTGAAGTATATTTAATAATTTGAAATTATTAATTCTAAATTGTTTATTTGAGAATTTCAAATTCACAACTTCAAATTGAAGGTTAGTTAACAATTTGTAATTATCAGTTTTAAATTGTTTATTTGAGAATTTCAAATTCACAACTTCAAATTGAAGTATAGTTATCAATTTGTAATTATTAATTCTAAATTGTTTATTTGAGAATTTCAAATTCACAACTTCAAATTGAAGTATAGTTAATAATTTGTAATTATCAGTTCTAAGTTGTTTATTTGAGAATTTCAAATTTACAACTTCAAATTGAAGTATAGTTAAAAATTTGTAATTATTAATTCTAAATTTTTTATTTGAGAATTTCAAATTCACAACTTCAAATTGAAGTATAGTTAATAATTTGTAATTATCAGTTCTAAGTTGTTTATTTGAGAATTTCAAATTCACAACTTCAAATTGAAGTATAGTTAAACAATTTGTAATTATTAATTCTAAATTGTTTATTTGAGAATTTCAAATTCACAACTTCAAATTGAAGTATAGTTAATAATTTGTAATTATCAGTTCTAAATTGTTATTTGAGAATTTCAAATTTACAACTTCAAATTGAAGAATAGTTAACAATTTCTAATTATTAATTCTAAATTGTTTATTTGAGAATTTCAAATTCTCAACTTCAAATTGAAGTATAGTTAACCATTTGTAATTATTAATTCTAAATTATTTATTTGAGAATTTCAAATTCACAACTTCAAATTGAAGTATAGTTAACAATTTTTAATTATCAGTTCTAAATTGTTTATTTGAGAACTACAAATTCACAACTTCAAATTGAAGTATAGTTAATAACCTGAATTATTAATTCTAAATAGTTTATTTGAGAGTTTCAAATTCACAACTTCAAATTGAAGTATAGTTAACAATTTGTAATTATCAGTTCTAAATTGTTTATTTGAGAATTTCAAATTCTCAACTTCAAATTGAGTATAGTTAATAATTTGTAATTATTAGTTCTAAATTGTTTATTTGAGAATTTTAAATTCACTACTTCAAATTAAAGTATAGTTAACAATTGGTAATTATTACTTCTAAATTGTTTATTTAAGAATTTCAAATACACAACTTCAAATTAAAGTATAGTTAACAATTTGTAATTATTAATTCTAAATTGTTTATTTGAGAATTTCAAATTCACAACTTCAAATTGAAGTATAGTTAACAATTTGTAATTACTAATTCTAAATTATTTATTTGACAATTTCAAATTCACAACTTCAAATTGAAGTATAGTTAACAATTTGTAATTATTAATTGTAAATTGTTTATTTAAGAATTTCAAATTCACAACTTCAAATTAAAGTGTAGTTAACAATTTTTATTATCAGTTCTAAATTGTTTATTTGAGAATTTCAAATTCACAACTTTAAATTAAAGTATAGTTAACAATTTCTAATTATTAATTCTAAATTATTTATTTGAGAATTTCAAATTCACAACTTCAAATTGAAGTATAGTCAACAATTTGTAATTATTTATTCTAAATTGTTTATTTCAGAATTTCAAATTCACAACTTCATATTAAAGTATAGTTAACAATTTGTAATTACCAGTTCTAAAATGTTTATTTGAGAATTTCAAATTCACAACTTCAAATTGAAGTATAGTTAACAATTTGTAATTATTAATTCTAAATTGTTTATTTGAGAATTTCAAATTCACAACTTCAAATTGAAGTATAGTTAATAATTTGAAATTATTAATTCTAAATTGTTTATTTGAGAATTTCTAATTCACAACTTCAAATTGAAGTATAGTTAACAATTTGTAATTATTAGTTCTAAATTGTTTATTTGAGAATTTCAAATTCACAACTTCAAATTGAAGTATAGTTAACAATTTGTAATTATTAATTCTAAATTGTTTATTTGAGAATTTCAAATTCACAACTTCTAATTGAAGTATATTTAATAATTTGAAATTATTAATTCTAAATTGTTTATTTGAGAATTTCAAATTCACAACTTCAAATTGAAGGTTAGTTAACAATTTGTAATTATCAGTTTTAAATTGTTTATTTGAGAATTTCAAATTCACAACTTCAAATTGAAGTATAGTTATCAATTTGTAATTATTAATTCTAAATTTTTTATTTGAGAATTTCAAATTCACAACTTCAAATTGAAGTATAGTTAATAATTTGTAATTATCAGTTCTAAGTTGTTTATTTGAGAATTTCAAATTGACAACTTCAAATTGAAGTATAGTTAACAATTTTAATTATCAGTTCTAAATTGTTTATTTGAGAATTTCAAATTCACAACTTCAAATTGAAGTATAGTTAATAACCTGAATTATTAATTCTAAATTGTTTATTTGAGAATTTTCAATTCACAACTTCAAATTGAAGTATAGTTAACAATTTGTAATTATTAATTCTAAATTGTTTTTTCAGAATTTCAAATTCACAACTTCAAATTAAAGTATAGTTAACAATTTGTAATTATCGGTTCTAAATTGTTTATTTGAGAACTTCAATTTCACAACTTCAAATTGAAGTATAGTTAATAATTTGTAATTATCAGTTCTAAATTGTGTATTTGAGAATTTCAAATTCACAACTTCAAATTAAAGAATAGTTAACAATTTGTAATTATTAATTCTAAATTGTTTATTTGAGAATTTCAAATTCACAACTTCAAATTGAAGTATAGTTAATAATTTGTAATTATTAATTCTAAATTGTTTATTTGAGAATTTCAAATTCACAACTTCAAATTGAAGGTTAGTTAACAATTTGTAATTATCAGTTCTAAATTGTTTATTTGAGAATTTCAAATTCACAACTTCAAATTGAAGTATAGTAATTAATTTGTAATTATTAATTCTAAATTGTTTATTTGAGAATTTCAAATTCACAACTTCAAATTGAAGTATAGTTAACAATTTGTAATTATCAGTTCTAAATTGTTTATTTGAAAATTTTAAATTCACAACTTCAATTTGAAGTATAGTTAACAATTTGTAATTATTAGTTCTAAATTGTTTATTTGGAATTTCAAATTCACAACTTCAAATTGAAGTATAGTTATCAATTTGTAATTATTAATTCTAAATTGTTTATTTGAGAATTTCAAATTCACAACTTCAAATTGAAGTATAGTTAACAATTTGTAATTATCAGTTCTAAACTGTTTATTTGAGCATTTTAAATTCACAACTTCAAATTGATGTATAGTTAAAAATTTGTAATTATTACTTCTAAATTGTTTATTTGAGAATTTCAAATTCACAACTTCAAATTGAAGTATAGTTAACAATTTGTAATTATCAGTTCTAAATTGTTTATTTGAAAATTTTAAATTCACAACTTCAAATTGAAGTATAGTTAACAATTTGTAATTATTAGTTCTAAATTGTTTATTTGAGAATTTCAAATTCACAACTTCAAATTGAAGTATAGTTAACAATTTGTAATTATTAATTCTAAATTGTTTATTTGAGAATTTCATGTTCACAACTTCAAATTGAAGTATAGTTAAACAATTTGTAATTATCAGTTCTAAATTGTTTATTTGATAATTTCAAATTCACAACTTCAAATTGAAGTATAGTTAACAATTTGTAATTATTAATTGTAAATTGTTTATTTGAGAATTTCAAATTCACAACTTCAAATTGAAGTATAGTTAACAATTTGTAATTCTTAATTCTAAATTGTTTATTTGAGAATTTCAAATTCACAACTTCAAATTAAAGTATAGTTAACAATTTGTAATTATCAGTTCTAAATTGTTAATTTGAGAATTTCAATTCACAACTTCAAATTGAAGTATAGTTAACAATTTGTAATTACTAATTCTTAATTATTTATTTGAGAATTTCAAATTCACAACTTCAAATTGAAATATATTTAATAATTTGTAATTGTTAATTCTAAATTGTTTATTTGAGAATTTCAAATTCACAACTTCAAATTGAAGTATAGTTAACAATTTGTAATTATTAATTCTAAATTGTTTATTTGAGAATTTCAAATTCACAACTTCAAATTGAAGTATAGTTAACAATTTGTAATTATTAATTCTAAATTGTTTATTTGAGAATTTCAAATTCACAACTTCAAATTGAAGTATAGTTAACAATTTGTAATTATTAATTCTAAATTGTTTATTTGAGAATTTCAAATTCACAACTTCAAATTGATGTATAGGTAACAGTTTGTTATTATTACTTCTAAATTGTTATTTGAGAATTTCAAATTCACAACTTCAAATGAAGTATAGTTAACAATTTGTAATTATCAGTTCAAAATTGTTTATTTGAGAATTTCAAATTCACAACTTCAAATTGATGTATAGTTAACAATTTGTAATTATTACTTCTAAATTGTTTATTTGAGAATTTCAAATTCACAACTTCAAATTGAAGTATAGTTAACAATTTGTAATTATTTATTCTAAATTGTTTATTTGAGAATTTCAAATTCACAACTTCAAATTAAAGTATAGTTAACAATTTGTAATTATCAGTTCTAAATTGTTAATTTGAGAATTTCAATTTCACAACTTCAAATTGAAGTATAGTTAATAATTTGTAATTATCAGTTCTAAATTGTTATTTGAGAATTTCAAATTCACAACTTCAAATTGAAGTATAGTTAATAATTTGTAATTATCAGTTCTAAATTGTGTATTTGAGAATTTCAAATTCACAACTTCAAATTAAAGAATAGTTAACAATTTGTAATTATTAATTCTAAATTGTTTATTTGATAATTTGAAATCACAACTTCAAATTGAAGTATAGTTAACAATTTGTAATTACAGTTTTAAATTGTCTATTTGAGAATTTCAAATTTACAAGTTCAAATTGATGTATAGTTAACAATTTGTAATTATCAGTTCTAAATTGTTTATTTGAGAATTTCAAAATCACAGCTTCAAATTGAAGTATAGTTAATAACCTGAATTATTAATTCTAAATTGTTTATTTGAGAATTTTAAATTCACAACTTCAAATTGAAGTATAGTTAACAATTTGTAATTATTAATTCTAATTTGTTTCTTTCAGAATTCAAATTCACAACTTCAAATTAAAGTATAGTTAACAATTTGTAATTATCAGTTCTAAATTGTTTATTTGAGAACTTCAAATTCACAACTTCAAATTGAAGTATAGTTAATAATTTGTAATTATCAGTTCTAAATTGTTATTTGAGAATTTCAAATTCACAACTTCAAATTGAAGCATAGTTAACAATTTGTAATTATTAATTGTAAATTGTTTATTTGATAATTTCAAATCACAACTTCAAATAGAAGTATAGTTAACAATTTGTAATTAGCAGTTTTAAATTGTTTACTTGAGAACTTTAAATTCACAACTTCAAATTGAAGTATAGTTAACAATTTGTAATTAATAATTCTAAATTGTTTATTTGAGAATTTCAAATTCACAACTTCAAATTGAAGTATAGTTAACAATTTGTAATTATTAATTCTAAATTATTTATTTGAGAATTTCAAATTCACAACTTCAAATTGAAGTATAGTCAACAATTTGTAATTATTTATTCTAAGATTTTTATTTCAGAATTTCAAATTCACAACTTCATATTAAAGTATAGTTAACAATTTGTAATTATCAGTTCTAAATTGTTATTTGAGAATTTCAAATTCACAACTTCAAATTGAAGTATAGTTAATAACCTGGAATTATTAAGTCTAAATTGTTTATTTGAGAATTTTAAATTCACAACTTCAAATTGAAGTATAGTTAACAATTTGTAATTATTACTTCTAATTTGTTTATTTCGAAATTCAAATTCACAACTTCAAATTAAAGTATAGTTAACAATTTGTAATTATCAGTTCTAAATTGTTTATTTGAGAACTTCAAATTCACAACTTCAAATTGAAGTATAGTTAATAATTTGTAATTATCAGTTCTAAATTGTTATTTGAAAATTTCAAATTTACAACTTCAAATTGAAGAATAGTTAACAATTTGTAATTATTAATTCTAAATTGTTTATTTGAGAATTTCAAATTCTCAACTTCAAATTGAAGTATAGTTAACCATTTGTAATTATTAATTCTAAATTATTTATTTGAGAATTTCAAATTCACAACTTCAAATTGAAGTATAGTTAACAATTTTTAATTATCAGTTCTAAATTGTTTATTTGAGAACTTCAAATTCACAACTTCAAATTGAAGTATAGTTAAAACCTGAATTATTAATTCTAAATTGTTTATTTGAGAATTTAAAATCACAACTTCAAATTGAAGTATAGTTAACAATTTGTAATTATTAATTCTAAATTGTTTTTTCAGAATTTCAAATTCACAACTTCAAATTAAAGTATAGTTAACAATTTGTAATTATCGGTTCTAAATTGTTTATTTGAGAACTTCAAATTCACAACTTCAAATTGAAGTATAGTTAATAATTTGTAATTATCAGTTCTAAATTGTGTATTTGAGAATTTCAAATTCACAACTTCAAATTAAAGAATAGATAACAATTTGTAATTATTAATTCTAAATTGTTTATTTGATAATTTCAAATCACAACTTCAAATTGAAGTATAGTTAACAATTTGTAATTATAGTTTTAAATTGTCTACTTGAGAATTTTAAATTTACGACTTCAAATTGAAGTATAGTTAACAATTTGTAATTAATAATTCTAAATTGTTTATTTGAGAATTTCAAATTCACAACTTCAAATTGAAATATAGTTAATAATTTGTAATTATTAATTCTAAATTGTTTATTTGAGAATTTCAAATTCACAACTTCAAATTGAAGGTTAGTTAACAATTTGTAATTATCAGTTTTAAATTGTTTATTTAAGAATTTCAAATTCACAACTTCAAATTGAAGTATAGTTATCAATGTGAAATTATTAATTCTAAATTGTTTATTTGAGAATTTCAAATTCTCAACTTCAAATTGAAGTATAGTTAACAATTTGTAATTATCAGTTCTAAATTGTTTATTTGAAAATTTTAAATTCACAACTTCAAATTGAAGTATAGTTAACAATTTGTAATTATTAGTTCTAAATTGTTTATTTGGGAATTTCAAATTCACAACTTCAAATTGAAGTATAGTTAACAATTTGTAATTATTAATTCTAAATTGTTTATTTGAGAATTTTAAATTCACAACTTCAAATTGAAGTATAGTTAACAATTTGTAATTATTAATTTTAAATTGTTTATTTGAAAATTTTAAATTCACAACTTTAAATTGAAGGTTAGTTAACACTTTGTAATTATCAGTTTTAAATTGTTTATTTAAGAATTTCAAATTCACAACTTCAAATTGAAGTATAGTTATCAATTTGTAATTATTAATTCTAAATTTTTTATTTGAGAATTTCAAATTCACAACTTCAAATTGAAGTATAGTTAATAATTTGTAATTATCAGTTCTAAGTTGTTTATTTGAGAATTTCAAATTGACAACTTCAAATTGAAGTATAGTTAAACAATTTGTAATTATTAATTCTAAATTGTTTATTTGAGAATTTCAAATTCACAACTTCAAATTGAAGTATAGTTAACAATTTGTAATTATCATATCTAAACTGTTTATTTGAGAATTTTAAATTACCAACTTCAAATTGATGTATAGTTAACAATTTGTAATTATTACTTCTAAATTGTTTATTTGAGAATTTCAAATTCACAACTTCAAATTGAAGTATAGTTAACAATTTGTAATTATTAATTCTAAATTGTTTATTTGAGAGTTTCAAATTCACAACTTCAAATTGAAGTATAGTTAACAATTTGTAATTACTAATTCTAAATTATTTATTTGATAATTTCAAATTCAGAACTTCAAATTGAAGTATAGTTAACAAATTGTAATTATTAATTCTAAATTGTTTATTTAAGAATTTCAAATTCACAACTTCAAATTAAAGTATAGTTAACAATTTTTAATTATTTATTCTAAATTGTTTATTTCAGAATTTCAAATTCACAACTTCATATTAAAGTATAGTTAACAATTTGTAATTATTAATTCTAAATTGTTTATTTGAGAATTTCAAATTCACAACTTCAAATTGAAGTATAGTTAATAATTTGAAATTATTAATTCTAAATTGTTTATTTGAGAATTTCTAAGTCACCAACTCAAATTGAAGTATAGTTAATAATTTGAAATTATTAATTCTAAATAGTTTATTTGGGAGTTTCAAATTCACAACTTCAAATTGAAGGATAGTTAACAATTTGTAATTATTAATTCTAAATTGTTTATTTGAGAATTTAAAATTCACAACTTCAAATTGAAGTATAGTGAATAATTTGAAATTATTAATTCTAAATAGTTTATTTGAGAGTTTCAAATTCACAACTTCAAATTGAAGTATAGTTAACAATTTGTAATTATCAGTTCTAAAATGTTTATTTGAGAATTTCAAATTCACAACTTCAAATTGAAGTATAGTTAACAATTTGTAATTATTAATTCTAAATTGTTTATTTGAGAATTTCAAATTCACAACTTCAAATTGAAGTATAGTTAATAATTTGAAATTATTAATTCTAAATTGTTTATTTGAGAATTTCTAATTCACAACTTCAAATTGAAGTATAGTTAACAATTTGTAATTATTAGTTCTAAATTGTTTATTTGAGAATTTCAAATTCACAACTTCAAATTGAAGTATAGTTAACAATTTGTAATTATTAATTCTAAATTGTTTATTTGAGAATTTCAAATTCACAACTTCAAATTGAAGTATATTTAATAATTTGAAATTATTAATTCTAAATTGTTTATTTGAGAATTTCAAATTCACAACTTCAAATTGAAGGTTAGTTAACAATTTGTAATTATCAGTTTTAAATTGTTTATTTAAGAATTTCAAATTCTCAACTTCAAATTAAAGTATAGTTATCAATTTGCAATTATTAATTCTAAATTGTTTATTTGAGAATATCAAATTCACAACTTCAAATTGAAGTATAGTTAATAATTTGTAATTATCAGTTCTAAGTTGTTTATTTGAGAATTTCAAATTCACAACTTCAAATTGAAGTATAGTTAAACAATTTGTAATTATTAATTCTAAATTGTTTATTTGAGAATTTCAAATTCACAACTTCAAATTGATGTATAGTTAACAATTTGTAATTATCAGATCTAAACTGTTTATTTGAGAATTTTAAATTCACAACTTCAAATTGATGTATAGTTAACAATTTGTAATTATTACTTCTAAATTGTTTATTTGAGAATTTCAATTTCACAACTTCAAATTGAATTATAGTTAATAATTTGTAATTATTAATTCTAAATTGTTTATTTGAGAATTTCAAATTCACAACTTCAAATTGAAGTATAGTTAACAATTTGTAATTATCAGTTCTAAATTGTTTATTTGAGAACTTCAAATTCACAACTTCAAATTGAAGTATAGTTAACAATTTGTAATTATTAATTCTAAATTGTTTATTTGAGAATTTCAAATTCACAACTTCAAATTGAAGTATAGTTAACAATTTGTAATTATTAATTCTAAATTATTTATTTGAGAATTTCAAATTCACAACTTCAAATTGAAGTATAGTCAACAATTTGTAATTATTTATTCTAAATTGTTTATTTCAGAATTTCAAATTCACAACTTCATATTAAAGTATAGTTAACAATTTGTAATTATCAGTTCTAAATTGTTTATTTGAGAATTTCAAATTCACAACTTCAAATTGAAGTATAGTTAACAATTTGTAATTATTAATTCTAAATTGTTTATTTCAGAATTTCAAATTCACAACTTCATATTAAAGTATAGTTAACAATTTGTAATTATCAGTTCTAAATTGTTTATTTGAGAATTTTAAATTCACAACTTCAAATTGAAGTATAGTTAACAATTTGTAATTATTAATTCTAAATTGTTTATTTCAGAATTTCAAATTCACAACTTCAAATTGAAGTATAGTTAATAATTTGTAATTATTAGTTCTAAATTGTTTATTTGAGAATTTCAAATTCACAACTTCAAATTGAAGTATAGTTAACAATTTGTAATTATTAATTCTAAATTGTTTATTTGAGAATTTCAAATTCACAACTTCAAATTGAAGTATAGTCAACAATTTGTAATTATTTATTCTAAATTGTTTATTTCAGAATTTCAAATTCACAACTTCATATTAAAGTATAGTTAACAATTTGTAATTATCAGTTCTAAATTGTTTATTTGAAAATTTTAAATTCACAACTTCAAATTGATGTATAGTTAACAATTTGTAATTATTAATTCAATTTGTTTATTTGAGAATTTCAAATTCACAACTTCAAATTAAAGTATAGTTAACAATTTGTAATTATTAATTCTAAATTGTTTATTTGAGAATTTCAAATTCACAACTTCAAATTGATGTATAGTTAACAATTTGTAATTATCAGTTCAAAATTGTTTATTTGAGAATTTCAAATTCACAACTTCAAATTGATGTATAGTTAACAATTTGTAATTATTACTTCTAAATTGTTTATTTGAGAATTTCAAATTCACAACTTCAAATTGAAGTATAGTTAACAATTTGTAATTATTAATTCTAAATTGTTTATTTGAGAATTTCAAATTCACAACTTCAAATTGAAGTATAGTTAACAATTTGTAATTACTAATTCTAAATTATTTATTTGACAATTTCAAATTCACAACTTCAAATTGAAGTATAGTTAACAATTTGTAATTATTAATTCTAAATTGTTTATTTGAGAATTTCAAATTCACAACTTCAAATTAAAGTATAGTTAACAATTTGTAATTATTAATTCTAAATTGTTTATTTGAGAATTTCAAATTCACAACTTCAAATTGAAGTATAGTTAACAATTTGTAATTATTAATTCTAAATTGTTTATTTGAGAATTTCAAATTCACAACTTCAAATTGAAGTATAGTTAACAATTTGTAATTATTAATTCTAAATTGTTTATTTGAGAATTTCAAATTCACAACTTCAAATTGAAGTATAGTTAACAATTTGTAATTATTAATTCTAAATTGTTTATTTGAGAATTTCAAATTCACAACTTCAAATTGAAGTATAGTTAACAATTTGTAATTATTAATTCTAAATTGTTTATTTGAGAATTTCAAATTCACAACTTCAAATTGAAGTATAGTTAACAATTTGTAATTATTAATTCTAAATTGTTTATTTGAGAATTTCAAATTCACAACTTCAAATTGAAGTATAGTTAACAATTTGTAATTATCAGTTCTAAATTGTTTATTTGAGAATTTCAAATTCACAACTTCAAATTGAAGTATAGTTAACAATTTGTAATTATCAGTTCAAAATTGTTTATTTGAGAATTTCAAATTCACAACTTCAAATTGAAGTATAGTTAAACAATTTGTAATTATAGTTCTAAATTGTTTATTTGAGAATTTCAAATTCACAACTTCAAATTGAAGTATAGTTAACAATTTGTAATTATAATTCTAAATTGTTTATTTGAGAATTTCAAATTCACAACTTCAAATTGAAGTATAGTTAACAATTTGTAATTATTAATTCTAAATTGTTTATTTGAGAATTTCAAATTCACAACTTCAAATTGAAGTATAGTTAACAATTTGTAATTATTAATTCTAAATTTTTATTTGAGAATTTCAAATTCACAACTTCAAATTGAAGTATAGTTAACAATTTGTAATTATTATTCTAAATTGTTTATTTGAGAATTTCAAATTCACAACTTCAAATTGAAGTATAGTGAACAATTTGTAATTATTAGTTCTAAATTGTTTATTTAAGAATTTCAAATTCACAACTTCAAATTGAAGTATAGTTAATAATTTGTAATTATTAATTCTAAATTGTTTATTTGAGAATTTCAAATTCACAACTTCAAATTGAAGTATAGTTAACAATTTGTAATTATTAATTCTAAATTGTTTATTTGAGAATTTCAAATCACAACTTCAAATTGAAGTATAGTTAACAATTTGTAATTATCAGTTTTAAATTGTTTATTTGAGAATTTTAAATTTACAACTTCAAATTGAAGTATAGTTAACAATTTGTAATTAATAATTCTAAATTGTTTATTTGAGAATTTCAAATTCACAACTTCAAATTGAAGTATAGTTAACAATTTGTAATTATTAATTATAAATTGTTTATTTGAAAATTTTAAATTCACAACTTCAAATTGAAGGTTAGTTAACAATTTGTAATTATCAGTTTTAAATTGTTTATTTAAGAATTTCAAATTCACAACTTCAAATTGAAGTATAGTTATCAATTTGCAATTATTAATTCTAAATTGTTTATTTGAGAATATCAAATTCACAACTTCAAATTGAAGTATAGTTAACAATTTGTAATTATCAGTTCTAAATTGTTTATTTGAAAATTTTAAATTCACAACTTCAAATTGAAGTATAGTTAACAATTTGTAATTATTAGTTCTAAATTGTTTATTTGGGAATTTCAAATTCACAACTTCAAATTGAAGTATAGTTATCAATTTGTAATTATTAATTCTAAATTGTTTATTTGAGAATTTCAAATTCACAACTTCAAATTGAAGTATAGTTAACAATTTGTAATTATCAGTTCTAAACTGTTTATTTGAGCATTTTAAATTCACAACTTCAAATTGATGTATAGTTAACAATTTGTAATTATTAGTTCTAAATTGTTTATTTGAGAATTTTAAATTCACAACTTCAAATTGAAGTATAGTTAACAATTTGTAATTATTAATTCTAAATTGTTTATTTGAGAATTTCAAATTCACAACTTCAAATTGAAGTATAGTTAGCAATTGTAATTACTAATTCTAAATTATTTATTTGACAATTTCAAATCCACAACTTCAAATTGAAGTATAGTTAACAATTTGTAATTATTAATTCTAAATTGTTTATTTAAGAATTTCAAATTCACAACTTCAAATTAAAGTATAGTTAACAATTTGTAATTATCAGTTCTAAATTGTTTATTTGAGAACTTCAAATTCACAACTTCAAATTGAAGTATAGTTAATAATTTGTAATTATCAGTTCTAAATTGTTATTTGAAAATTTCAAATTCACAACTTCAAATTGAAGTATAGTTAACAATTTGTAATTATTAATTCTAAATTGTTTATTTGATAATTTCAAATTACAACTTCAAATAGAAGTATAGTTAACAATTTGTAATTAGCAGTTTTAAATTGTTTACTTTTAGAATTTTAAATTCACAACTTCAAATTGAAGTATAGTTAACAATTTGTAATTATTAATTCTAAATTGTTTATTTGAGAATTTCAAATTCACAACTTCAAATTGAAGTATAGTTAACAATTTGTAATTATTAATTCTAAATTATTTATTTGAGAATTTCAAATTCACAACTTCAAATTGAAGTATAGTCAACAATTTGTAATTATTTATTCTAAATTTTTATTTCAGAATTTCAAAGTCACAACTTCATATTAAAGTATAGTTAACAATTTGTAATTATCAGTTCTAAATTGTTATTTGAGAATTTCAAATTCACAGCTTCAAATTGAAGTATAGTTAATAACCTGAATTATTAAGTCTAAATTGTTTATTTGAGAATTTTAAATTCACAACTTCAAATTGAAGTATAGTTAACAATTTGTAATTATTAGTTCTAATTTGTTTATTTCGAAATTCAAATTCACAACTTCAAATTAAAGTATAGTTAACAATTTGTAATTATCAGTTCTAAATTGTTTATTTGAGAACTTCAAATTCACAACTTCAAATTGAAGTATAGTTAATAATTTGTAATTATCAGTTCTAAATTGTTATTTGAGAATTTCAAATTTACAACTTCAAATTGAAGAATAGTTAATAATTTCTAATTATTAATTCTAAATTGTTTATTTGAGAATTTCAAATTCTCAACTTCAAATTGAAGTATAGTTTACCATTTGTAATTATTAAATCTAAATTGTTTACTTGAGAATTTTAAATTCACAACTTCAAATTGAAGTATTGTTAACAATTTGTAATTATCAGTTCTAAATTGTTTATTTGAGAACTTCAAATTCACAACTTCAAATTGAAGTATAGTTAATAACCTGGAATTATTAATTCTAAATTGTTTATTTGAGAATTTTAAATTCACAACTTCAAATTGAAGTATAGTTAACAATTTGTAATTATTAATTCTAAATTGTTTATTTCAGAATTTCAAATTCACAACTTCAAATTAAAGTATAGTTAACAATTTGTAATTATCAGTTCTAAATTGTTTATTTGAGAACTTCAAATTCACAACTTCAAATTGAAGTATAGTTAATAATTTGTAATTATCAGTTCTAAATTGTTTATTTGAGAATTTCAAATTCACAACTTCAAATTAAAGAATAGTTAACAATTTGTAATTATTAATTCTAAATTGTTTATTTGATAATTTCAAATCACAACTTCAAATTGAAGTATAGTTTACAATTTGTAATTAGCAGTTTTAAATTGTGTACTTGAGAATTTTAAATTTACAACTTCAAATTGATGTATAGTTAACAATTTGTAATTAATAATTCTAAATTGTTTATTTGAGAATTTCAAATTCACAACTTCAAATTGAAGTATAGTTAATAATTTGTAATTATTAATTCTAAATTGTTTATTTGAGAATTTCAAATTCACAATTTCAAATTGAAGGTTAGTTAACAATTTGTAATTATCAGTTTTAAATTGTTTAATTGAGAATTTCAAATTCACAACTTCAAATTGAAGTATAGTTATTAATTTGTAATTATAATTTCTAAATTGTTTATTTGAGAATTTCAAATTCACAACTTCAAATTGAAGTATAGTTAACAATTTGTAATTATCAGTTCTAAATTGTTTATTTGAGAATTTTAAATTCACAACTTCAAATTGAAGTATAGTTAACAATTTGTAATTATTAGTTCTAATTTGTTTATTTGAGAATTTTAAATTCACAACTTCAAATTAAAGTATAGTTAACAATTTGTAATTATCAGTTCTAAATTGTTTATTTGAGAACTTCAAATTCACAACTTCAAATTGAAGTATAGTTAATAATTTGTAATTATCAGTTCTAAATTGTTATTTGAGAATTTCAAATTTACAACTTCAAATTGAAGAATAGTTAACAATTTCTAATTATTAATTCTACATTGTTTATTTGAGAATTTCAAATTCTCAACTTCAAATTGAAGTATAGTTTACCATTTGTAATTATTAAATCTAAATTGTTTACTTGAGAATTTTAAATTCACAACTTCAAATTGAAGTATTGTTAACAATTTTAATTATCAGTTCTAAATTGTTTATTTGAGAACTTCAAATTCACAACTTCAAATTGAAGTATAGTTAATAACCTGGAATTATTAATTCTAAATTGTTTATTTGAGAATTTTAAATTCACAACTTCAAATTGAAGTATAGTTAACAATTTGTAATTATTAATTCTAAATTGTTTTTTCAGAATTTCAAATTCACAACTTCAAATTAAAGTATAGTTAACAATTTGTAATTATCAGTTCTAAATTGTGTATTTGAGAACTTCAAATTCACAACTTCAAATTGAAGTATAGTTAATAATTTGTAATTATCAGTTCTAAATTGTTTATTTGAGAATTTCAAATTCACAACTTCAAATTAAAGAATAGTTAACAATTTGTAATTATTAATTCTAAATTGTTTATTTGATAATTTCAAATCACAACTTCAAATTGAAGTATAGTTTACAATTTGTAATTAGCAGTTTTAAATTGTCTATTTGAGAATTTTAAATTTACAACTTCAAATTGAAGTATAGTTAACAATTTGTAATTAATAATTCTAAATTGTTTATTTGAGAATTTCAAATTCACAACTTCAAATTGAAGTATAGTTAATAATTTGTAATTATTAATTCTAAATTGTTTATTTGAGAATTTCAAAGTCACAATTTCAAATTGAAGGTTAGTTAACAATTTGTAATTATCAGTTTTAAATTGTTTAATTGAGAATTTCAAATTCACAACTTCAAATTGAAGTATAGTTATTAATTTGTAATTATAATTTCTAAATTGTTTATTTGAGAATTTCAAATTCACAACTTCAAATTGAAGTATAGTTAACAATTTGTAATTATCAGTTCTAAATTGTTTATTTGAAAATTTTAAATTCACAACTTCAATTTGAAGTATAGTTAACAATTTGTAATTATTAGTTCTAAATTGTTTATTTGGAATTTCAAATTCACAACTTCAAATTGAAGTATAGTTATCAATTGTAATTATTAATTCTAAATTGTTTATTTGAGAATTTCAAATTCACAACTTCAAATTGAAGTATAGTTAACAATTTGTAATTATCAGTTCTAAACTGTTTATTTGAGCATTTTAAATTCACAACTTCAAATTGATGTATAGTTAAAAATTTGTAATTATTACTTCTAAATTGTTTATTTGAGAATTTCAAATTCACAACTTCAAATTGAAGTATAATTAACAATTTGTAATTATCAGTTCTAAATTGTTTATTTGAAAATTTTGAATTCACAACTTCAAATTGAAGTATAGTTAACAATTTGTAATTATTAGTTCTAAATTGTTTATTTGAAATTTCAAATTCACAACTTCAAATTGAAGTATAGTTAACAATTTGTAATTATTAATTCTAAATTGTTTATTTGAGAATTTCATGTTCACAACTTCAAATTGAAGTATAGTTAACAATTTGTAATTATCAGTTCTAAATTGTTTATTTAAGAATTTCAATTTCACAACTTCAAATTGAATTATAGTTAACAATTTGTAATTATTAATTCTAAATTGTTAATTTGAGAATTTCAATTTCACAACTTCAAATTGAAGTATAGTTAACAATTTGTAATTACTAATTCTAAATTGTTTATTTGAGAATTTCAAATTCACAACTTCAAATTGAAGTATAGTTAAACAATTTGTAATTATCAGTTCTAAATTGTTTATTTGATAATTTCAAATTCACAACTTCAAATTGAAGGTTAGTTAACAATTTGTAATTATCAGTTTTAAATTGTTTATTTGAGAATTTCAAATTCACAACTTCAAATTGAAGTATAGTTAACAATTTGTAATTCTTAATTCTAAATTGTTTATTTGAGAATTTCAAATTCACAACTTCAAATTAAAGTATAGTTAACAATTTGTAATTATCAGTTCTAAATTGTTAATTTGAGAATTTCAATTTCACAACTTCAAATTGAAGTATAGTTAACAATTTGTAATTACTAATTCCTAATTGTTTATTTGAGAATTTCAAATTCACAACTTCAAATTGAAGTATATTTAATAATTTGTAATTATTAATTCTAAATTGTTTATTTGAGAATTTCAAATTCACAACTTCAAATTGAAGTATAGTTAACAATTTGTAATTATTAATTCTAAATTGTTTATTTGAGAATTTCAAATTCACAACTTCAAATTGAAGTATAGTTAACAATTTGTAATTATTAATTCTAAATTGTTTATTTGAGAATTTCAAATTCACAACTTCAAATTGAAGTATAGTTAACAATTTGTAATTATTAATTGTAAATAATTAATTTGAGAATTTCAAATTCACAACTTCAAATTGAAGTATAGTTAACAATTTGTAATTATTAATTCTAAATTGTTTATTTGAGAATTTCAAATTCACAACTTCAAATTGAAGTATAGTTAACAATTTGTAATTATTAATTCTAAATTGTTTATTTGAGAATTTCAAATTCACAACTTCAAATTGATGTATAGTTAACAGTTTGTAATTATTACTTCTAAATTGTTTATTTGAGAATTTCAAATTCACAACTTCAAAATGAAGTATAGTTAACAATTTGTAATTATCAGTTCAAAATTGTTTATTTGAGAATTTCAAATTCACAACTTCAAATTGATGTATAGTTAACAGTTTGTAATTATTACTTCTAAATTGTTTATTTGAGAATTACAAATTCACAACTTCAAATTGAAGTATAGTTAACAATTTGTAATTATTTATTCTAAATTGTTTATTTGAGAATTTCAAATTCACAACTTCAAATTAAAGTATAGTTAACAATTTGTAATTATCAGTTCTAAATTGTTAATTTGAGAATTTCAATTTCACAACTTCAAATTGAAGTATAGTTAATAATTTGTAATTATCAGTTCTAAATTGTTATTTGAGAATTTCAAATTCACAACTTCAAATTGAAGCATAGTTAATAATTTGTAATTATCAGTTCTAAATTGTTATTTGAGAATTTCAAATTCACAACTTCAAATTAAAGAATAGTTAACAATTTGTAATTATTAATTCTAAATTTTTATTTGATAATTTCAAATCACAACTTCAAATTGAAGTATAGTTAAAAATTTGTAATTAGCAGTTTTAAATTGTCTACTTGAGAATTTCAAATTTACAACTTCAAATTGATGTATAGTTAACAATTTGTAATTATCAGTTCTAAATTGTTTATTTGAGAATTTCAAATTCACAACTTCAAATTGAAGTATAGTTAATAACCTGAATTATTAATTCTAAATTGTTTATTTGAGAATTTTAAATTCACAACTTCAAATTGAAGTATAGTTAACAATTTGTAATTATTAATTCTAATTTGTTTATTTCAGAAATTCAAATTCACAACTTCAAATTAAAGTATAGTTAACAATTTGTAATTATCAGTTCTAAATTGTTTATTTGAGAACTTCAAATTCACAACTTCAAATTGATGTATAGTTAATAATTTGTAATTATCCGTTCTAAATTGTTATTTGAGAATTTCAAATTCACAACTTCAAATTGAAGCATAGTTAACAATTTGTAATTATTAATTCTAAATTGTTTATTTGATAATTTCAAATTACAACTTCAAATAGAAGTATAGTTAACAATTTGTAATTAGAGTTTTAAATTGTTTACTTGAGAATTTTAAATTCACAACTTCAAATTGAAGTATAGTTAACAATTTGTAATTAATAATTCTAAATTGTTTATTTGAGAATTTCAAATTCACAACTTCAAATTGAAGTATAGTTAACAATTTGTAATTATTAATTCTAAATTATTTATTTGAGAATTTCAAATTCACAACTTCAAATTGAAGTATAGTCAACAATTTGTAATTACTAATTCTAAATTGTTTATTTCAGAATTTCAAATTCACAACTTCAAATTAAAGTATAGTTAACAATTTGTAATTATTAGTTCTAAATTGTTTATTTGAGAACTTAAAATTCACAACTTCAAATTGAAGTATAGTTAATAATTTGTAATTATCAGTTCTAAATTGTTATTTGAGAATTTCAAATTTACAACTTCAAATTGAAGAATAGTTAATAATTTGTAATTATTAATTCTAAATTGTTTATTTGAGAATTTCAAATTCTCAACTTCAAATTGAAGTATAGTTAACCATTTGTAATTATTAATTCTAAATTATTTATTTGAGAATTTCAAATTCACAACTTCAAATTGAAGTATAGTTAACAATTTTTAATTATCAGTTCTAAATTGTTTATTTGAGAACTTCAAATTCACAACTTCAAATTGAAGTATAGTTAATAACCTGAATTATTAATTCTAAATTGTTTATTTGAGAATTTTAAATTCACAACTTCAAATTGAAGTATAGTTAATAATTTGTAATTATTAATTCTAAATTGTTTTTTCAAAATTTCAAATTCACAACTTCAAATTAAAGTATAGTTAACAATTTGTAATTATCGGTTCTAAATTGTTTATTTGAGAACTTCAAATTCACAACTTCAAATTGAAGTATAGTTAATAATTTGTAATTATCAGTTCTAAATTGTATTTGAGAATTTCAAATTCACAACTTCAAATTAAAGAATAGTTAACAATTTGTAATTATTAATTCTAAATTGTTTATTTGATAATTTCAAATCACAACTTCAAATTGAAGTATAGTTAACAATTTGTAATTAGCAGTTTTAAATTGTCTATTTGAGAATTTTAAATTTACGACTTCAAATTGAAGTATAGTTAACAATTTGTAATTAATAATTCTAAATTGTTTATTTGAGAATTTCAAATTCACAACTTCAAATTGAAATATAGTTAACAATTTGTAATTATTAATTCTAAATTGTTTATTTGAGAATTTCAAATTCACAACTTCAAATTGAAGGTTAGTTAACAATTTGTAATTATCAGTTTTAAATTGTTTATTTAAGAATTTCAAATTCACAACTTCAAATTGAAGTATAGTTATCAATTTGCAATTATTAATTCTAAATTGTTTATTTGAGAATTTCAAATTCACAACTTCAAATTGAAGTATAGTTAACAATTTGTAATTATCAGTTCTAAATTGTTTATTTGAAAATTTTAAATTCACAACTTCAAATTGAAGTATAGTTAACAATTTGTAATTATTAGTTCTAAATTGTTTATTTGGGAATTTCAAATTCACAACTTCAAATTGAAGTATAGTTATCAATTTGTAATTAATAATTCTAAATTGTTTATTTGAGAATTTCAAATTCACAACTTCAAATTGAAGTATAGTTAACAATTTGTAATTATCAGTTCTAAACTGTTTATTTGAGAATTTTAAATTCACAACTTCAAATTGATGTATAGTTAACAATTTGTAATTATTAGTTCTAAATTATTTATTTGAGAATTTCAAATTCACAACTTCAAATTGAAATATATTTAATAATTTGTAATTATTAATTCTAAATTGTTTATTTGAAAATTTTAAATTCACAACTTCAAATTGAAGTTATTAAAATTTTAATTTTAGTTCAAATTGTTTATTTAAATTTAAATTAAATTCAAATTGGGTTTTTAAAATTTTAATTAAATTTAAATTGTTTATTTAAATTTCAAATTAAATTCAAATTGGGTTTTTAAAATTTTAATTAATTCAAATTGTTTATTTAAATTTAAATTAAACTTCAAATTGTATTTAAAATTTGTAATTAAATTCAAATTGTTTATTTGAAATTCAATTTCAAACTTCAAATTTGAAGTATAGTTAAAATTTGTAAATTATAATTTAAATTGTTTTTTTAAATTTCAAATTACAAAAATTGAAATTTAAAAATTTTAAATTATTCATTCTAAATTGTTTATTTAAATTTAAATTACAATTCAAATTTATATTAAAATTTTAATTAAATTCAAATTGTTTATTTAAATTTAAATTAAACTTAAATTGGTTTTAAAAATTTTAAAAATTTAAATTTTTAAAATTTCAAATTAAACTTCAAATTAAAAAAAGTAAATTAATTTAAATTTTTTTGGAATTTAAAAACTTCAAATTTATGTTAAAATTTGAATTTTAATTCAAATTTTTATTTAAATTTAAAAAATTTTAAATATATTAAAATTTAATTTTTTTAAAATTTAAATTTCAATTCAAATTAAATTTTTTAAAATTTTAATTTTAATTTAAATTTTTATTTAAATTTAAAATTACAATTCAAATTTTATTATAATTTTAATTAAATTCAAATTTTTATTTAAATTTCAAATTAAAAAATTAATTGTTAAAATTTTAATTAAATTCAAATTTTTATTTAAAATTTAAATTAAATTAAATTGTAATTAAAATTTTAATTTTAATTTAAATTTTTAATTTAATTTTAAATTAAATTAAATTGGTAATTAAAATTTGTAATTTTAATTTAAATTGTTTATTTGAAATTTTAAATTCACAACTTCAAATTGAATATAGTTAACAATTTGTAATTATTATTCTAAATTGTTTATTTGAGAATTTCAAATTACAACTTCAAATTGAATATATTAATAATTTGTAATTATTAATTCTAAATTGTTTATTTGAGAATTTCAAATTCACAACTTCAAATTGAAGTATAGTTAACAATTTGTAATTATTAATTCTAAATTGTTTATTTGAGAATTTCAAATTCACAACTTCAAATTGAAGTATAGTTAACAATTTGTAATTATTAATTCTAAATTGTTTATTTGAGAATTTCAAATTCACAACTTCAAATTGAAGTATAGTTAACAATTTGTAATTATTAATTTAAATTGTTTATTTGAGAATTTCAAATTCACAACTTCAAATTGAAGTATAGTTAACAATTTGTAATTATTAATTCTAAATTGTTTATTTGAGAATTTCAAATTACAACTTCAAATTGAAGTATAGTTAATAATTTGTAATTATTAATTTAAATTGTTTATTTGAGAATTTCAAATTCACAACTTCAAATTGAAGTATAGTTAACAATTTGTAATTATTATTCTAAATTGTTTATTTGAGAATTTCAAATTCACAACTTCAAATTGAAGTATAGTTAAATTTGTAATTATTAATTCTAAATTGTTTATTTGAGAATTTCAAATTACAACTTCAAATTGAAGTATAGTTAACAATTTGTAATTATTATTTAAATTGTTTATTTGAAATTTAAATTCACAACTTCAAATTAAATAGTTAACAATTTGTAATTATTAATTCTAAATTGTTTATTTGAATTTCAAATTCACAACTTCAAATTGAAGTATAGTTATAATTTGTAATTATTAATTCTAAATTGTTTATTTGAGAATTTCAAATTCACAACTTCAAATTGAGTATAGTTAACAATTTGTAATTATCAGTTCTAAATTGTTTATTTGAGAATTTAAATTCACAACTTCAAATTGAAGTATAGTTAACAATTTGTAATTATTAGTTCTAAATTGTTTATTTGAGAATTTAATCACAACTTCAAATTGAATATAGTTAACAATTTGTAATTATTAATTCTAAATTGTTTATTTGAGAATTTCAAATTCACAACTTCAAATTGAAGTATAGTTAACAATTTGTAATTATAATTCTAAATTGTTTATTTGAGAATTTCAAATTCACAACTTCAAATTGAAGTATAGTTAACAATTTGTAATTATCAGTTCTAAATTGTTTATTTGAAATTTCAAATTCACAACTTCAAATTGAAGTATAGTTAACAATTTGTAATTATTAATTTAAATTGTTTATTTGAGAATTTCAAATTCACAACTTCAAATTGAAGTATAGTTAACAATTTGTAATTTTAATTCTAAATTGTTTATTTGAGAATTTCAAATTCACAACTTCAAATTAAGTATAGTTAACAATTTGTAATATCAGTTCTAAATTGTTAATTTGAGAATTTCAATTCACAACTTCAAATTAGTATAGTTAACAATTTGTAATTATAATTCTTAAAATTTTTATTTGAGAATTTCAAATTCACAACTAAATTGAAATATTTTAAAATTTGTAATTATAATTCTAAATGTTTATTTGAGAATTTCAAATTCACAACTTCAAATTGAAGTATTGTTAACAATTTGTAATTATTAATTCTAAATTGTTTATTTGGGAAATTTTAAATTCACAATTAAAATTAATTATTTAAAATTTTTTTTAATTTAAATTTTTTTTTAAATTTTAAATTAAATTTTAAATTTTAAAATTTATTTAAATTTTATTTAAATTTTTAAATTTAAAATTTTAAATTTTAAATTAAATTAAATTAAACAATTTGTTATTAAATTTAAATTTTAATAAATTTTAAATTAAATAAATTAAATTTAATTTTATTAAATTTAAATTAATAAATTTTATTAAATAAATTAAATAATTAATTAATTTAAAATTTTTTAATTTAAAATTTAAATTACAATTAAATTAAATTTTAAAATTTGTTTAATTTAAATTTTTATTTAAATTTAAATAAATTAAATTATTAACAATTTTAATTTTAATTTAAATTTTTATTTAAATTTAAATTAAATTAAATTGGTAATTAAAATTTTAATTTTAATTTAAATTTTTAATTTAATTCAAATAAATTAAATTGGTATTAAAATTTGTAAATTTTAAATTGAATTTAAATTCAAATTCAAAAGTATAGTTAACAATTTGTAATTATTAGTTCTAAATTGTTTATTTGAGAATTTCAAATTCACAACTTCAAATTGAAGTATAGTTATCAATTTGTAATTATTAATTCTAAATTGTTTATTTGAGAATTTCAAATTCACAACTTCAAATTGAAGTATAGTTAACAATTTGTAATTATCAGTTCTAAATTGTTTATTTGAGAATTTCAAATTCACAACTTCAAATTGAAGTATAGTTAACAATTTGTAATTATTAGTTCTAAATTGTTTATTTGAGAATTTCAAATTCACAACTTCAAATTAAATTTTAAATTAAAATTTTAATTTATTTAAATTGTTTATTTGAGAATTTCAAATTACAACTTCAAAAATATAATTTAACAATTTGTAATTATATTCAAAATTGTTTATTTAAATTTCAAATTCAAATTAAATTAAGTTATTAAAATTTTAATTTTTTTTAAATTTTTATTTAAATTTCAAATTAAATTAAATTAATATTTAACAATTTGTTTATTTTTAAATTTTTAAATTTAAATTTCAAATTAAATTAAATTAATATAGTTCAATTTGTAATTTAAATTTAATTTAAATTTAAATTAAATTAAATTGAATATATTTTAAAATTTATTTTTTTTTTTAAATTTAAATTTCAAATTCAAATTAAATTAAATATATTTTAAAATTGTAATTTTAATTTAAATTGATTTAAATTCCAAATTCAAATTAAATTAAAAATTAAAATTTTAATTATTTTTAAATTGTTTTTTAAATTAAATTCCAATTCAAATTAAAATTTAAAATTTTAATTAAATTTAAATTTTTATTTAAATTTAAATTAAATTAAATTTTATTAAAATTTGAATTATTAATTTAAATTGTTAATTTAAATTTTAAATTAAATTAAATTTAATTAACTTTTAAATTAATTTAAATTGTTTAAAATTTTTAAAAATTCAAATTTTAAATTTAAATTTTAATTAAATTAAATTTTAATTAAATTAATTAAATTTTTAAATTTTAAATTTAAATTTTAAATTCAAATTTTTAAATTAAATTTAAATTAACCAAATTTTTTATTTAAATTTTTAAATTAAATTTAAATTAAAAATTTTAAATTATTAATTTAAATTGTTTAATTAATTCAAATTTTTTTAAATTTAAATTAAATTAAATTAATTATTAAAATTTTAATTAAATTCAAATTTTTTTTAAATTTAAATTTTAAATTAAATTAAATTTTATTTATTTAAATTTTAAATTTTAAATTAAATTTTTAAATTTTAAATTAATTTTAAATTTTTATTTAAAATTTAAATTAAATTCAAATTTTAAATTAAATTTAAATTTAATTAAAATTTTTATTAAATTTAAATTTTAAATTTAAATTTTTAAATTAAATTTTAAATTAAAATTAAATTTTTAATTTAAAATTTTAAATTAAATTCAATTTAAATTAAATTTAATTAAAATTTGAATTTAATTTAAATTTTTATTTGGAATTTTAAAATTAAATTAAATTAAATTTAAAAATTTTAATTTATTTAAATTTTTATTTGAAATTTAAATTCAAATTAAATTGAATTTTTAAAATTTTAATTTATTTTTAAAATTTTTTATTTAAATTTTAAATTTTAAAATTAAGATATTAACAATTTTAATTTTAATTTAAATTGTTTATTTAAATTTTAAATTAAATTAAATTAAATAATTAAAATTTTAATTATATTTAAATTTTAATTTAAATTTAATTTAAATTCAAAATTAATAATTAAAATTTGTAATTAAATTTTAATTTTTATTTAAATTTAAATTAAATTCAAATTAAAATTTAAAATTTTAATTTTAAATTTAAATTTTTATTTTTTAAATTAAATTAAATTAAAATTAAAATTTGTTTATTAATTTAAATTTTTATTTAAATTTAAATTAAATTAAATTAAAATTCAATTTTTTTTAAATTTAAATTTTTATTTAAATTTAAATTAAATTAAATTTTTTAAAATTTTAATTTTAATTTAAAAAATTTTTAAATTTTTAAATTCAAATTTTATTAAAATTTTAATTAAATTCAAATTGTTTATTTAAATTTAAATTAAATTCAAATTGGTTATTAAAATTTTAATTAAATTCAAATTGTTTATTTAAATTTAAATTACCTTAAATTAGTTATTAACATTTTAATTATTTTTTAAATTTTTTTTTTTAAAAAATTTTTAATTAAAATTTTAATTTTAATTTAAATTGTTTATTTAAATTTAAATTAAAAAATTTTTATTAAATTTTAAATTAAATTTTTATTTTTTAAATTTAAAAAAAATTTTTTAAATTTTAAAATTCAAAAATTTTTATTTAAATTTAAATTAAATTAAATTTTTATTAAATTTTAATTTTATTTAAATTTTTTTTAAATTAAAAATTAAAAAAAATTATTAAAATTTTAATTTTTATTTAAATTTTTATTAAAATTTTAAATTAAATTTAAAAAATTTAAAATTTAAATTTTAAATTTAAATTTTAAATTAAATTAAATTTTGAATTATAAAATTTTAATTTTTATTTAAATTTTTATTTCAAATTTAAATTCACAATTTTAAATTATTAAATTTTATTTAAATTTTTAAATTAAATTCAAATTTTTATTTAAATTAAAAAATTTAATTTTATTTAAATTTTATTTAAATTTAAATTTTAAATTAAGATATTAAAATTTAAATTAATTAAATTTTAAATTTTTTTTTAAAATTAAATTTTATTTAAAATTAAAATTTTAAATTAAATTTTTAAATTAAATTAAATTTTAAAATTAATTTAAATTGTTTATTTTAAATTTTAAATTTAAATTCAAATTAAATTTAAATTAAATTTTAAATTTAATTAAATGTTAAATTTGAAATTTAAATTCAAATTAAATTAAATTTAAAAATTTTTAATTATTAATTCTAAATTGTTTATTTGAGAATTTCAAATTCACAACTTCAAATTGAAGTATAGTTAACAATTTGTAATTATAGTTCTAAATTGTTTATTTGAGAATTTCAAATTCACAACTTCAAATTGAAGTATAGTTAAAATTTGTAATTATTATTCTAAATTGTTTATTTGAGAATTTCAAATTCACAACTTCAAATTGAAGTATAGTTAACAATTTGTAATTATTAATTCTAAATTGTTTATTTGAAATTTCAAATTCACAACTTCAAATTGAAGTATAGTTAACAATTTGTAATTATTAGTTTAAATTGTTTATTTGAGAATTTCAAATTCACAACTTCAAATTGAGTATAGTTAACAATTTGTAATTATATTCTAAATTGTTTATTTGAGAATTTCAAATTCACAACTTCAAATTGAAGTATAGTTAAAATGTAATTATTAATTCTAAATTGTTTATTTGAGAATTTAAATTCACAACTTCAAATTGAAGTATAGTTAACAATTTGTAATTATTAATTCTAAATTGTTTATTTGAAATTTCAAATTCACAACTTCAAATTAGTATAGTTAACAATTTGTAATTATCAGTTCTAAATTGTTTATTTGAGAATTTCAAATTCACAACTTCAAATTGAGTATAGTTAATAATTTGTAATTATCGTTCTAAATTGTTATTTGAGAATTTCAAATTACAACTTCAAATTGAATAGTTAACAATTTGTAATTATTAATTCTAAATTGTTTATTTGATAATTTCAAATTACAACTTCAAATGAGTATAGTTAACAATTTGTAATTAAGTTTAAATTGTTTATTGAGAATTTTAAATTCACAACTTCAAATTGAAGTATAGTTAACAATTTGTAATTATAATTCTAAATTGTTTATTTGAGAATTTCAAATTCACAACTTCAAATTGAAGTATAGTTAACAATTTGTAATTATTAATTCTAAATTTTTATTTGAGAATTTCAAATTCACAACTTCAAATTGAAGTATAGTAACAATTTGTAATTATTAATTCTAAATTTGTTTATTTCAGAATTCAAATTCACAACTTCAAATTAAGTATAGTTAACAATTTGTAATTATCAGTTCTAAATTGTTTATTTGAGAATTCAAATTCACAACTTCAAATTGAAGTATAGTTAATAATTTGTAATTATATTCTAAATTGTTATTTGAGAATTTCAAATTTACAACTTCAAATTGAAGAATAGTTAACAATTTGTAATTATTAATTCTAAATTGTTTATTTGAGAATTTCAAATTCACAACTTCAAATTGAAGTATAGTTAACAATTTGTAATTATTAATTCTAAATTTTTATTTGAGAATTTCAAATTCACAACTTCAAATTGAAGTATAGTTAACAATTTTAATTATTATTCTAAATTGTTTATTTGAGAATTTCAAATTCACAACTTCAAATTGAAGTATAGTTAATAACTGAATTATTAATTCTAAATTGTTTATTTGAGAATTTAAATTCACAACTTCAAATTGAAGTATAGTTAACAATTTGTAATTATTAATTCTAAATTGTTTATTTGAGAATTTCAAATTCACAACTTCAAATTAAAGTATAGTTAACAATTTGTAAATATCAGTTCTAAATTGTTTATTTGAGAATTTCAAATTCACAACTTCAAATTGAAGTTTTAAAAAATTTTAATTTAAATTGTTTATTTAAATTTAAATTAAATTCAAATTTATTTAAAATTTTAATTAAATTTAAATTGTTTATTTAAATTTAAATTAAATTAAATTGTTAGTTAAAATTTTAATTAAGTTCAAATTTTTATTTAAATTTAAATTACAATTCAAATTAATATAGTTAACAATTTTAATTAATTCTAAATTTTTATTTAAATTTAAATTACAATTAAATTGGTTATTAACAATTTTAATTAAATTCAAATTGTTTATTTAAATTTAAATTACAATTAAATTGGTTATTAACAATTTTAATTATAATTCAAATTGTTTATTTAAATTTAAAACAAAAAAAGTATAGTTAAAATTTTAATTATTTTTAAATTGTTTATTTAAATTTAAATTTTAAATTGAATTATTAAAATTTGAATTTTAATTTAAATTTTTATTTAGAATTTAAAACAATTAAATTAAATAGTTAAAATTTGTTTATTTTTAAATTTTTATTTAAATTTCAAATTAAATTAAATTGAATATAGTTAAAATTTGTTTTTAATTTAAATTTTTATTTAAATTTCAAATTAAATTAAATTGAATATAGTTCAATTTGTTTATTTTTAAATTTTTTTTAAATTTAAATTAAATTAAATTGAATATATTAAAATTTTTTTTAAAAATTTTTAGAGAATTTCAAATTAAATTAAATTAATTTTAACAAGTAATTTATTAATTCTAAAATTGTTTAAAAAAAAAAAAAAAATTAAAATTTTTAAATAGATTCTAAAATTTTGGGAAATTTAAATTCCCCTTTTGAAGTATTTCTTTTAATGTATTAATTTAAATTGTTTATTTTTTAAAAAACTTTTGAATATGTTGAAAATTTTTTATTAATTCTAAATTTTTAAAAATTTGTAAATTAAACTTAAAAAGTATAGTTCCAAAATTTTAATTTTAATTTAAATTTTTTTTAAATTTAAATTCACAATTAAATTGAATATATTAATAATTTGTAATTATTAATTTAAATTTTTATTTGAGAATTTAAATTACAATTAAAATTTAATATTTAAAATTTTTAAAATTTTTAATTTTTTTTATTTGAGAATTTCAAAACAACTTTAAAAAATAGTTAAAATTTGTAATTATTAATTTAAATTTTTAAAATTTTTAAACTTAAAATTTAAAAGTTAAAATTTTAAAAAAAATTGTTTTTTAAAATTTTAAATTAAACTTAAATTAATAAGTTAACTTTTTAAATATTCAAATTTTTATTTAGAATTTAAAATTCCCAATTAAATTAAATTTAAAAATTTGTAATTATTAATTCTAAATTGTTTATTTGAGAATTTCAAATTCACAACTTCAAATTGAAGTATAGTTAACAATTTTAAATTAATTCTAAATTGTTTATTTGAGAATTTCAAATTCACAACTTCAAATTGAAGTATAGTTAACAATTTGTAATTATCAGTTCTAAATTGTTTATTTGAGAATTTCAAATTCACAACTTCAAATTGAAGTATAGTTAACAATTTGTAATTATAATTCTAAATTGTTTATTTGAGAATTTCAAATTCACAACTTCAAATTGAAGTATAGTTAACAATTTGTAATTATTAATTCTAAATTGTTTATTTGAGAATTTCAAATTCACAACTTCAAATTGAAATATAGTTAATAATTTGTAATTATTAATTCTAAATTGTTTATTTGAGAATTTCAAATTCACAACTTCAAATTGAAGTATAGTTAACAATTTGTAATTATTAATTCTAAATTGTTTATTTGAGAATTTCAAATTCACAACTTCAAATTGAAGTATAGTTAACAATTTGTAATTATTAATTCTAAATTGTTTATTTGAGAATTTCAAATTCACAACTTCAAATTGAAGTATAGTTAACAATTTGTAATTATTAATTCTAAATTGTTTATTTGAGAATTTCAAATTCACAACTTCAAATTGAAGTATAGTTAACAATTTGTAATTATTAATTCTAAATTGTTTATTTGAGAATTTCAAATTCACAACTTCAAATTGAAGTATAGTTAACAATTTGTAATTATTAATTCTAAATTGTTTATTTGAGAATTTCAAATTCACAACTTCAAATTGAGTATAGTTAACATTTGAATTATTATTTAATTGTTTATTTGAGAATTTCAAATTCACAACTTCAAATTGAAGTATAGTTAATAATTTGAAATTATTAATTCTAAATTGTTTATTTGAGAATTTCAAATTCACAACTTCAAATTGAAGTATAGTTAACAATTTGTAATTATCAGTTCTAAATTGTTTATTTGAAAATTTTAAATTCACAACTTCAAATTAAAGTATAGTTAACAATTTGTAATTATTAGTTCTAAATTGTTTATTTGAGAATTTCAAATTCACAACTTCAAATTGAAGTATATTTAATAATTTGAAATTGTTAATTCTAAATTGTTTATTTGAGAATTTCAAATTCACAACTTCAAATTGAAGTATAGTTAACAATTTGTAATTATTAATTCTAAATTGTTTATTTGAGAATTTCAAATTCACAACTTCAAATTGAAGTATAGTTAACAATTTGTAATTATTAATTCTAAATTGTTTATTTGAGAATTTCAAATTCACAACTTCAAATTGAAGTATAGTTAACAATTTGTAATTATTAATTGTAAATTGTTAATTTGAGAATTTCAAATTCACAACTTCAAATTGAAGTATAGTTAACAATTTGTAATTATTAATTCTAAATTGTTTATTTGAGATTTTCAAATTTACAACTTCAAATTGAAGTATAGTTAACAATTTGTAATTATTAATTTTAAATTGTTTATTTGAGAATTTCAAATTCACAACTTCAAATTGATGTATAGTTAACAGTTTGTAATTATTACTTCTGAATTGTTTATTTGAGAATTTAAATTCACAACTTCAAATTAAAGTACAGTTAACAATTTGTAATTATTAGTTCTAAATTGTTTATTTGGAATTTCAAATTCACAACTTCAAATTGAAGTATAGTTATCAATTTGTAATTATTAATTTTAAATTGTTTATTTGAGAATTTCAAATTCACAACTTCAAATTGAAGTATAGTTAACAATTTGTAATTATCAGTTCTAAACTGTTTATTTGAGAATTTCAAATTCACAACTTCAAATTGAAGTATAGTTAACAATTTGTAATTATCAGTTCTAAATTGTTTATTTGAGAATATCAATTTCACAACTTCAAATTGAATTATAATTAACAATTTGTAATTATTAATTCTAAATTGTTAATTTGAGAATTTCAATTTCACAACTTCAAATTGAAGTATAGTTAACAATTTGTAATTACTAATTCTAAATTGTTTATTTGAGAATTTCAAATTCACAACTTCAAATTGAAGTATAGTTAAACAATTTGTAATTATCAGTTCTAAATTGTTTATTTGAGAATTTCAAATTCACAACTTCAAATTGAAGTATAGTTAACAATTTGTAATTATTAATTGTAAATTGTTTATTTGAGAATTTCAAATTCACAACTTCAAATTGAAGTATAGTTAACAATTTGTAATTCTTAATTCTAAATTGTTTATTAGAGAATTTCAAATTCACAACTTCAAATTAAAGTATAGTTAACAATTTGTAATTATCAGTTCTAAATTGTTAATTTGAGAATTTCAATTTCACAACTTCAAATTGAAGTATAGTTAACAATTTGTAATTACTAATTCTTAATTATTTATTTGAGAATTTCAAATTCACAACTTCAAATTGAAATATATTTAATAATTTGTAATTGTTAATTCTAAACTGTTTATTTGAGAATTTCAAATTCACAACTTCAAATTGAAGTATTGTTAACAATTTGTAATTATTAATTCTAAATTGTTTATTTGAGAATTTCAAATTCACAACTTCAAATTGAAGTATAGTTAACAATTTGTAATTATTAATTGTAAATTGTTAATTTGAGAATTTCAAATTCACAACTTCAAATTGAAGTATAGTTAACAATTTGTAATTATTAATTCTAAATTGTTTATTTGAGATTTTCAAATTTACAACTTCAAATTGAAGTATAGTTAACAATTTGTAATTATTAATTTTAAATTGTTTATTTGAGAATTTCAAATTCACAACTTCAAATTGATGTATAGTTAACAGTTTGTAATTATTACTTCTGAATTGTTTATTTGGAATTTCAAATTCACAACTTCAAATTGAAGTATAGTTATTAATTTGTAATTATTAATTCTAAATTGTTTATTTGAGAATTTCAAATTCACAACTTCAAATTGAAGTATAGTTAACAATTTGTAATTATCAGTTCTAAACTATTTATTTGAGAATTTTAAATTCACAACTTCAAATTGAAGTATAGTTAACAATTTGTAATTATTAGTTCTAAATTGTTTATTTGAGAATTTCAAATTCACAACTTCAAATTGAAGTATAGTTAACAATTTGTAATTATCAGTTCTAAATTGTTTATTTGAAAATTTTAAATTCACAACTTCAAATTGAAGTATAGTTAACAATTTGTAATTATTAGTTCTAAATTGTTTATTTGGGAATTTCAAATTCACAACTTCAAATTGAAGTATAGTTAACAATTTGTAATTATTAATTCTAAATTGTTTATTTGAGAATTTCAAATTCACAACTTCAAATTGAAGTATAGTTAACAATTTGTAATTATCAGTTCTAAATTGTTTATTTGAGAATTTCAATTTCACAACTTCAAATTGAATTATAGTTAACAATTTGTAATTATTAATTCTAAATTGTTAATTTGAGAATTTCAATTTCACAACTTCAAATTGAAGTATAGTTAACAATTTGTAATTACTAATTCTAAATTGTTTATTTGTGAATTTCAAATTCACAACTTCAAATTGAAGTATAGTTAAACAATTTGTAATAATCAGTTCTAAATTGTTTATTTGAGAATTTCAAATTCACAACTTCAAATTGAAGTATAGTTAACAATTTGTAATTATTAATTGTAAATTGTTTATTTGAGAATTTCAAATTCACAACTTCAAATTGAAGTATAGTTAACAATTTGTAATTCTTAATTCTAAATTGTTTATTTGAGAATTTCAAATTCACAACTTCAAATTAAAGTATAGTTAACAATTTGTAATTATCAGTTCTAAATTGTTAATTTAGAATTTCAATTTCACAACTTCAAATTGAAGTATAGTTAACAATTTGTAATTACTAATTCTTAATTATTTATTTGAGAATTTCAAATTAACAACTTCAAATTGAAATATATTTAATAATTTGTAATTGTTAATTCTAAATTGTTTATTTGAGAATTTCAAATTCACAACTTCAAATTGAAGTATAGTTAACAATTTGTAATTATTAATTCTAAATTGTTTATTTGAGAATTTCAAATTCACAACTTCAAATTGAAGTATAGTTAACAATTTGTAATTATTAATTCTAAATTGTTTATTTGAGAATTTCAAATTCACAACTTCAAATTGAAGTATAGTTAACAATTTGTAATTATTAATTGTAAATTGTTAATTTGAGAATTTCAAATTCACAACTTCAAATTGAGTATAGTTAACAATTTGTAATTATTAATTCTAAATTGTTTATTTGAGAATTTCAAATTCACAACTTCAAATTGAAGTATAGTTAACAATTTGTAATTATTATTCTAAATTGTTTATTTGAGAATTTCAAATTCACAACTTCAAATTGAAGTATAGTTAACAATTTGTAATTATTATTCTAAATTGTTTATTTGAGAATTTCAAATTCACAACTTCAAATTGAAGTATAGTTAACAATTTGTAATTATTATTCTAAATTGTTTATTTGAGAATTTCAAATTCACAACTTCAAATTGAAAATATAGTTAACAATTTGTAATTATTTAGTTCTAAATTGTTTATTTGAGAATTTCAAATTCACAACTTCAAATTGAAGTATAGTTAACAATTTGTAATTATAATTCTAAATTGTTTATTTGAGAATTTCAAATTCACAACTTCAAATTGAAAGTATAGTTAACAATTTGTAATTATTAATTCTAAATTGTTTATTTGAGAATTTCAAATTCACAACTTCAAATTGAAGTATAGTTAACAATTTGTAATTATTAATTCTAAATTGTTTATTTGAGAATTCAAATTCACAACTTCAAATTGAAGTATAGTTAACAATTTGTAATTATTAATTCTAAATTGTTTATTTGAGAATTTCAAATTCACAACTTCAAATTGAAGTATAGTTAACAATTTGTAATTATTAATTCTAAATTGTTTATTTGAGAATTTCAAATTCACAACTTCAAATTGAAGTATAGTTAACAATTTGTAATTATTAATTCTAAATTGTTTATTTGAGAATTTCAAATTCACAACTTCAAATTGAAGTATAGTTAACAATTTGTAATTATTAATTCTAAATTGTTTATTTGAGAATTTCAAATTCACAACTTCAAATTGAGTATAGTTAACAATTTGTAATTATTATTCTAAATTGTTTATTTGAGAATTTCAAATTCACAACTTCAAATTGAAGTATAGTTAACAATTTGTAATTATTAATTCTAAATTGTTTATTAGAGAATTTCAAATTCACAACTTCAAATTGAAGTATAGTTAACAATTTGTAATTATTAATTCTAAATTGTTTATTTGAGAATTTCAAATTCACAACTTCAAATTGAAGTATAGTTAACAATTTGTAATTATTAATTCTAAATTGTTTATTTGAGAATTTCAAATTCACAACTTCAAATTGATGTATAGTTAACAGTTTGTAATTATTACTTCTAAATTGTTTATTTGAGAATTTCAAATTCACAACTTCAAATTGAAGTATAGTTAACAATTTGTAATTATTTATTCTAAATTGTTTATTAGAGAATTTCAAATTCACAACTTCAAATTAAAGTATAGTTAACAATTTGTAATTATCAGTTCTAAATTGTTAATTTGAGAATTTCAATTTCACAACTTCAAATTGAAGTATAGTTAACAATTTGTAATTACTAATTCTTAATTATTTATTTGAGAATTTCAAATTCACAACTTCAAATTGAAATATATTTAATAATTTGTAATTGTTAATTCTAAATTGTTTATTTGAGAATTTCAAATTCACAACTTCAAATTGAAGTATAGTTAACAATTTGTAATTATTAATTCTAAATTGTTTATTTGAGAATTCAAATTCACAACTTCAAATTGAAGTATAGTTAACAATTTGTAATTATTAATTCTAAATTGTTTATTTGAGAATTTCAAATTCACAACTTCAAATTGAAGTATAGTTAACAATTTGTAATTATTAATTGTAAATTGTTAATTTGAGAATTTTAAATTCACAACTTCAAATTGAAGTATAGTTAACAATTTGTAATTATTAATTCTAAATTGTTTATTTGAGAATTTCAAATTCACAACTTCAAATTGAAGTATAGTTAACAATTTGTAATTATTAATTCTAAATTGTTTATTTGAGAATTTCAAATTCACAACTTCAAATTGATGTATAGTTAACAGTTTGTAATTATTACTTCTAAATTGTTTATTTGAGAATTTCAAATTCACAACTTCAAATTGAAGTATAGTTAACAATTTGTAATTATTAATTCTAAATTGTTTATTTGAGAATTTCAAATTCACAACTTCAAATTGATGTATAGTTAACAGTTTGTAATTATTACTTCTAAATTGTTTATTTGAGAATTTCAAATTCACAACTTCAAATTGAAGTATAGTTAACAATTTGTAATTATTAATTCTAAATTGTTTATTTGAGAATTTCAAATTCACAACTTCAAATTGATGTATAGTTAACAGTTTGTAATTATTACTTCTAAATTGTTTATTTGAGAATTTCAAATTCACAACTTCAAATTGAAGTATAGTTAACAATTTGTAATTATTTATTCTAAATTGTTTATTTGAGAATTTCAAATTCACAACTTTAAATTAAAGTATAGTTAACAATTTGTAATTATCAGTTCTAAATTGTTAATTTGAGAATTTCAATTTCACAACTTCAAATTGAAGTATAGTTAACAATTTGTAATTGCTAATTCTTAATTATTTAATTGAGAATTTCAAATTCACAACTTTAAATTGAAATATATTTAATAATTTGTAATTATTAATTCTAAATTGTTTATTTGAGAATTTCAAATTCACAACTTCAAATTGAAGTATAGTTAACAATTTGTAATTATTAATTCTAAATTGTTTATTTGAGAATTCCCAAAATTTACAACTTCAAATTGAAGTATAGTTAACAATTTGTAATTATTAATTCTAAATTGTTTATTTGAGAATTTCAAATTCACAACTTCAAATTGAAGTATAGTTAACAATTTGTAATTATTAATTGTAAATTGTTAATTTGAGAATTTTAAATTCACAACTTCAAATTGAAGTATAGTTAACAATTTGTAATTATTAATTCTAAATTGTTTATTTGAGAATTTCAAATTCACAACTTCAAATTGAAGTATAGTTAACAATTTGTAATTATTAATTCTAAATTGTTTATTTGAGAATTTCAAATTCACAACTTCAAATTGATGTATAGTTAACAGTTTGTAATTATTACTTCTAAATTGTTTATTTGAGAATTTCAAATTCACAACTTCAAATTGAAGTATAGTTAACAATTTGTAATTATTAATTCTAAATTGTTTATTTGAGAATTTCAAATTCACAACTTCAAATTGATGTATAGTTAACAGTTTGTAATTATTACTTCTAAATTGTTTATTTGAGAATTTCAAATTCACAACTTCAAATTGAAGTATAGTTAACAATTTGTAATTAATAATTCTAAATTGTTTATTTGAGAATTTCAAATTCACAACTTCAAATTGAAGTATAGTTAACAATTTGTAATTATTAATTCTAAATTATTTATTTAAGAATTTCAAATTCACAACTTCAAATTGAAGTATAGTCAACAATTTGTAATTATTTATTCTAAATTTTTATTTCAGAATTTCAAATTCACAACTTCATATTAAAGTATAGTTAACAATTTGTAATTATCAGTTCTAAATTGTTTATTTGAGAACTTCAAATTCACAACTTCAAATTGAAGTATAGTTAATAATTTGAAATTATTAATACTAATTTGTTTATTTCAGAAATTCAAATTCACAACTTCAAATTAAAGTATAGTTAACAATTTGTAATTATCAGTACTAAATTCTTTATTTGAGAACTTCAAATTCACAACTTCAAATTGAAGTATAGTTAATAATTTGAAATTATCAGTTCTAAATTGTAATTTGAGAATTTCAAATTCACAACTTCAAATTGAAGAATAGTTAACAATTTGTAATTATTAATTCTAAATTGTTTATTTGATAATTTCAAATCACAACTTCAAATGAAGTATAGTTAACAATTTGTAATTAGCAGTTTTAAATTGTTTACTTGAGAATTTTAATTTCACAACTTCAAATTGAAGTATAGGTAACAATTTGTAATTAATAATTCTAAATTGTTTATTTGAGAATTTCAAATTCACAACTTCAAATTGAAGTATAGTTAACAATTTGTAATTATTAATTGTAAATTGTTAATTTGAGAATTTCAAATTCACAACTTCAAATTGAAGTATAGTTAACAATTTGTAATTATTAATTCTAAATTGTTTATTTGAGAATTTCAAATTTACAACTTCAAATTGAAGTATAGTTAACAATTTGTAATTATTAATTCTAAATTGTTTATTTGAGAATTTCAAATTCACAACTTCAAATTGATGTATAGTTAACAGTTTGTAATTATTACTTCTAAATTGTTTATTTGAGAATTTCAAATTCACAACTTCAAATTGAAGTATAGTTAACAATTTGTAATTATTAATTCTAAATTGTTTATTTGAGAATTTCAAATTCACAACTTCAAATTGATGTATAGTTAACAGTTTGTAATTATTACTTCTAAATTGTTTATTTGAGAATTTCAAATTCACAACTTCAAAATGAAGTATAGTTAACAATTTGTAATTATCAGTTCAAAATTGTTTATTTGAGAATTTCAAATTCACAACTTCAAATTGATGTATAGTTAACAGTTTGTAATTATTACTTCTAAATTGTTTATTTGAGAATTTCAAATTCACAACTTCAAATTGAAGTATAGTTAACAATTTGTAATTATTAATTCTAAATTGTTTATTTGAGAATTTCAAATTCACAACTTCAAATTAAAGTATAGTTAACAATTTGTAATTATCAGTTCTAAATTGTTAATTTGAGAATTTCAATTTCACAACTTCAAATTGAAGTATAGTTAACAATTTGTAATTACTAATTCTTATTTATTTATTTGAGAATTTCAAATTCACAACTTCAAATTGAAATATATTTAATAAATTGTAATTGTTAATTCTAAATTGTTTATTTGAGAATTTCAAATTCACACTTCAAATTGAAGTATAGTTAACAATTTGTAATTATTAATTCTAAATTGTTTATTTGAGAATTCAAATTCACAACTTCAAATTGAAGTATAGTTAACAATTTGTAATTATTAATTCTAAATTGTTTATTTGAGAATTTCAAATTCACAACTTCAAATTGAAGTATAGTTAACAATTTGTAATTATTAATTGTAAATTGTTAATTTGAGAATTTTAAATTCACAACTTCAAATTGAAGTATAGTTAACAATTTGTAATTATTAATTCTAAATTGTTTATTTGAGAATTTCAAATTCACAACTTCAAATTGAAGTATAGTTAACAATTTGTAATTATTAATTCTAAATTGTTTATTTGAGAATTTCAAATTCACAACTTCAAATTGATGTATAGTTAACAGTTTGTAATTATTACTTCTAAATTGTTTATTTGAGAATTTCAAATTCACAACTTCAAATTGAAGTATAGTTAACAATTTGTAATTATTAATTCTAAATTGTTTATTTGAGAATTTCAAATTCACAACTTCAAATTGATGTATAGTTAACAGTTTGTAATTATTACTTCTAAATTGTTTATTTGAGAATTTCAAATTCACAACTTCAAATTGAAGTATAGTTAACAATTTGTAATTATTAATTCTAAATTGTTTATTTGAGAATTTCAAATTCACAACTTCAAATTGATGTATAGTTAACAGTTTGTAATTATTACTTCTAAATTGTTTATTTGAGAATTTCAAATTCACAACTTCAAATTGAAGTATAGTTAACAATTTGTAATTATTTATTCTAAATTGTTTATTTGAGAATTTCAAATTCACAACTTCAAATTAAAGTATAGTTAACAATTTGTAATTATCAGTTCTAAATTGTTAATTTGAGAATTTCAATTTCACAACTTCAAATTGAAGTATAGTTAACAATTTGTAATTGCTAATTCTTAATTATTTATTTGAGAATTTCAAATTCACAACTTTAAATTGAAATATATTTAATAATTTGTAATTATTAATTCTAAATTGTTTATTTGAGAATTTCAAATTCACACTTCAAATTGAAGTATAGTTAACAATTTGTAATTATTAATTCTAAATTGTTTATTTGAGAATTCAAATTCACAACTTCAAATTGAAGTATAGTTAACAATTTGTAATTATTAATTCTAAATTGTTTATTTGAGAATTTCAAATTCACAACTTCAAATTGAAGTATAGTTAACAATTTGTAATTATTAATTGTAAATTGTTAATTTGAGAATTTTAAATTCACAACTTCAAATTGAAGTATAGTTAACAATTTGTAATTATTAATTCTAAATTGTTTATTTGAGAATTTCAAATTCACAACTTCAAATTGAAGTATAGTTAACAATTTGTAATTATTAATTCTAAATTGTTTATTTGAGAATTTCAAATTCACAACTTCAAATTGATGTATAGTTAACAGTTTGTAATTATTACTTCTAAATTGTTTATTTGAGAATTTCAAATTCACAACTTCAAATTGAAGTATAGTTAACAATTTGTAATTATTAATTCTAAATTGTTTATTTGAGAATTTCAAATTCACAACTTCAAATTGATGTATAGTTAACAGTTTGTAATTATTACTTCTAAATTGTTTATTTGAGAATTTCAAATTCACAACTTCAAATTGAAGTATAGTTAACAATTTGTAATTATTAATTCTAAATTGTTTATTTGAGAATTTCAAATTCACAACTTCAAATTGATGTATAGTTAACAGTTTGTAATTATTACTTCTAAATAGTTTATTTGAGAATTTCAAATTCACAACTTCAAATTGAAGTATAGTTAACAATTTGTAATTATCAGTTCAAAATTGTTTATTTGAGAATTTCAAATTCACAACTTCAAATTGATGTATAGTTAACAGTTTGTAATTATCAGTTCTAAATTGTTTATTTGAGAACTTCAAATTCACAACTTCAAATTGAAGTATAGTTAACAATTTGTAATTATTAATTCTAAATTGTTTATTTGAGAATTTCAAATTCACAACTTCAAATTGAAGTATAGTTAACAATTTGTAATTATTAATTCTAAATTATTTATTTGAGAATTTCAAATTCACAACTTCAAATTGAAGTATAGTCAACAATTTGTAATTATTTATTCTAAATTGTTTATTTCAGAATTTCAAATTCACAACTTCATATTAAAGTATAGTTAACAATTTGTAATTATCAGTTCTAAATTGTTTATTTGAGAATTTCAAATTCACAGCTTCAAATTGAAGTATAGTTAATAACCTGGAATTATTAATTCTAAATTGTTTATTTGAGAATTTTAAATTCACAACTTCAAATTGAAGTATAGTTAACAATTTGTAATTATTAATTCTAATTTGTTTCTTTCAGAAATTCAAATTTACAACTTCAAATTAAAGTATAGTTAACAATTTGTAATTATCAGTTCTAAATTGTTTATTTGAGAACTTCAAATTCACAACTTCAAATTGAAGTTTAGTTAATAATTTGTAATTATCAGTTCTAAATTGTTATTTGAGAATTTCAAATTCACAACTTCAAATTGAAGAATAGTTAACAATTTGTAATTATTAATTGTAAATTGTTTATTTGATAATTTCAAATCACAACTTCAAATAGAAGTATAGTTAACAATTTGTAATTAGCAGTTTTAAATTGTTTACTTGAGAACTTTAAATTCACAACTTCAAATTGAAGTATAGTTAACAATTTGTAATTAATAATTCTAAATTGTTTATTTGAGAATTTCAAATTCACAACTTCAAATTGAAGTATAGTTAACAATTTGTAATTATTAGTTCTAAATTATTTATTTGAGAATTTCAAATTCACAACTTCAAATTGAAGTATAGTCAACAATTTGTAATTATTTATTCTAAATTTTTATTTCAGAATTTCAAATTCACAACTTCATATTAAAGTATAGTTAACAATTTGTAATTATCAGTTCTAAATTGTTTATTTGAGAACTTCAAATTCACAACTTCAAATTGAAGTATAGTTAATAACCTGGAATTATTAATTCTAAATTGTTTATTTGAGAATTTTAAATTCACAACTTCAAATTGAAGTATAGTTAACAATTTGTAATTATAAATTCTAATTTGTTTATTTCGAAATTCAAATTCACAACTTCAAATTAAAGTATAGTTAACAATTTGTAATTATCAGTACTAAATTGTTTATTTGAGAACTTCAAATTCACAACTTCAAATTGAAGTATAGTTAATAATTTGAAATTATCAGTTCTAAATTGTAATTTGAGAATTTCAAATTCACAACTTCAAATTGAAGAATAGTTAACAATTTGTAATTATTAATTCTAAATTGTTTATTTGATAATTTCAAATCACAACTTCAAATTGAAGTATAGTTAACAATTTGTAATTAGCAGTTTTAAATTGTTTACTTGAGAATTTAAAATTCACAACTTCAAATTGAAGTATAGGTAACAATTTGTAATTAATAATTCTAAATTGTTTATTTGAGAATTTCAAATTCACAACTTCAAATTGAAGTATAGTTAATAATTTGTAATTATTAATTCTAAATTGTTTATTTGATAATTTCAAATCACAACTTCAAATTGAAGTATAGTTAACAATTTGTAATTAGCAGTTTTAAATTGTTTACTTGAGAATTTTAAATTCACAACTTCAAATTGAAGTATAGTTAACAATTTGTAATTAATAATTCTAAATTGTTTATTTGAGAATTTCAAATTCACAACTTCAAATTGAAGTATAGTCAACAATTTGTAATTATTTATTCTAATTTTTTATTTCAGAATTTCAAATTCACAACTTCATATTAAAGTATAGTTAACAATTTGTAATTATCAGTTCTAAATTGTTTATTTGAGAATTTCAAATTCACTTTAAATTGAAGTATAGTTAATAACCTGAATTATTAATTCTAAATTGTTTATTTGAGAATTTTAAATTCACAACTTCAAATTGAAGTATAGTTAACAATTTGTAATTATTATTTCTAATTTGTTTATTTCAGAAATTCAAATTCACAACTTCAAATTAAAGTATAGTTAACAATTTGTAATTATTAATTGTAAATTGTTTATTTGAGAATTTCAAATTCACAACTTCAAATTAAAGTATAGTTAACAATTTGTAATTATCAGTTCTAAATTGTTAATTTGAGAATTTCAATTTTACAACTTCAAATAGAAGTATAGTTAACAATTTGTAATTACTAATTCTAAATTGTTTATTTGAGAATTTCAAATTCACAACTTCAAATTGAAGTATATTTAATAATTTGTAATTATTAATTCTAAATTGTTTATTTGAGAATTTCAAATTCACAACTTCAAATTGAAGTATAGTTAACAATTTGTAATTATTAATTCTAAATTGTTTATTTGAGAATTTCAAATTCACAACTTCAAATTGAAGTATAGTTAACAATTTGTAATTATTAATTCTAAATTGTTTATTTGAGAATTTCAAATTCACAACTTCAAATTGATGTATAGTTAACAATTTGTAATTATCAGTTCAAAATTATTTATTTGAGAATTTCTAATTCACAACTTCAAATTGAAGTATAGTTAAACAATTTGTAATTATCAGTTCTAAATTGTTTATTTGAGAATTTCAAATTCACAACTTCAAATTGAAGTATAGTTAAACAATTTGTAATTATCAGTTCTAAATTGTTTATTTGAGAATTTCAAATTCACAACTTCAAATTGAAGTATAGTTAAACAATTTGTAATTATCAGTTCTAAATTGTTTATTTGAGAATTTCAAATTCACAACTTCAAATTGAAGTATAGTTAACAATTTGTAATTGTTAATTGTAAATTGTTAATTTGAGAATTTCAAATTCACAACTTCAAATTGAAGTATAGTTAACAATTTGTAATTATCAGTTCGAAATTGTTTATTTGAGAATTTCAAATTCACTACTTTAAATTGAAGTATAGTTAATAACTCGAAATTATTAGTTCTAAATTGTTTATTAGAGAATCTCAAATTCACAACTTCAAATTGAAGTATAGTTAACAATTGAGTGGCTCTGTGGAATAACGAGGTAAGTCTATTAACCTCGTTTTTAAGATAACTTGCTCAAACGAAGGCAAATACATATGCCTAGTTACCCCCAAAATATGAATTCATAGAAATAACTATAAAGTGGATTTTGAATCATTTTTATATAGTGCAGTTTCTTATTATATCCGGTAAGTATCGGATTATAGAATACATATTATGTAGTTATTAATAAAAAAACTATTCTAAACTATTCTTGGGAAATGCGTTTGTAATGAAATATAAGACTTTATAAAAATATTTGGTATATATTAGTAAACATATAAAAGGTAAAGTTGTTACTCAAACAATTTAATTTTATTAATTTGTTATTAAATTTATTAATAATTATAATTATATATTATTATTTATATATTATAATTTATTAATAATAATAATTATATATTATTATTAATAAATATAGGTATAATTAATATTAATATAATCCCGAAGATTATTATTGTTCGAACGTCTTACTGCATAGATAGTTTATAAAATAATTTAAAGAAAACACACTAACAAAAAATTAAATAAAACTGTTCTCATTAAATTAAAATTTCAAAAATGTTATTTGTATTGTGCCTTATCAGTAATTAATTATTAAATAAACGATTACAAATTAATTCAATCTATTATTTTAGTAAATAATAATAAAATTAACTGCAGGTATTTGGTATATAAAAGTGTACATCTTCACTTTGGTATTGAATATTTTGTATGGGTGGAATAACGAGGTAAATCAACTTTGAGAAATATATTTTAAAAAGCAATAAATATTTTAAAATAATTTGATTTTATAAAAGATTTCAATTTACAACAAGTTATTTAACACAAAAAAAAATGTTCTGACAAATAATAACATTTCCTATTCTATAATAAACCCCTTTGAAACCTTTAATTGCGTTTATCTCAAAACTATGATTTTCTACTTACCTCGTTATTCCACAGCGCCACACAATTTGTAATTATTAATTCTAAATTGTTTATTTAAGAATTTCAAATTTACAACTTCAAATTAAAGTATAGTTAACAATTTTTAATTATCAGTTCTAAATTGTTTATTTGAGAATTTCAAATTCACAACTTCAAATTGAAGTATAGTTAACAATTTGTAATTATTAGTTCTAAATTGTTTATTTGAGAATTTCAAATTCACAACTTCAAATTGAAGTATAGTTAACAATTTGTAATTATCAGTTCTAAATTGTTTATTTGAAAATTTTAAATTCACAACTTCAAATTGAAGTATAGTTAACAATTTGTAATTATTAGTTCTAAATTGTTTATTTGGGAATTTCAAATTCACAACTTCAAATTGAAGTATAGTTATCAATTTGTAATTATTAATTCTAAATTGTTTATTTGAGAATTTCAAATTCACAACTTCAAATTGAAGTATAGTTAACAATTTGTAATTATCAGTTCTAAATTGTTTATTTGAGAATTTCAATTCACAACTTCAAATTGAATTATAGTTAACAATTTGTAATTATTAATTCTAAATTGTTAATTTGAGAATTTCAATTTCACAACTTCAAATTGAAGTATAGTTAACAATTTGTAATTACTAATTCTAAATTGTTTATTTGAGAATTTCAAATTCACAACTTCAAATTGAAGTATAGTTAAACAATTTGTAATTATCAGTTCTAAATTGTTTATTTGAGAATTTCAAATTCACAACTTCAAATTGAAGTATAGTTAACAATTTGTAATTATTAATTGTAAATTGTTTATTTGAGAATTTCAAATTCACAACTTCAAATTGAAGTATAGTTAACAATTTGTAATTCTTAATTCTAAATTGTTTATTTGAGAATTTCAAATTCACAACTTCAAATTAAAGTATAGTTAACAATTTGTAATTATCAGTTCTAAATTGTTAATTTGAGAATTTCAATTCACAACTTCAAATTGAAGTATAGTTAACAATTTGTAATTACTAATTCTTAATTATTTATTTGAGAATTTCAAATTCACAACTTCAAATTGAAATATATTTAATAATTTGTAATTGTTAATTCTAAATTGTTTATTTGAGAATTTCAAATTCACAACTTCAAATTGAAGTATAGTTAACAATTTGTAATTATTAATTCTAAATTGTTTATTTGAGAATTTCAAATTCACAACTTCAAATTGAAGTATAGTTAACAATTTGTAATTATTAATTCTAAATTGTTTATTTGAGAATTTCAAATTCACAACTTCAAATTGAAGTATAGTTAACAATTTGTAATTATTAATTGTAAATTGTTAATTTGAGAATTTCAAATTCACAACTTCAAATTGAAGTATAGTTAACAATTTGTAATTATTAATTCTAAATTGTTTATTTGAGAATTTCAAATTCACAACTTCAAATTGAAGTATAGTTAACAATTTGTAATTATTAATTCTAAATTGTTTATTTGAGAATTTCAAATTCACAACTTCAAATTGATGTATAGTTAACAGTTTGTAATTATTACTTCTAAATTGTTTATTTGAGAATTTCAAATTCACAACTTCAAATGAAGTATAGTTAACAATTTGTAATTATCAGTTCAAAATTGTTTATTTGAGAATTTCAAATTCACAACTTCAAATTGATGTATAGTTAACAATTTGTAATTATTACTTCTAAATTGTTTATTTGAGAATTTCAAATTCACAACTTCAAATTGAAGTATAGTTAACAATTTGTAATTATTAATTCTAAATTGTTTATTAGAGAATTTCAAATTCACAACTTCAAATTAAAGTATAGTTAACAATTTGTAATTATCAGTTCTAAATTGTTAATTTGAGAATTTCAATTTCACAACTTCAAATTGAAGTATAGTTAACAATTTGTAATTACTAATTCTAAATTGTTTATTTGAGAATTTCAAATTCACAACTTCAAATTGAAGTATATTTAATAATTTGTAATTATTAATTCTAAATTGTTTATTTGAGAATTTCAAATTCACAACTTCAAATTGAAGTATAGTTAACAATTTGTAATTATTAATTCTAAATTGTTTATTTGAGAATTTCAAATTCACAACTTCAAATTGAAGTATAGTTAACAATTTGTAATTATTAATTCTAAATTGTTTATTTGAGAATTTCAAATTCACAACTTCAAATTGAAGTATAGTTAACAATTTGTAATTATTAATTCTAATTTGTTTATTTCAAATTCAAATTCACAACTTCAAATTAAAGTATAGTTAACAATTTGTAATTATCAGTTCTAAATTGTTCATTTGAGAATTTCAAATTAACAGCTTCAAATTGAAGTATAGTTAATAACCTGGAATTATTAATTCTAAATTGTTTATTTGAGAATTTTAAATTCACAACTTCAAATTGAAGTATAGTTAACAATTTGTAATTATTAATTCCAATTTGTTTATTTCAGAAATTCAAATTCACAACTTCAAATTAAAGTATAGTTAACAATTTGTAATTATCAGTTCTAAATTGTTTATTTGAGAACTTCAAATTCACAACTTCAAATTGAAGTATAGTTAATAATTTGTAATTATCCGTTCTAAATTGTTATTTGATAATTTCAAATTACAACTTCAAATAGAAGTATAGTTAACAATTTGTAATTAGCAGTTTTAAATTGTTTATTGAGAATTTTAAATTCACAACTTCAAATTGAAGTATAGTTAACAATTTGTAATTAATAATTCTAAATTGTTTATTTGAGAATTTCAAATTCACAACTTCAAATTGAAGTATAGTTAACAATTTGTAATTATTAATTCTAAATTATTTATTTGAGAATTTCAAATTCACAACTTCAAATTGAAGTATAGTCAACAATTTGTAAATATTTATTCTAAATTTTTATTTCAAATTTCAAATTCACAACTTCATATTAAAGTATAGTTAACAATTTGTAATTATCAGTTCTAAATTGTTCATTTGAGAATTTCAAATTAACAGCTTCAAATTGAAGTATAGTTAATAACCTGGAATTATTAATTCTAAATTGTTTATTTGAGAATTTTAAATTCACAACTTCAAATTGAAGTATAGTTAACAATTTGTAATTATTAATTCTAATTTGTTTATTTCAGAAATTCAAATTTACAACTTCAAATTAAAGTATAGTTAACAATTTGTAATTATCAGTTCTAAATTGTTTATTTGAGAACTTCAAATTCACAACTTCAAATTGAAGTTTAGTTAATAATTTGTAATTATCAGTTCTAAATTGTTATTTGAGAATTTCAAATTTACAACTTCAAATTGAAGAATAGTTAACAATTTGTAATTATTAATTCTAAATTGTTTATTTGAGAATTTCAAATTCTCAACTTCAAATTGAAGTATAGTTGACCATTTGTAATTATTAATTCTAAATTATTTATTTGAGAATTTCAAATTCATAACTTCAAATTGAAGTATAGTTAACAATTTTAATTATCAGTTCTAAATTGTTTATTTGAGAACTTCAAATTCACAACTTCAAATTGAAGTATAGTTAATAACTTGGAATTATTAATTCTAAATTCTTTATTTGAGAATTTTAAATTCACAACTTCAAATTGAAGTATAGTTAACAATTTGTAATTATTAATTCTAAATTGTTTTTTCAGAATTTCAAATTCACAACTTCAAATTAAAGTATAGTTAACAATTTGTAATTATCGGTTCTAAATTGTTTATTTGAGAACTTCAAATTCACAACTTCAAATTGAAGTATAGTTAATAATTTGTAATTATCAGTTCTAAATTGTGTATTTGAGAATTTCAAATTCACAACTTCAAATTAAAGAATAGTTAACAATTTGTAATTATTAATTCTAAATTGTTTATTTGATAATTTCAAATCACAACTTCAAATTGAAGTATAGTTAACAATTTGTAATTAGCAGTTTTAAATTGTCTACTTGAGAATTTTAAATTTACGACTTCAAATTGAAGTATAGTTAACAATTTGTAATTAATAATTCTAAATTGTTTATTTGAGAATTTCAAATTCACAACTTCAAATTGAAATATAGTTAATAATTTGTAATTATCAGTTCTAAATTGTTATTTGAGAATTTCAAATTCACAACTTCAAATTGAAGGTTAGTTAACAATTTGTAATTATCAGTTTTAAATTGTTTATTTGAGAATTTTAAATTCACAACTTCAAATTGAAGTATAGTTAACAATTTGTAATTATCGGTTCTAAATTGTTTATTTGAGAACTTCAAATTCACAACTTCAAATTGAAGTATAGTTAATAATTTGTAATTATCAGTTCTAAATTGTGTATTTGAGAATTTCAAATTCACAACTTCAAATTGAAGGTTAGTTAACAATTTGTAATTATCAGTTTTAAATTGTTTATTTGAGAATTTTAAATTCACAACTTCAAATTGAAGTATAGTTATTAATTTGTAATTATTAATTCTAAATTGTTTATTTGAGAATTTCAAATTCACAACTTCAAATTGAGTATAGTTAACAATTTGTAATTATCAGTTCTAAACTGTTTATTTGAGAATTTCAAATTCACAACTTCAAATTGAAGTATAGTTAACAATTTGTAATTAATAGTTCTAAATTGTTTATTTGAGAATTTCAAATTCACAACTTCAAATTGAAGTATAGTTAACAATTTGTAATTATCAGTTCTAAATTGTTTATTTGAAAATTTTAAATTTACAACTTCAAATTGAAGTATAGTTAACAATTTGTAATTATTAGTTCTAAATTGTTTATTTGGGAATTTCAAATTCACAACTTCAAATTGAAGTATAGTTAACAATTTGTAATTATTAATTCTAAATTGTTAATTTGAGAATTTCAATTCACAACTTCAAATTGAAGTATAGTTAACAATTTGTAATTACTAATTCTAAATTGTTTATTTGAGAATTTCAAATTCACAACTTCAAATTGAAGTATAGTTAAACAATTTGTAATTATCAGTTCTAAATTGTTTATTTGATAATTTCAAATTCACAACTTCAAATTGAAGTATAGTTAACAATTTGTAATTATTAATTGTAAATTGTTTATTTGAGAATTTTAAATTCACAACTTCAAATTGAAGTATAGTTAACAATTTGTAATTCTTAATTCTAAATTGTTTATTTGACAATTTCAAATTCACAACTTCAAATTAAAGTATAGTTAACAATTTGTAATTATCAGTTCTAAATTGTTAATTTGAGAATTTCAATTTCACAACTTCAAATTGAAGTATAGTTAACAATTTGTAATTACTAATTCTTAATTATTTATTTGAGAATTTCAAATTCACAACTTCAAATTGAAATATATTTAATAATTTGTAATTTTAATTCTAAATTGTTTATTTGAGAATTTCAAATTCACAACTTCAAATTGAAGTATAGTTAACAATTTGTAATTATTAATTCTAAATTGTTTATTTGAGAATTTCAAATTCACAACTTCAAATTGAAGTATAGTTAACAACTTGTAATTATTAATTCTAAATTGTTTATTTGAGAATTTCAAATTCACAACTTCAAATTGAAGTTTAGTTAACAATTTGTAATTATTAATTGTAAATTGTTAATTTGAGAATTTCAAATTCACAACTTCAAATTGAAGTATAGTTAACAATTTGTAATTATTAATTCTAAATTGTTTATTTGAGAATTTCAAATTTACAACTTCAAATTGTGGTATAGTTAACTATTTGTAATTATTAATTCTAAATAGTCTATTTGAGAGTTTCAAATTCACAACTTCAAATTGATGTATAGTTAACAGTTTGTAATTATTACTTCTAAATTGTTTATTTGAATTTCAAATTCACAACTTCAAATTGAGTATAGTTATCAATTTGTAATTATCAGTTCTAAATTGTTTATTTGAGAATTTCAAATTCACAACTTCAAATTGAAGTATAGTTAACAATTTGTAATTATCAGTTCTAAACTGTTTATTTGAGCATTTTAAATTCACAACTTCAAATTGATGTATAGTTAAAAATTTGTAATTATCAGTTCTAAATTGTTTATTTGAGCATTTTAAATTCACAACTTCAAATTGAAGTATAGTTAACAATTTGTAATTATCAGTTCTAAATTGTTTATTTGAAAATTTTAAATTCACAACTTCAAATTGAAGTATAGTTAACAATTTGTAATTATTAGTTCTAAATTGTTTATTTGGGAATTTCAAATTCACAACTTCAAATTGAAGTATAGTTAACAATTTGTAATTATTAATTCTAAATTGTTTATTTGAGAATTTCAAGTTCACAACTTCAAATTAAAGTATAGTTAACAATTTGTAATTATCAGTTCTAAATTGTTTATTTGAGAATTTCAAATTCACAACTTCAAATTGAAGTATAGTTAACAATTTGTAATTATTAATTCTAAATTGTTAATTTGAGAATTTCAATTCACAACTTCAAATTGAAGTATAGTTAACAATTTGTAATTACTAATTCTAAATTGTTTATTTGAGAATTTCAAATTCACAACTTCAAATTGAAGTATAGTTAAACAATTTGTAATTATCAGTTCTAAATTGTTTATTTGATAATTTCAAATTCACAACTTCAAATTGAAGTATAGTTAACAATTTGTAATTATTAATTGTAAATTGTTTATTTGAGAATTTCAAATTCACAACTTCAAATTGAAGTATAGTTAACAATTTGTAATTCTTAATTCTAAATTGTTTATTTGAGAATTTCAAATTCACAACTTCAAATTAAAGTATAGTTAACAATTTGTAATTATCAGTTCTAAATTGTTAATTTGAGAATTTCAATTTACAACTTCAAATTGAAGTATAGTTAACAATTTGTAATTACTAATTCTTAATTATTTATTTGAGAATTTCAAATTCACAACTTCAAATTGAAATATATTTAATAATTTGTAATTGTTAATTCTAAATTGTTTATTTGAGAATTTCAAATTCACAACTTCAAATTGAGTATAGTTAACAATTTGTAATTATTAATTGTAAATTGTTAATTTGAGAATTTCAAATTCACAACTTCAAATTGAAGTATAGTTAACAATTTGTAATTATTAATTCTAAATTGTTTATTTGAGAATTTCAAATTTACAACTTCAAATTGAAGTATAGTTAACAATTTGTAATTATTAATTCTAAATTGTTTATTTGAGAATTTCAAATTCACAACTTCAAATTGATGTATAGTTAACAGTTTGTAATTATTACTTCTAATTGTTTATTTGAGAATTTCAAATTCACAACTTCAAATTAGTATAGTTAACAATTTGTAATTATTAATTCTAAATTGTTTATTTGAGAATTTCAAATTCACAACTTCAAATTGATGTATAGTTAACAGTTTGTAATTATTACTTCTAAATTGTTTATTTGAGAATTTCAAATTCACAACTTCAAAATGAAGTATAGTTAACAATTTGTAATTATCAGTTCAAAATTGTTTATTTGAGAATTTCAAATTCACAACTTCAAATTGATGTATAGTTAACAGTTTGTAATTATTACTTCTAAATTGTTTATTTGAGAATTTCAAATTCACAACTTCAAATTGAGTATAGTTAACAATTTGTAATTATTTATTCTAAATTGTTTATTAGAGAATTTCAAATTCACAACTTCAAATTAAAGTATAGTTAACAATTTGTAATTATCAGTTCTAAATTGTTAATTTGAGAATTTCAATTTCACAACTTCAAATTGAAGTATAGTTAACAATTTGTAATTACTAATTCTAAATTGTTTATTTGAGAATTTCAAATTCACAACTTCAAATTGAAATATATTTAATAATTTGTAATTGTTAATTCTAAATTGTTTATTTGAGAATTTCAAATTCACACTTCAAATTGAAGTATAGTTAACAATTTGTAATTATTAATTCTAAATTGTTTATTTGAGAATTTCAAATTCACAACTTCAAATTGAAGTATAGTTAACAATTTGTAATTATTAATTCTAAATTGTTTATTTGAGAATTTCAAATTCACAACTTCAAATTGAAGTATAGTTAACAATTTGTAATTATTAATTGTAAATTGTTTATTTGAGAATTTCAAATTCACAACTTCAAATTGAAGTATAGTTAACAATTTGTAATTATTAATTCTAAATTGTTTATTTGAGAATTTCAAATTCACAACTTCAAATTGAAGTATAGTTAACAATTTGTAATTATTAATTCTAAATTGTTTATTTGAGAATTTCAAATTCACAACTTCAAATTGATGTATAGTTAACAATTTGTAATTATTACTTCTAAATTGTTTATTTGAAATTCAAATTCACAACTTCAAATTGAAGTATAGTTAACAATTTGTAATTATTAATTCTAAATTGTTTATTTGAGAATTTCAAATTCACAACTTCAAATTGATGTATAGTTAACAATTTGTAATTTTTACTTCTAAATTGTTTATTTGAGAATTTCAAATTCACAACTTCAAATTAAAGTATAGTTAATAATTTGTAATTATGAGTTCAAAATTGTTTATTTGAGAATTTCAAATTCACAACTTCAAATTAAAGTATAGTTAACAATTTGTAATTATTAATTCTAAATTGTTTATTTAAGAATTTCAAATTCACAACTTCAAATTGAAGTATAGTTAACAATTTGTAATTATTAATTCTAAATTATTTATTTGAGAATTTCAAATTCACAACTTCAAATTGAAGTATAGTCAACAATTTGTAATTATTTATTCTAAATTTTTATTTCAGAATTTCAAATTCACAACTTCATATTAAAGTATAGTTAACAATTTGTAATTATCAGTTCTAAATTGTTTATTTGAGAATTTCAAATTCACAACTTCAAATTGAAGTATAGGTAACAATCTGTAATTAATAATTCTAAATTGTTTATTTGAGAATTTCAAATTCACAACTTCAAATTGAAGTATAGTTAATAATTTGTAATTATTAATTCTAAATTGTTTATTTGATAATTTCAAATCACAACTTCAAATTGAAGTATACTTAACAATTTGTAATTAGTAGTTTTAAATTGTTTATTGAGAATTTTAAATTCACAACTTCAAATTGAAGTATAGTTAACAATTTGTAATTAATAATTCTAAATTGTTTATTTGAGAATTTCAAATTCACAACTTCAAATTGAAGTATAGTCAACAATTTGTAATTATTTATTCTAAATTTTTTATTTCAGAATTTCAAATTCACAACTTCATATTAAAGTATAGTTAACAATTTGTAATTATCAGTTCTAAATTGTTTATTTGAGAATTTCAAATTCACAGCTTCAAATTGAAGTATAGTTAATAACCTGGAATTATTAATTCTAAATTGTTTATTTGAGAATTTTAAATTCACAACTTCAAATTGAAGTATAGTTAACAATTTGTAATTATTAATTCTAATTTGTTTATTTCAGAAATTCAAATTCACAACTTCAAATTAAAGTATAGTTAACAATTTGTAATTATCAGTTTTAAATTGTTTACTTCAGAATTTTAAATTCACAACTTCAAATTAAAGTATAGTTAACAATTTGTAATTATCAGTTCTAAATTGTTAATTTGAGAATTTCAATTTCACAACTTCAAATAGAAGTATAGTTAACAATTTGTAATTACTAATTCTAAATTGTTTATTTGAGAATTTCAAATTCACAACTTCAAATTGAAGTATATTTAATAATTTGTAATTATTAATTCTAAATTGTTTATTTGAGAATTTCAAATTCACAACTTCAAATTGAAGTATAGTTAACAATTTGTAATTATTAATTGAAATTGTTTATTTGAGAATTTCAAATTCACAACTTCAAATTGAAGTATAGTTAACAATTTGTAATTATTAATTCTAAATTGTTTATTTGAGAATTTCAAATTCACAACTTCAAATTGATGTATAGTTAACAATTTGTAATTATCAGTTCAAAATTGTTTATTTGAGAATTTCAAATTCACAACTTCAAATTGAAGTATAGTTAAACAATTTGTAATTATCAGTTCTAAATTGTTTATTTGAGAATTTCAAATTCACAACTTCAAATTGAAGTATAGTTAACAATTTGTAATTATTAATTCTAAATTGTTTATTTGAGAATTTCAAATTCACAACTTCAAATTGAAGTATAGTTAACAATTTGTAATTATCAGTTCTAAATTGTTTATTTGAGAATTTCAAATTCACAGCTTCAAATTGAAGTATAGTTAATAACCTGGAATTATTAATTCTAAATTGTTTATTTGAGAATTTTAAATTCACAACTTCAAATTGAAGTATAGTTAACAATTTGTAATTATCAGTTCTAAATTGTTTATTTGAGAATTTCAAATTCACAACTTCAAATTGAAGTATAGTTAACACTTTGTAATTACTAATTCTAAATTATTTATTTGACAATTTCAAATTCACAACTTCAAATTGAAGTATAGTTAACAATTTGTAATTATTAATTCTAAATTGTTTATTTAAGAATTTCAAATTCACAACTTCAAATTAAAGTATAGTTAACAATTTGTAATTATCTGTTCTAAATTGTTTATTTGAGAATTTCAAATTCAAAACTTCAAATTGATGTATAGTTAACAATTTGTAATTATTAGTTCTAAATTGTTTATTTGAGAATTTCAAATTCACAACTTCAAATTGAAGTATAGTTAACAATTTGTAATTATCAGTTCTAAATTGTTTATTTGAAAATTTTAAATTCACAACTTCAAATTGAAGTATAGTTAACAATTTGTAATTATTAGTTCTAAATTGTTTATTTGAGAATTTCAAATTCACAACTTCAAATTGAAGTATAGTTAACAATTTGTAATTATTAATTCTAAATTGTTTATTTGAGAATTTCAAGTTCACAACTTCAAATTGAAGTATAGTTAACAATTTGTTATTATCAGTTCTAAATTGTTTATTTGAGAATTTCAAATTCACAACTTCAAATTGAATTATAGTTAACAATTTGTAATTATTAATTCTAAATTGTTAATTTGAGAATTTCAATTTCACAACTTCAAATTGAAGTATAGTTAACAATTTGTAATTATAATTCTAAATTGTTTATTTGAGAATTTCAAATTCACAACTTCAAATTGAAGTATAGTTAACAATTTGTAATTATCAGTTCTAAATTGTTTATTTGATAATTTCAAATTCACAACTTCAAATTGAAGTATAGTTAACAATTTGTAATTATCAGTTCTAAATTGTTAATTTGAGAATTTCAATTTCACAACTTCAAATAGAAGTATAGTTAACAATTTGTAATTACTAATTCTAAATTGTTTATTTGAGAATTTCAAATTCACAACTTCAAATTGAAGTATATTTAATAATTTGTAATTATTAATTCTAAATTGTTTATTTGAGAATTTCAAATTCACAACTTCAAATTGAAGTATAGTTAACAATTTGTAATTATTAATTCTAAATTGTTTATTTGAGAATTTCAAATTCACAACTTCAAATTGAAGTATAGTTAACAATTTGTAATTATCAGTTCTAAATTGTTAATTTGAGAATTTCAAATTCACAACTTCAAATTGAAGTATAGTTAACAATTTGTAATTACTAATTCTAAATTATTTATTTGAGAATTTCAAATTCACAACTTCAAATTGAAAAATAGTTAATAATTTGTAATTATTAATTCTAAATTGTTTATTTGAGAATTTCAAATTCACAACTTCAAATTAAAGTATAGTTAACAATTTGTAATTATTAATTCTAAATTGTTTATTTGAGAATTTCAAATTCACAACTTCAAATTGAAGTATAGTTAACAATTTGTAATTATTAATTCTAAATTGTTTATTTGAGAATTTCAAATTCACAACTTCAAATTGAAGTATAGTTAACAATTTGTAATTATTAATTCTAAATTGTTTATTTGAGAATTTCAAATTCACAACTTCAAATTGAAGTATAGTTAACAATTTGTAATTATTAATTCTAAATTGTTTATTTGAGAATTTCAAATTCACAACTTCAAATTAAAGTATAGTTAACAATTTGTAATTATTAATTCTAAATTGTTTATTTGAGAATTTCAAATTCACAACTTCAAATTGATGTATAGTTAACATTTGTAATTATTATTCTAAATTGTTTATTTGAGAATTTCAAATTCACAACTTCAAATTGAAGTATAGTTAACAATTTGTAATTATTAATTCTAAATTGTTTATTTGAGAATTTCAAATTCACAACTTCAAATTGATGTATAGTTAACAATTTGTAATTATTACTTCTAAATTGTTTATTTGAGAATTTCAAATTCACAACTTCAAATTGAAGTATAGTTAACAATTTGTAATTATCAGTTCTAAATTGTTTATTTGAGAATTTCAAATTCACAACTTCAAATTGATGTATAGTTAACAATTTGTAATTATTACTTCTAAATTGTTTATTTGAGAATTTCAAATTCACAACTTCAAATTGTAGTAGAGTTAACAATTTGTAATTATTAATTCTAAATTGTTTATTTGAGAATTTCAAATTCACAACTTCAAATTAAAGTATAGTTAACAATTTGTAATTATCAGTTCTAAATTGTTAATTTGAGAATTTCAAATTCACAACTTCAAATTGAAGTATAGTTAACAATTTGTAATTATTAATTCTAAATTGTTTATTTGAGAATTTCAAATTCACAACTTCAAATTGAAGTATAGTTAACAATTTGTAATTATTAATTGTAAATTGTTAATTTGAGAATTTCAAATTCACAACTTCAAATTGAAGTATAGTTAACAATTTGTAATTATTAATTCTAAATTGTTTATTTGAGAATTTCAAATTCACAACTTCAAATTGAAGTATAGTTAACAATTTGTAATTATTAATTCTAAATTGTTTATTTGAGAATTTCAAATTCACAACTTCAAATTGATGTATAGTTAACAATTTGTAATTATTACTTCTAAATTGTTTATTTGAGAATTTCAAATTTACAACTTCAAATTGAAGTATAGTTAACAATTTGTAATTATTAATTCTAAATTGTTTATTTGAGAATTTCAAATTCACAACTTCAAATTGATGTATAGTTAACAATTTGTAATTATTACTTCTAAATTGTTTATTTGAGAATTTCAAATTCACAACTTCAAATTGAAGTATAGTTAACAATTTGTAATTATCAGTTCTAAATTGTTTATTTGAGAATTTCAAATTCACAACTTCAAATTGATGTATAGTTAACAGTTTGTAATTATTACTTCTAAATTGTTTATTTAGAATTTCAAATTCACAACTTCAAATTGAAGTATAGTTAACAATTTGTAATTATTAATTCTAAATTGTTTATTTAAGAATTTCAAATTCACAACTTCAAATTAAAGTATAGTTAACAATTTGTAATTATCAGTTCTAAATTGTTTATTTGAGAATTTCAAATTCACAACTTCAAATTGAAGTATAGTTAACAATTTGTAATTATTAATTCTAAATTGTTTATTTAAGAATTTCAAATTCACAACTTCAAATTGAAGTATAGTTAACAATTTGTAATTATTAATTCTAAATTGTTTATTTGAGAATTTCAAATTCACAACTTCAAATTGAAGTATAGTTAACAATTTGTAATTATTAATTCTAAATTATTTATTTGAGAATTTCAAATTCACAACTTCAAATTGAAGTATAGTCAACAATTTGTAATTATTTATTCTAAATTTTTTATTTCAGAATTTCAAATTCACAACTTCATATTAAAGTATAGTTAACAATTTGTAATTATCAGTTCTAAATTGTTCATTTGAGAATTTCAAATTAACAGCTTCAAATTGAAGTATAGTTAATAACCTGAATTATTCATTCTAAATTGTTTATTTGAGAATTTTAAATTAACAACTTCAAATTGAAGTATAGTTAACAATTTGTAATTATTAATTCTAATTTGTTTCTTTCAGAAATTCAAATTTACAACTTCAAATTAAAGTATAGTTAACAATTTGTAATTATCAGTTCTAAATTGTTTATTTGAGAACTTCAAATTCACAACTTCAAATTGAAGTTTAGTTAATAATTTGTAATTATCAGTTCTAAATTGTTATTTGAGAATTTCAAATTCACAACTTCAAATTGAAGAATAGTTAACAATTTGTAATTATTAATTGTAAATTGTTTATTTGATAATTTCAAATCACAACTTCAAATAGAAGTATAGTTAACAATTTGTAATTAGCAGTTTAAATTGTTTATTGAAAATTTTAAATTCACAACTTCAAATTGAAGTATAGTTAACAATTTGTAATTAATAATTCTAAATTGTTTATTTGAGAATTTCAAATTCACAATTTCAAATTGAAGTATAGTTAACAATTTGTAATTATTAATTCTAAATTATTTATTTAAGAATTTCAAATTCACAACTTCAAATTGAAGTATAGTCAACAATTTGTAATTATTTATTCTAAATTTTTATTTCAGAATTTCAAATTCACAACTTCATATTAAAGTATAGTTAACAATTTGTAATTATCAGTTCTAAATTGTTTATTTGAGAATTTCAAATTCACAACTTTAAATTGAAGTATAGTTAATAACCTGAATTATTAATTCTAAATTGTTTATTTGAGAATTTTAAATTCACAACTTCAAATTGAAGTATAGTTAACAATTTGTAATTAATAATTCTAATTTGTTTATTTCAGAAATTCAAATTCACAACTTCAAATTAAAGTATAGTTAACAATTTGTAATTATCAGTACTAAATTGTTTATTTGAGAATTTCAAATTCACAACTTCAAATTGAAGTATAGTTAATAATTTGAAATTATCAGTTCTAAATTGTAATTTGAGAATTTCAAATTCACAACTTCAAATTGAAGAATAGTTAACAATTTGTAATTATTAATTCTAAATTGTTTATTTGATAATTTCAAATCACAACTTCAAATTGAAGTATAGTTAACAATTTGTGATTAGCAGTTTTAAATTGTTTACTTGAGAATTTTAATTCACAACTTCAAATTGAAGTATAGGTAACAATTTGTAATTAATAATTTTAAATTGTTTATTTGAGAATTTCAAATTCACAACTTCAAATTAAAGTATAGTTAATAATTTGTAATTATTAATTCTAAATTGTTTATTTGATAATTTCAAATCACAACTTCAAATTGAAGTATAGTTAACAATTTGTAATTAAGTTTTAAATTGTTTACTTGAGAATTTTAAATTCACAACTTCAAATTGAAGTATAGTTGACAATTTGTAATTAATAATTCTAAATTGTTTATTTGAGAATTTCAAATTCACAACTTCAAATTGTAGTATAGTTAACAATTTGTAATTATTAATTCTAAATTGTTTATTTGAGAATTTCAAATTCACAACTTCAAATTGAAGTATAGTTAATAACCTGAATTATTAATTCTAAATTGTTTATTTGAGAATTTTAAATTCACAACTTCAAATTGAAGTATAGTTAACAATTTGTAATTATTAATTCTAATTTGTTTATTTCAGAAATTCAAATTCACAACTTCAAATTAAAGTATAGTTAACAATTTGTAATTATCAGTTCTAAATTGTTTATTTGAGAATTTCAAATTCACAACTTCAAATTGAAGTATAGTTAACAATTTGAAATTATTAATTGAAATTGTTTATTTGAGAATTTCAAATTCACAACTTCAAATTGAAGTATAGTTAACAATTTGTAATTATTAATTCTAAATTGTTTATTTGAGAATTTCAAATTCACAACTTCAAATTGATGTATAGTTAACAATTTGTAATTATCAGTTCAAAATTATTTATTTGAGAATTTCAAATTCACAACTTCAAATTGAAGTATAGTTAAACAATTTGTAATTATCAGTTCTAAATTGTTTATTTGAGAATTTCAAATTCACAACTTCAAATTGAAGTATAGTTAAACAATTTGTAATTATCAGTTCTAAATTGTTTATTTGAGAATTTCAAATTCACAACTTCAAATTGAAGTATAGTTAAACAATTTGTAATTATCAGTTCTAAATTGTTCATTTGAGAATTTCAAATTCACAACTTCAAATTGAAGTATAGTTAACAATTTGTAATTATTAATTGTAAATTGTTAATTTGAGAATTTCAAATTCACAACTTCAAATTGAGTATAGTTAACAATTTGTAATTATTAATTCTAAATTGTTTATTTGAGAATTTCAAATTCACAACTTTAAATTGAAGTATAGTTAAACAATTTGTAATTATCAGTTCTAAATTGTTTATTTGAGAATTTCAAATTCACAACTTCAAATTGAAGTATAGTTAAACAATTTGTAATTATCAGTTCTAAATTGTTTATTTGAGAATTTCAAATTCACAACTTCAAATTGAAGTGTAGTTAACAATTTGTAATTACTAATTCTAAATTATTTATTTGACAATTTCAAATTCACAACTTCAAATTGAAGTATAGTTAACAATTTGTAATTATTAATTCTAAATTGTTTATTTAAGAATTTCAAATTCACAACTTCAAATTAAAGTATAGTTAACAATTTTTAATTATCAGTTCTAAATTGTTTATTTGAGAACTTTAAATTCACAACTTCAAATTGAAGTATAGTTAACAATTTGTAATTATTAATTCTAAATTGTTTATTTGAGAATTTCAAATTCACAACTTCAAATTGAATTATAGTTAACAATTTGTAATTATTAATTCTAAATTATTTATTTGAGAATTTCAAATTCACAACTTCAAATTGAAGTATAGTCAACAATTTGTAATTATTTATTCTAAGATTTTTATTTCAGAATTTCAAATTCACAACTTCATATTAAAGTATAGTTAACAATTTGTAATTATCAGTTCTAAATTGTTTATTTGATAATTTCAAATCACAACTTCAAATAGAAGTATAGTTAACAATTTGTAATTAGCAGTTTTAAATTGTTTACTTGAGAACTTTAAATTCACAACTTCAAATTAGTATAGTTAACAATTTGTAATTAATAATTCTAAATTGTTTATTTGAGAATTTCAAATTCACAACTTCAAATTGAAGTATAGTCAACAATTTGTAATTATTTATTCTAAATTTTTATTTCAGAATTTCAAATTCACAACTTCATATTAAAGTATAGTTAACAATTTGTAATTATCAGTTCTAAATTGTTTATTTGAAATTTCAAATTCACAACTTCAAATTGAAGTATAGTTAATAACCTGGAATTATTAATTCTAAATTGTTTATTTGAGAATTTTAAATTCACAACTTCAAATTGAAGTATAGTTAACAATTTGTAATTATTAATTCTAATTTGTTTCTTTCAGAAATTCAAATTTACAACTTCAAATTAAAGTATAGTTAACAATTTGTAATTATCAGTTCTAAATTGTTTATTTGAGAATTTCAAATTCACAACTTCAAATTAAAGTATAGTTAACAATTTGTAATTATCAGTTCTAAATTGTTAATTTGAGAATTTCAATTTCACAACTTCAAATTGAAGTATAGTTAACAATTTGTAATTACTAATTCTAAATTGTTTATTTGAGAATTTCAAATTCACAACTTCAAATTAAGTATATTTAATAATTTGTATTTATTAATTCTAAATTGTTTATTTGAGAATTTCAAATTCACAACTTCAAATTGAAGTATAGTTAACAATTTGAAATTATTAATTCAAATTGTTTATTTGAGAATTTCAAATTCACAACTTCAAATTGAAGTATAGTTAACAATTTGTAATTATTAATTCTAAATTGTTTATTTGAGAATTTCAAATTCACAACTTCAAATTGATGTATAGTTAACAATTTGTAATTATCAGTTCAAAATTATTTATTTGAGAATTTCAAATTCACAACTTCAAATTGAAGTATAGTTAAACAATTTGTAATTATCAGTTCTAAATTGTTTATTTGAGAATTTCAAATTCACAACTTCAAATTGAAGTATAGTTAAACAATTTGTAATTATCAGTTCTAAATTGTTTATTTGAGAATTTCAAATTCACAACTTCAAATTGAAGTATAGTTAAACAATTTGTAATTATCAGTTCTAAATTGTTCATTTGAGAATTTCAAATTCACAACTTCAAATTGAAGTATAGTTAACAATTTGTAATTATTAATTGTAAATTGTTAATTTGAGAATTTCAAATTCACAACTTCAAATTGAAGTATAGTTAACAATTTGTAATTATTAATTCTAAATTTTTATTTCAGAATTTCAAATTCACAACTTCAAATTGAAGTATAGTTAACAATTTGTAATTATTAATTCTAAATTGTTTATTTCAGAGTTTCAAATTCACAACTTCAAATTGAAGTATAGTTAACAATTTGTAATTATTAATTCTAAATTGTTTATTTAAGAATTTCAAATTCACAACTTCAAATTAAAGTATAGTTAACAATTTGTAATTATCAGTTCTAAATTGTTTATTTGAGAACTTCAAATTCACAACTTCAAATTGAAGTATAGTTAACAATTTGTAATTATTAATTCTAAATTGTTTATTTGAGAATTTCAAATTCACAACTTCAAATTGAAGTATAGTTAACAATTTGTAATTATTAATTCTAAATTATTTATTTGAGAATTTCAAATTCACAGCTTTAAATAGAAGTATAGTTAACAATTTGTAATTAGCAGTTTTAAATTGTTTATTTGAGAATTTTAAATTCACAACTTCAAATTGAAGTATAGTTAACAATTTGTAATTAATAATTCTAAATTGTTTATTTGAGAATTTCAAATTCACAGCTTTAAATAGAAATATAGTTAACAATTTGTAATTATTAATTCTAAATTATTTATTTGAGAATTTCAAATTCACAACTTCAAATTGAAGTATAGTCAACAATTTGTAATTATTTATTCTAAATTTTTATTTCAGAATTTAAATTCACAACTTCATATTAAAGTATAGTTAACAATTTGTAATTATTAGTTCTAAATTGTTTATTTGAGAATTTCAAATTCACAACTTCAAATTGAAGTATAGTTAATAACCTGAATTATTAATTCTAAATTGTTTATTTGAGAATTTTAAATTCACAACTTCAAATTGAAGTATAGTTAACAATTTGTAATTATTAATTCTAATTTGTTTATTTCAGAATTCAAATTCACAACTTCAAATTAAAGTATACTTAACAATTTGTAATTATCAGTACTAAATTGTCTATTTGAGAACTTCAAATTCACAACTTCAAATTGAAGTATAGTTAATAATTTGAAATTATCAGTTCTAAATTGTAATTTGAGAATTTCAAATTTACAACTTCAAATTGAAGAATAGTTAACAATTTGTAATTATTAATTCTAAATTGTTTATTTGATAATTTCAAATCACAACTTCAAATAAGTATAGTTAACAATTTGTAATTAGCAGTTTTAAATTGTTTATTTGAGAATTTTAATTTCACAACTTCAAATTAAAGTATAGGTAACAATATGTAATTAATAATTCTAAATTGTTTATTTGAGAATTTCAAATTCACAACTTCAAATTGAAGTATAGTTAATAATTTGTAATTATTAATTCTAAATTGTTTATTTCAGAAATTCAAATTCACAACTTCAAATTAAAGTATAGTTAACAATTTGTAATTATCAGTTCTAAATTGTTTATTTGAGAATTTCAAATTCACAACTTCAAATTAAAGTATAGTTAACAATTTGTAATTATCAGTTCTAAATTGTTAATTTGAGAATTTCAATTTCACAACTTCAAATAGAAGTATAGTTAACAATTTGTAATTACTAATTCTAAATTGTTTATTTGAGAATTTCAAATTAACAACTTCAAATTGAAGTATATTTAATAATTTGTAATTATTAATTCTAAATTGTTTATTTGAGAATTTCAAATTCACAACTTCAAATTGAAGTATAGTTAACAATTTGTAATTATTAATTCTAAATTGTTTATTTGAGAATTTCAAATTCACAACTTCAAATTGAAGTATAGTTAACAATTTGTATATATTAATTCTAAATTGTTTATTTGAGAATTTCAAATTCACAACTTCAAATTGATGTATAGTTAACAATTTGTAATTATCAGTTCAAAATTATTTATTTGAGAATTTCAAATTCACAACTTCAAATTGAAGTATAGTTAAACAATTTGTAATTATCAGTTCTAAATTGTTTATTTGAGAATTTCAAATTCACAACTTCAAATTGAAGTATAGTTAAACAATTTGTAATTATCAGTTCTAAATTGTTTATTTGAGAATTTCAAATTCACAACTTCAAATTGAAGTATAGTTAAACAATTTGTAATTATCAGTTCTAAATTGTTTATTTGAGAATTTCAAATTCACAACTTCAAATTGAAGTATAGTTAACAATTTGTAATTGTTAATTGTAAATTGTTAATTTGAGAATTTCAAATTCACAACTTCAAATTGAAGTATAGTTAACAATTTGTAATTATTACTTCTAAATTGTTTATTTGAGAATTTCAAATTCACAACTTCAAACTGAAGTATAGTTAACAATTTGTAATTATTAATTCTGAATTGTTTATTTGAGAATTTCAAATTTTCAACTTCAAATTGAAGTATAGTTAACAATTTGTGATTATTAATTCTAAATTGTTTATTTGAGAATTTCAAATTCACAACTTCAAATTAAAGTATAGCTAACAATTTGTAATTATCAGTTCTAAATTGTTTATTTGAGAATTTTAAATTCACAACTTCAAATTGCTGTATAGTTAACAATTTGTAGTTATCAGTTCTAAATTGTTTATATGAGAATTTCAAATTCACAACTTCAAATTGAAGTATAGTTAACAATTTGTAGTTATCAGTTCTAAATTGTTTATTTGAGAATTTCAAATTCACAACTTCAAATTGAAGTATAGTTAACAATTTGTAATTATTAATTCTAAATTGTTTATTTGAGAATTTCAAATTCACAACTTTAAATTGAAGTATAGTTAATAATTTAAAATTATTAATTCTCAATTGTTTATTTGAGAATTTCATATTCTCAACTTCAAATTGAAGTATATTTAACAATTTGTAATTATTAATTCTAAATTGTTTATTTGAGAATTTCAAATTCACAACTTGAAATTGAAGTATAGTTAACAATTTGTAATTATCAGTTCTAAACTATTTATTTGAGAATTTCAAATTCACAACTTAAAATTGAAGTATAGTTAACAATTTGTAATTATCAGTTCTAAACTATTTATTTGAGAATTTGAAATTCACAACTTCAAAATGAAGTATAGTTAACAATTTGTAATTAATACTTCTAAATTGTTTATTTGAGAATTTCAAATTCACAACTTCAAACTGAAGTATAGTTAACAATTTGTAATTATTAATTCTGAATTGTTTATTTGAGAATTTCAAATTTTCAACTTCAAATTGAAGTATAGTTAACAATTTGTGATTATTAATTCTAAATTGTTTATTTGAGAATTTCAAATTCACAACTTCAAATTAAAGTATAGCTAACAATTTGTAATTATCAGTTCTAAATTGTTTATTTGAGAATTTCAAATTCACAACTTCAAATTGCTGTATAGTTAACAATTTGTAATTATCAGTTCTAAATTGTTTATATGAGAATTTCAAATTCACAACTTCAAATTGAAGTATAGTTAACAATTTGTAATTACTAATTCTAAATTGTTTATTTGAAAATTTCAAATTCACAACTACAAATTGAAGTATAGGTAAGAATTTGTAATTATTAATTTTAATTGTTTATTTGAGAATTTCATATTATCAACTTCAAATTGAAGTATAGTTAACAATTGGTAATTATTAATTCTAAATTGTTTATTTGAGAATTTCAAATTCACAACTTGAAATTGAAGTATAGTTAACAATTTGTAATTATTAACTTTAATTGTTTATTTGAAAATTTCATATTCTCAACTTCAAATTGAGGTATAGTTAACAATTTGTAATTATTAATTCTAAATTGTTTATTTGAGAATTTCAAATTCACAACTTCAAATTAAAGTATAGCTAACAATTTGTAATTATCATTTTAAATTGTTTATTTGAGAATTTTAAATTCACAACTTCAAATTGATGTATAGTTAACAATTTGTAATTATCAGTTCTAAATTATTTATTTGAGAATTTCAAATTCACAACTTCAAAATAAAGTATAGTTAACAATTTGTAGTTATCAGTTCTAAATTGTTTATTTGAGAATTTCAAATTCACAACTTCAAATTGAAGTATAGTTAACAATTTGTAATTATTAATTCTAAATTATTTATTTGAGAATTTCAAATTCACAACTTCAAATTAAAGTATAGTTAACAATTTGTAGTTATCAGTTCTAAATTGTTTATTTGAGAATTTCAAATTCACAACTTCAAATTAGTATAGTTAACAATTTGTAATTATTAATTCTAAATTATTTATTTGAGAATTTCAAATTCACAACTTCAAATTAAAGTATAGTTAATAATTTAAAATTATTAATTCTAAATTGTTTATTTGAGAATTTCAAATTCACAACTTCAAATTGAAGTATAGTTAACAATTTGTAATTATTAATTCTAAATTGTTTATTTGATAATTTCAAATTCACAACTTCAAATTGAAGTATAGTTAACAATTTGTAATTACTAATTCTAAATTGTTTATTTGAGAATTTCAAATTCACAACTTCAAATTGAAGTATAGTTAACAATTTGTAATTACTAATTTTAAATTGTTTATTTGAGAATTTCAAATTCACAACTTCAAATTGAAGTATAGTTAACAATTTGTAATTATTAATTTTAATTGTTTATTTGAGAATTTCAAATTCACAACTTCAAATTGAAGTATAGTTTATAATTTGAAATTATTAATTATAAATTGTTTATTTGAGAATTTCAAATTCACAACTTCAAATTGAAGTATAGTTAACAATTTGTAATTATCAGTTCTAAACTGTTTATTTGAGAATTTCAAATTCACAACTTCAAATTGAAGTATAGTTAACAATTGGTAATTATTAATTCTAAATTATTTATTTGAGAATTTCAAATTCACAACTTCAAATTAAAGTATAGCTAACAATTTGTAATTATCAGTTCTAAATTGTTTATTTAAGAATTTCAAATTGACAACTTCAAATTGAAGTATAGTTAACAATTTGTAATTATTAATTCTAAATTGTTTATTTGAGAATTTCAAATTCACAACTTCAAATTAAAGTATAGTTAACAATTTGTAATTATCAGTTCTAAATTGTTTATATGAGAATTTCAAATTCACAACTTCAAATTGAAGTATAGTTAACAATTTGTAATTATCAGTTCTAAATTGTTTATTTGAGAATTTCAAATTCACAACTTCAAATTGAAGTATAGTTAACAATTTGTAATTATTAATTCTAAATTGTTTATTTGAGAATTTCAAATTCACAACTTCAAATTGAAGTATAGTTAACAATTTGTAATTATCAGTTTAAATTGTTTATTTGAGAATTTCAAATTCACAACTTCAAATTGAAGTATAGTTAACAATTTGTAAATATTAATTCTAAATTGTTTATTTGAGAATTTCAAATTACAACTTTAAATTGAAGTATAGTTAACAATTTGTAATTATCAGTTCTAAATTGTTTATTTGAGAATTTCAAATTCACAACTTCAAATTGAAGTATAGTTAACAATTTGTAATTATCAGTTCTAAATTGTTTATTTGAGAATTTCAAATTCACAACTTCAAATTGAAGTATAGTTAACAATTTGAAATTATCAGTTCTAAATTGTTTATTTGAGAATTTCAAATTCACAACTTCAAATTGAGTATAGTTAACAATTTGTAATTATCAGTTCTAAATTGTTTATTTGAGAATTTCAAATTCACAACTTCAAATTGAAGTATAGTTAACAATTTGTAATTATTATTCTAAATTGTTTATTTGAGAATTTCAAATTACAACTTCAAATTGAAGTATAGTTAACAATTTGTAATTATTAGTTCTAAATTGTTTATTTGAGAATTTCAAATTCACAACTTCAAATTGAAGTATAGTTAACAATTTGTAATTATTAATTCTAAATTGTTTATTTGAGAATTTCAAATTCACAACTTCAAATTGAAGTATAGTTAACAATTTGAATTATTAGTTCTAAATTGTTTATTTGAGAATTTCAAATTCACAACTTCAAATTGAAGTATAGTTAACAATTTGTAATTATTAAGTTCTAAATTGTTTATTTGAGAATTTCAAATTCACAACTTCAAATTGAAGTATAGTTAACAATTTGTAATTATTATTCTAAATTGTTTATTTGAGAATTTCAAATTCACAACTTCAAATTGAAGTATAGTTAACAATTTGTAATTCTAGTTCTAAATTGTTTATTTGAGAATTTCAAATTCACAACTTCAAATTGAAGTATAGTTAACAATTTGTAATTATTAATTCTAAATTGTTTATTTGAGAATTTCAAATTCACAACTTCAAATTGAAGTATAGTTAACAATTTGAAATTATTAATTCTAAATTGTTTATTTGAGAATTTCAAATTCACAACTTCAAATTGAAGTATAGTTAACAATTTGTAATTATTAATTCTAAATTGTTTATTTGAGAATTTCAAATTCACAACTTCAAATTGAAGTATAGTTAATAATTTGTAAATTATTAATTCTAAATTGTTTATTTGAGAATTTCAAATTCACAACTTCAAATTGAAGTATAGTTAATAATTTGTAATTATTAATTCTAAATTGTTTATTTGAGAATTTCAAATTCACAACTTCAAATTGAAGTATAGTTAACAATTTGAATTATTAATTCTAAATTGTTTATTTGAGAATTTCAAATTCACAACTTCAAATTGAAGTATAGTTAACAATTTGTAATTATTAATTCTAAATTGTTTATTTGAGAATTTCAAATTCACAACTTCAAATTGAAGTATAGTTAACAATTTGTAATTATTAATTCTAAATTGTTTATTTGAGAATTTCAAATTCACAACTTCAAATTGAAGTATAGTTAACAATTTTTAATTATTAATTCTAAATTGTTTATTTGAGAATTTCAAATTCACAACTTCAAATTGAAGTATAGTTAATAATTTGAATTATTAATTCTAAATTGTTTATTTGAGAATTTCAAATTCACAACTTCAAATTGAAGTATAGTTAACAATTTGTAATTATTAATTCTAAATTGTTTATTTGAGAATTTCAAATTCACAACTTCAAATTGAAGTATAGTTAACAATTTGTAATTATTAATTCTAAATTGTTTATTTGAGAATTTCAAATTCACAACTTCAAATTGAAGTATAGTTAAAATTTGAAATTATTAATTCTAAATTGTTTATTTGAGAATTTCAAATTCACAACTTCAAATTGAAGTATAGTTAATAATTTGTAATTATTAATTCTAAATTGTTTATTTGAGAATTTCAAATTCACAACTTCAAATTGAAGTATAGTTAATAATTTGAAATTATTAATTCTAAATTGTTTATTTGAGAATTTCAAATTCACAACTTCAAATTGAAGTATAGTTAACAATTTGTAATTATTAATTCTAAATTGTTTATTTGAGAATTTCAAATTCACAACTTCAAATTGAAGTATAGTTAACAATTTGTAATTATTAATTCTAAATTGTTTATTTGAGAATTTCAAATTCACAACTTCAAATTGAAGTATAGTTAACAATTTGAATTATTAATTCTAAATTGTTTATTTGAGAATTTCAAATTCACAACTTCAAATTGAAGTATAGTTAACAATTTGTAATTATTAATTCTAAATTGTTTATTTGAGAATTTCAAATTCACAACTTCAAATTGAAGTATAGTTAACAATTTGTAATTATTAATTCTAAATTGTTTATTTGAGAATTTCAAATTCACAACTTCAAATTGAAGTATAGTTAACAATTTGTAATTATTAGTTCTAAATTGTTTATTTGAGAATTTCAAATTCACAACTTCAAATTGAAGTATAGTTAACAATTTGTAATTATTAATTCTAAATTGTTTATTTGAGAATTTCAAATTCACAACTTTAAATTGAAGTATAGTTAATAATTTAAAATTATTAATTCTAAATTGTTTATTTGAGAATTTCATATTCTCAACTTCAAATTGAAGTATATTTAACAATTTGTAATTATTAATTCTAAATTGTTTATTTGAGAATTTCAAATTCACAACTTGAAATTGAAGTATAGTTAACAATTTGTAATTATCAGTTCTAAACTGTTTATTTGAGAATTTCAAATTCACAACTTGAAATTGAAGTATAGTTAACAATTTGTAATTATCAGTTCTAAACTGTTTATTTGAGAATTTCAAATTCACAACTTCAAAATGAAGTATAGTTAACAATTTGTAATTATTACTTCTAAATTGTTTATTTGAGAATTTCAAATTCACAACTTCAAACTGAAGTATAGTTAACAATTTGTAATTATTAATTCTGAATTGTTTATTTGAGAATTTCAAATTTTCAACTTCAAATTGAAGTATAGTTAACAATTTGTGATTATTAATTCTAAATTGTTTATTTGAGAATTTCAAATTCACAACTTCAAATTAAAGTATAGCTAACAATTTGTAATTATCAGTTCTAAATTGTTTATTTGAGAATTTCAAATTCACAACTTCAAATTGATGTATAGTTAACAATTTGTAATTATCAGTTCTAAATTGTTTATATGAGAATTTCAAATTCACAACTTCAAATTGAAGTATAGTTAACAATTTGTAATTACTAATTCTAAATTGTTTATTTGAAAATTTCAAATTCACAACTACAAATTGAAGTATAGGTAAGAATTTGTAATTATTAATTTTAATTGTTTATTTGAGAATTTCATATTATCAACTTCAAATTGAAGTATAGTTAACAATTGGTAATTATTAATTCTAAATTGTTTATTTGAGAATTTTAAATTCACAACTACAAATTGAAGTATAGTTAATAATTTGAAATTATTAATTCTAAATTGTTTATTTGAGAATTTCAAATTCACAACTTCAAATTAAAGTATAGCTAACAATTTGTAATTATCATTTTAAATTGTTTATTTGAGAATTTTAAATTCACAACTTCAAATTGATGTATAGTTAACAATTTGTAATTATCAGTTCTAAATTATTTATTTGAGAATTTCAAATTCACAACTTCAAAATGAAGTATAGTTAACAATTTGTAGTTATCAGTTCTAAATTGTTTATTTGAGAATTTCAAATTCACAACTTCAAATTGAAGTATAGTTAACAATTTGTAATTATTAATTCTAAATTGTTTATTTGAGAATTTCAAATTCACAACTTCAAATTGAAGTATAGTTAATAATTTAAAATTATTAATTCTAAATTGTTTATTTGAGAATTTCAAATTCACAACTTCAAAATGAAGTATAGTTAACAATTTGTAATTATTAATTCTAAATTGTTTATTTGAGAATTTCAAATTCACAACTTCAAATTAAGTATAGTTAACAATTTGTAATTATCAGTTCTAAATTGTTTATTTGAGAATTTTTAAATTCACAACTTCAAATTGAGTATAGTTAACAATTTGTAATTATCAGTTCTAAATTGTTTATTTGAGAATTTCAAATTCACAACTTCAAATTGAAGTATAGTTAACAATTTGTAATTATAGTTCTAAATTGTTTATTTGAGAATTTCAAATTCACAACTTCAAATTGAAGTATAGTTAACAATTTGTAATTATTAATTCTAAATTGTTTATTTGAGAATTTCAAATTCACAACTTCAAATTGAAGTATAGTTAATAATTTAAAATTATTAATTCTAAATTGTTTATTTGAGAATTTCAAATTCACAACTTCAAATTGAAGTATAGTTAACAATTTGTAATTATTAATTCTAAATTGTTTATTTGAGAATTTCAAATTCACAACTTCAAATTGAAGTATAGTTAACAATTTGTAATTATCAATTCTAAATTGTTTATTTGAGAATTTCAAATTCACAACTTCAAATTGAAGTATAGTTTACAATTTGTAATTATCAGTTCTAAATTGTTTATTTGAGAATTTCAAATTCACAACTTCAAATTGAAGTATAGTTAACAATTTGTAATTATTATTCTAAATTGTTTATTTGAGAATTTCAAATTCACAACTTCAAATTGAAGTATAGTTAACAATTTGTAATTATTAATTCTAAATTGTTTATTTGAGAATTTCAAATTCAACTTCAAATTGAAGTATAGTTAACAATTTGTAATTATTAATTCTAAATTGTTTATTTGAGAATTTCAAATTCACAACTTCAAATTGAAGTATAGTTAACAATTTGTAATTATCAGTTCTAAATTGTTTATTTGAGAATTTTAAATTCACAACTTCAAATTGAGTATAGTTAACAATTTGTAATTATCAGTTCTAAATTGTTTATTTGAGAATTTCAAATTCACAACTTCAAATTGAAGTATAGTTAACAATTTGTAATTATTAATTCTAAATTGTTTATTTGAAAATTTCAAATTCACAACTTCAAATTGAAGTATAGTTAAAATTTGTAATTATTAATTTAAATTGTTTATTTGAGAATTTCAAATTACAACTTCAAATTGAAGTATAGTTAACAATTTGTAATTATTAATTCTAAATTGTTTATTTGAGAATTTCAAATTCACAACTTCAAATTGAAGTATAGTTAACAATTTTTAATTATTAATTCTAAATTGTTTATTTGAGAATTTCAAATTCACAACTTCAAATTGAAGTATAGTTAACAATTTGTAATTATTAATTCTAAATTGTTTATTTGAGAATTTCAAATTCACAACTTCAAATTGAAGTATAGTTAATAATTTGAAATTATTAATTCTAAATTGTTTATTTGAGATTTTCAAATTCACAACTTCAAATTGAAGTATAGTTAACAATTTTTAATTATTAATTCTAAATTGTTTATTTGAGAATTTCAAATTCAAAACTTCAAATTGAAGTATAGTTAACAATTTGTAATTATTAATTCTAAATTGTTTATTTGAGAATTTCAAATTCAAAATTTCAAATTAAAGTATTGTTAACAATTTGTAATTATCAGTTCTAAATTGTTTATTTGAGAATTTTAAATTCACAACTTCAAATTGAAATATAGTTAACAATTTGTAATTATCAGTTCTAAATTGTTTATTTGAGAATTGAGTATATATTATAGTATAATAGTAAGTATAGTTAATAATTTGAAATTAATAATTCTAAATTGTTTATTTGAGATTTTCAAATTCACAACTTCAAATTGAAGTATAGTTAACAATTTGAAATTATGAATTCTAAATTGTTTATTTGAGAATTTCAAATTCACAACTTCAAATTGAAGTATAGTTAACAATTTGAAATTATGAATTCTAAATTGTTTATTTGAGAATTTCAAATTCACAACTTCAAATTGAAGTATAGTTAACAATTTGTAATTATCAGTTCTAAATTGTTTATTTGAGAATTTCAAATTCACAACTTCAAATTGAAGTATAGTTAATAATTTGAAATTATTAATTCTTAATTGTTTATTTGAGAATTACAAATTCACAACTTCAAATTGAAGTATAGTTAACAATTTGTAATTATCAGTTCTAAATTGTTTATTTGAGATTTTCAAATTCACAACTTCAAATTGAAGTATAGTTAACAATTTGAAATTATGAATTCTAAATTGTTTATTTGAGAATTTCAAATTCACAACTTCAAATTGAAGTATAGTTAACAATTTGAAATTATGAATTCTAAATTGTTTATTTGAGAATTTCAAATTCACAACTTCAAATTGAAGTATAGTTAACAATTTGTAATTATAAATTCTAAATTGTTTATTTGAGAATTTTAATTTCACAACTTCAAATTGAAGTATAGTTAACAATTTTTAATTATTAATTCTAAATTGTTTATTTGAGAATTTCAAATTCAAAACTTCAAATTGAAGTATAGTTAACAATTTGAAACTATGAATTCTAAATTGTTTATTTGAGAATTTCAAATTCAAAATTTCAAATTAAAGTATTGTTAACAATTTGTAATTATCAGTTCTAAATTGTTTATTTGAGAATTTTAAATTCACAACTTCAAATTGAAATATAGTTAACAATTTGTAATTATCAGTTCTAAATTGTTTATTTGAGAATTTTAAATTCAAAATTTCAAATTAAAGTATATTTAACAATTTGTAATTATCAGTTGTAAATTGTTTATTTGAGAATTTTAAATTCAAAATTTCAAATTAAAGTATATTTAACAATTTGTAATTATCAGTTCTAAATTGTTTATTTGACAATTTCAAATTCAAAACTTCAAATTGAAGTATAGTTAATAATTTGTAATTATTAATTCTAAATTGTTTATTTGAGAATTTCAAATTCACAACTTTAAATTGAAGTATAGTAATTAATTTGAAATTATTAATTCTAAATTGTTTATTTGAGAATTTCAAATTCACAACTTCAAATTGAAGTATAGTTAACATTTTGTAATTATTAATTCTAAATTGTTTATTTGAGAATTTCAAATTCACAACTTCAAATTGATGTATAGTTAATAATTGGAAATTATTAATTCTAAATTGTTTATTTGAGAATTTCAAATTCCCAACTTCAAATTGAAGTATAGTTAATAATTTGAAATTAATAATTCTAAATTGTTTATTTGAGAATTTCAAATTCACAACTTCAAATTGAAGTATAGTTAACAATTTGTAATTATTAATTCTAAATTGTTTATTTGAGAATTTTAAATTCACAACTTTAAATTGAAGTATAGTTAATAATTTGTAATTATTAATTCTAAATTGTTTATTTGAGAATTTCAAATTCACAACTTCAAATTGAAGTATAGTTAACAATTTGTAATTATTAATTCTAAATTGTTTATTTGAGAATTTCAAATTCACAACTTCAAATAGTTGTGAAAGTATAGTTAACAATTTGAAATTATGAATTCTAAATTGTTTATTTGAGAATTTCAAATTCACAACTTCAAATTGAAGTATAGTTAACAATTTGTAATTATCAGTTCTAAATTGTTTATTTGAGAATTTCAAATTCACAACTTCAAATTGAAGTATAGTTAACAATTTGTAATTATTAATTCTAAATTGTTTATTTGAGAATTTCAAATTCACAACTTCAAATTGAAGTATAGTTAACAATTTGAAATTTTAATTCTAAATTGGTTATTTGAGATTTTGAAATTCACAACTTCAAATTGAAGTATAGTTAACAATTTGTAATTATTAATTCTAAATTGTTTATTTGAGAATTTAAAATTCACAACTTCAAATTGAAGTATAGTTAACAATTTGTAATTATTAATTCTAAATTGTTTATTTGAGAATTTCAAATTCACAACTTCAAATTGAAGTATAGTTAACAATTTGTAATTATCAATTCTAAATTGTTTATTTGAGAATTTCAAATTCACAACTTCAAATTGAAGTATAGTTAACAATTTGAAATTATGAATTCTAAATTGTTTATTTGAGAATTTCAAATTCACAACTTCAAATTGAAGTATAGTTAACAATTTGTAATTATAAATTCTAAATTGTTTATTTGAGAATTTTAATTTCACAACTTCAAATTGAAGTATAGTTAACAATTTTTAATTATTAATTCTAAATTGTTTATTTGAGAATTTCAAATTCAAAACTTCAAATTGAAGTATAGTTAACAATTTGAAACTATGAATTCTAAATTGGTTATTTGAGAATTTCAAATTCACAACTTCAAATTAAAGTGTAGTTAACAATTTGTAATTATCAGTTCTGAATTGTTTATTTGAGAATTTTAATTTCACAACTTCAAATTGAAGTATAGTTAACAATTTTTAATTATTAATTCTAAATTGTTTATTTGAGAATTTCAAATTCAAAACTTCAAATTGAAGTATAGTTAACAATTTGTAATTATTAATTCTAAATTGTTTATTTGAGAATTTCAAATTCAAAATTTCAAATTAAAGTATTGTTAACAATTTGTAATTATCAGTTCTAAATTGTTTATTTGAGAATTTTAAATTCACAACTTCAAATTGAAATATAGTTAACAATTTGTAATTATCAGTTCTAAATTGTTTATTTGAGAATTTTAAATTCAAAATTTCAAATTAAAGTATATTTAACAATTTGTAATTATCAGTTGTAAATTGTTTATTTGAGAATTTTAAATTCAAAATTTCAAATTAAAGTATATTTAACAATTTGTAATTATCAGTTCTAAATTGTTTATTTGACAATTTCAAATTCAAAACTTCAAATTGAAGTATAGTTAATAATTTGTAATTATTAATTCTAAATTGTTTATTTGAGAATTTCAAATTCACAACTTTAAATTGAAGTATAGTAATTAATTTGAAATTATTAATTCTAAATTGTTTATTTGAGAATTTCAAATTCACAACTTCAAATTGAAGTATAGTTAACATTTGTAATTATTAATTCTAAATTGTTTATTTGAGAATTTCAAATTCACAACTTCAAATTGATGTATAGTTAATAATTGAAATTATTAATTCTAAATTGTTTATTTGAGAATTTCAAATTCCAACTTCAAATTGAAGTATAGTTAATAATTTGAAATTAATAATTCTAAATTGTTTATTTGAGAATTTCAAATTCACAACTTCAAATTGAAGTATAGTTAACAATTTGTAATTATTAATTCTAAATTGTTTATTTGAGAATTTTAAATTCACAACTTTAAATTGAAGTATAGTTAATAATTTGTAATTATTAATTCTAAATTGTTTATTTGAGAATTTCAAATTCACAACTTCAAATTGAAGTATAGTTAACAATTTGTAATTATTAATTCTAAATTGTTTATTTGAGAATTTCAAATTCACAACTTCAAATAGTTGTGAAAGTATAGTTAACAATTTGAAATTATGAATTCTAAATTGTTTATTTGAGAATTTCAAATTCACAACTTCAAATTGAAGTATAGTTAACAATTTGTAATTATCAGTTCTAAATTGTTTATTTGAGAATTTCAAATTCACAACTTCAAATTGAAGTATAGTTAACAATTTGTAATTATTAATTCTAAATTGTTTATTTGAGAATTTCAAATTCACAACTTCAAATTGAAGTATAGTTAACAATTTGAAATTTTAATTCTAAATTGGTTATTTGAGATTTTGAAATTCACAACTTCAAATTGAAGTATAGTTAACAATTTGTAATTATCAGTTCTAAATTGTTTATTTGAGAATTTCAAATTCACAACTTCAAATTGAAGTATAGTTAACAATTTGTAATTATAAATTCTAAATTGTTTATTTGAGAATTTCAAATTCACAACTTCAAATTGAAGTATAGTTAACAATTTGTAATTATCAGTTCTAAATTGTTTATTTGAGAATTTCAAATTCACAACTTCAAATTGAAGTATAGTTAATAATTTGAAATTATTAATTCTTAATTGTTTATTTGAGAATTTCAAATTCACAACTTCAAATTGAAGTATAGTTAACAATTTGTAATTATCAGTTCTAAATTGTTTATTTGAGAATTTCAAATTCACAACTTCAAATTGAAGTATAGTTAACAATTTGTAATTATAAATTCTAAATTGTTTATTTGAGATTTTCAAATTCACAACTTCAAATTGAAGTATAGTTAACAATTTGAAATTATGAATTCTAAATTGTTTATTTGAGAATTTCAAATTCACAACTTCAAATTGAAGTATAGTTAACAATTTGAAATTATGAATTCTAAATTGTTTATTTGAGAATTTCAAATTCACAACTTCAAATTGAAGTATAGTTAACAATTTGTAATTATAAATTCTAAATTGTTTATTTGAGAATTTTAATTTCACAACTTCAAATTGAAGTATAGTTAACAATTTTAATTATTAATTCTAAATTGTTTATTTGAGAATTTCAAATTCAAAACTTCAAATTGAAGTATAGTTAACAATTTGAAACTATGAATTCTAAATTGGTTATTTGAGAATTTCAAATTCACAACTTCAAATTAAAGTGTAGTTTACAATTTGTAATTATCAGTTCTGAATTGTTTATTTGAGAATTTTAATTTCACAACTTCAAATTGAAATATAGTTAACAATTTGTAATTATCAGTTCTAAATTGTTTATTTGAGAATTTTAAATTCAAAATTTCAAATTAAAGTATATTTAACAATTTGTAATTATCAGTTGTAAATTGTTTATTTGAGAATTTTAAATTCAAAATTTCAAATTAAAGTATATTTAACAATTTGTAATTATCAGTTCTAAATTGTTTATTTGAGAATTTCAAATTCAAAACTTCAAATTGAAGTATAGTTAATAATTTGTAATTATTAATTCTAAATTGTTTATTTGAGAATTTCAAATTCACAACTTTAAATTGAAGTATAGTAATTAATTTGAAATTATTAATTCTAAATTGTTTATTTGAGAATTTCAAATTCACAACTTCAAATTGAAGTATAGTTAACATTTTGTAATTATTAATTCTAAATTGTTTATTTGAGAATTTCAAATTCACAACTTCAAATTGATGTATAGTTAATAATTGGAAATTATTAATTCTAAATTGTTTATTTGAGAATTTCAAATTCCCAACTTCAAATTGAAGTATAGTTAATAATTTGAAATTAATAATTCTAAATTGTTTATTTGAGAATTTCAAATTCACAACTTCAAATTGAAGTATAGTTAACAATTTGTAATTATTAATTCTAAATTGTTCATTTGAGAATTTCAAATTCACAACTTCAAATAGTTGTGAAAGTATAGTTAACAATTTGAAATTATGAATTCTAAATTGTTTATTTGAGAATTTCAAATTCACAACTTCAAATTGAAGTATAGTTAACAATTTGTAATTATTAATTCTAAATTGTTTATTTGAGAATTTTAAATTCACAACTTTAAATTGAAGTATAGTTAATAATTTGTAATTATTAATTCTAAATTGTTTATTTGAGAATTTCAAATTCACAACTTCAAATTGAAGTATAGTTAACAATTTGTAATTATTAATTCTAAATTGTTTATTTGAGAATTTCAAATTCACAACTTCAAATAGTTGTGAAAGTATAGTTAACAATTTGTAATTATCAGTTCTAAATTGTTTATTTGAGAATTTCAAATTCACAACTTCAAATTGAAGTATAGTTAACAATTTGTAATTATTAATTCTAAATTGTTTATTTGAGAATTTCAAATTCACAACTTCAAATTGAAGTATAGTTAACAATTTGAAATTTTAATTCTAAATTGGTTATTTGAGATTTTGAAATTCACAACTTCAAATTGAAGTATAGTTAACAATTTGTAATTATCAGTTCTAAATTGTTTATTTGCGAATTTCAAATTCACAACTTCAAATTGAAGTATAGTTAATAATTTATAATTATTAATTCTTAATTGTTTATTTGAGAATTTCAAATTCACAACTTCAAATTGAAGTATAGTTAACTATTTGTAATTATCAGTTCTAAATTGTTTATTTGAGAATTTCAAATTCACAACTTCAAATTGATGTATAGTTAATAATTGGAAATTATTAATTCTAAATTGTTTATTTGAGAATTTCAAATTCCCAACTTCAAATTGAAGTATAGTTAATAATTTGAAATTAATAATTCTAAATTGTTTATTTGAGAATTTCAAATTCACAACTTCAAATTGAAGTATAGTTAACAATTTGTAATTATTAATTCTAAATTGTTCATTTGAGAATTTCAAATTCACAACTTCAAATAGTTGTGAAAGTATAGTTAACAATTTGAAATTATGAATTCTAAATTGTTTATTTGAGAATTTCAAATTCACAACTTCAAATTGAAGTATAGTTAAGAATTTGTAATTATTAGTTCTGAATTGTTTATTTGAGAATTTCAAATTCACAACTTCAAATTGAAGTATAGTTAACAATTTGTAATTATCAGTTCTAAATTGTTTATTTGAGAATTTCAAATTCAAAACTTCAAATTGAAGTATAGTTAATAATTTGTAATTATTAATTCTAAATTGTTTATTTGAGAATTTCAAATTCACAACTTCAAATTGAAGTATAGTTAACATTTGTAATTATTAATTCTAAATTGTTTATTTGAGAATTTCAAATTCACAACTTCAAATTGATGTATAGTTAATAATTGGAAATTATTAATTCTAAATTGTTTATTTGAGAATTTCAAATTCCCAACTTCAAATTGAAGTATAGTTAATAATTTGAAATTAATAATTCTAAATTGTTTATTTGAGAATTTCAAATTCACAACTTCAAATTGAAGTATAGTTAACAATTTGTAATTATTAATTCTAAATTGTTTATTTGAGAATTTCAAATTCACAACTTCAAATAGTTGTGAAAGTATAGTTAACAATTTGAAATTATGAATTCTAAATTGTTTATTTGAGAATTTCAAATTCACAACTTCAAATTGAAGTATAGTTAACAATTTGTAATTATTAATTCTAAATTGTTTATTTGAGAATTTTAAATTCACAACTTTAAATTGAAGTATAGTTAATAATTTGTAATTATTAATTCTAAATTGTTTATTTGAGAATTTCAAATTCACAACTTCAAATTGAAGTATAGTTAACAATTTGTAATTATTAATTCTAAATTGTTTATTTGAGAATTTCAAATTCACAACTTCAAATTGAAGTATAGTTAATAATTTGAAATTATTATTTCTTAATTGTTTATTTGAGAGTTTCAAATTCAGAACTTCAAATTGAAGTATAGTTAACAATTTGTAATTATTAATACTAAATTGTTTATTTGAGAATTTCAAATTCACAACTTCAAATTGAAGTATAGTTAATAATTTGAAATTATTAATTCTTAATTGTTTATTTGAGAATTTCAAATTCACAACTTCAAATTGAAGTATAGTTAACAATTTGTAATTATTAATTCTAAATTGTTTATTTGAGAATTTCAAATTCACAACTTCAAATTGAAGTATAGTTAACAATTTGAAATTTTAATTCTAAATAGTTTATTTGAGATTTTGAAATTCACAACTTCAAATTGAAGTATAGTTAACAATTTGTAATTATCAGTTCTAAATTGTTTATTTGAGAATTTCAAATTCACAACTTCAAATTGAAGTATAGTTAATAATTTGAAATTATTAATTCTTAATTGTTTATTTGAGAATTTCAAATTCACAACTTCAAATTGAAGTATAGTTAACAATTTGTAATTATTAATTCTAAATTGTTTATTTGAGAATTTCAAATTCACAACTTCAAATTAAAGTATAGTTAAGAATTTGTAATTATTAGTTCTGAATTGTTTATTTGAGAATAACAACTAATTAATACTAATATCAGTCAACCAATTACAATTACAACCAGTCAACAATCCGGCTAATTATAGAGGCTGCATTGTCCATAAGGACCTTCAGAAAACAACTTACCCAGGCTTACGAGAGAAAAAAATTCCCATCCAATTAGCTAATCCAGTTCAAAACATCACAAATAATCGTAATCCAAATATCCACAGTAATCCAAACTTATCCTCGGATAACTCATACTCAAATGTAACAAGGGGAACCCAGCAACCTCGGGCAGTCATACCACTTCTACAGTTTGTCCCAACAAATCCACAACTTGTCCCAACAAATCCACATCTTGTCCCAACAAATTCGCAGTTTGTCCCAACAAATTCACAACTAGTCCCAACAAATTCACAGACATTCCAACAATACTCAAAACTAGAAAAGATGATGGAGAAGATGATGGAGAAAATGGAAACTCTTCTAAATCTCCTCACAACTATGCTCACAAAAATGAACTAATGGCAGTTCAGCTCAAAGTAGCAGTCTGGAATGCCAACGGACTAGCCAGTCACAATCAAGAAATCAAAATGTTCCTATCCAACCATGATATCGATGTAATGTTATTTTCTAAAACGCACTTTACGCCTAAAAACTACTTTAAAATACCAAAATATGAAGTATATGACACTCAACATCCGAGTGGTAGAGCTAGAGGCGGTACAGCCGTTATCGTCAAAAATAACATTAAACACTACGAATCTCTTAAATATTCTCAGACACATCTACAGGCCACAAACATAGTGATTGAAGAAGTTAATGGACGCAATACAACATTATCTGCAGTCTACTGCCCTCCAGGACACACAATCAGTCAAGACCAATATATAACTTACTTTCATATGCTTGGTAATCGTTTCATTGCAGGTGGGGACTTTAACGCCAAGCATACGTGTTGGGGATCAAGATTGATAAATCCGAGAGGTCGACAGCTGTTTCGAGTGATGCAATTAAAGAACCTGAATCACTGTTCTACAGGTCAACCAACCTATTGGCCCACAGATAGGGAAAAACTACCCGACCTGCTAGACTTCTGTGTGACTGGAGGCATTTCGCACAACCACCTTAGTGCGGAGGCCAGTCTTGAACTTTCTTCGGACCATTCCCCAATCATAGTCACACTCTCCTCACAAATCAATCGAACATCCAAACCCGTAACTCTTTATAATAAGCAAACTGATTGGGAGAAGTTCAGAGAGGTCCTTTGGGATAAGCTACCGCAGGAAGTTTCCTTGAAATCGGAATACGAGCTGGACGAAGCAGTACAATACTTAACTGCAAATATACAAGAAGCAGCTTGGGAAGCAACACCAGAAATCCAAAATCATCAAACTAAAAGCTATTGCCCAAAACGAATTTTAAGTAAAATACAAGAAAACGAAAGCTAAGAAAAAATGGCAGAATACCCGGGCCCCCAGTGATAAAACAACCTATAACAAGGCAGTTAAAGACCTCAAAAAACTGCTAAATGACCATAAAAACCAAGAAATTCTAAATTACTTAAATGGACTGACAGCGACTGAAGCTACGGACTATTCGCTGTGGAAGGCAACTAAGAAGCTAAAAAGACCACAAACTTCGATCCCGCCTATAAAAACATCAACTCAAGAATGGGCAAGGAGCAACAAAGAAAAGGCAAATGCATTTGCAGATCACCTGGCCGAAGTTTTCAAACCGTTTCCAGCAGTATCTCCACAAGAAGAAGCCGGCTTTTACGAATTTCTTGAAGCCCCATTTCAAATGGAACTCCCAGTAATAAAATTTAAAAAAAGCGAGATTTCAACCTACATTAAGAAGCACCTAAACTCAAGGAAAGCTCCTGGATTCGACCTCATAACAGCAAGAGTCCTTCAAGAACTCCCCAACAACGTAATCAGGTTGATAACTATGATTTTCAATGCTATCTTGAGAGTGGGTTACTTTCCGGTACAATGGAAGGTGGCGCAAATTATCCTAATACCCAAACCGGGCAAACCACCAACGGAGACTGCCTCGTACAGGCCCATCAGCCTGCTTCCTATCTTGTCTAAATTATTTGAAAAATTATTTCTGAAAAGATTGATGCCAGTAATTGAAGAACGTCAAGTGATCCCCAAGTATCAATTTGGATTCCGACAACACCACTCCACGATCGAGCAGGTTCACAGAATCGCCGCTAAAATCAAGCAAGATTTAGAAACTAAAGGATATTGTTCAGCCGCATTTCTTGACGTTACACAAGCTTTCGACAAGGTATGGCATCCTGGTCTATTATTCAAGATTAAATCATATCTTCCACATAACCTTTACCCGGTACTTAGATCCTACCTAAAAAATAGACATTTCCTTGTAAAATACCAAGATGAGATATCACCACTCCTGCCAATCCACTCTGGAGTTCCACAGGGCAGCGTCCTGGGCCCGCTTCTGTACCTTATCTATACAGCCGATCTACCGACCACTTCAAATACATTCATTGCAACCTTTGCAGACGATACGGCGATCCTGGCTTCTCACCCTAATGCCATAATAGCATCTGCAAACCTACAAAGGCATCTGGATCAATTAGAAATATGGCTAAGCAAATGGCGTATCAAAGCCAACGTTCAAAAATCTGTGCACGTAACCTTCACTACCAGAAGAGACACATGTCCTACCGTTAGCCTCAATGGAAATATACTACCACAAAGTGAGGTAGTTAGGTACCTCGGAATGCACCTGGACAGGAGGTTGACCTGGGCTAAGCACATATGGAACAAGAGACTACAACTCGGCCATTCCTTCAGGAAACACCAGTGGTTATTGAATCGTAACTCACAACTGTCCTTGGAAAATAAAATGCTGATATATAAAACCATAATAAAACCAATCTGGACGTATGGCATCCAGCTCTGCGGTGCAGCAAGTAATTCCAACATCGCCAAAATACAACGGTTCCAAGCAAAAACCCTGAGAACTATCACAGACGCCCCCTGGTTCGTACCAAATCATATCATTCATCGTGATCTTCAAATACCCACAGTTGAAGAATGTATCAAAACGTTCAGCACTAAATATCAAGATCGTATCAGAGACCATCCCAACTCCCTCGCTGTGGACTTACTATCCTCTCATCGAACCAAGAGATTAAAGCGCTACGACCCACTGGACTTGCCTCACCGCTTTTGAAATGGTAACTTAATTTAACACTTCCCGGGTGTTAGGGTGTAAAGGGAGCGTGCCACTGGGCAATCTTCTTCTGTGTCAGTTATTCAAGGTCATGCCTTTTACTTATTATTTTACTGTGTAGATAGATTGTAAAACACTAGGATGTCAATAATAAAAAAAAAAAAAAATATCAGTCAACTTCAATCGCCTGAATTGAAGGATTGAATATTAATATATGACCATACATTTTGACATGTAGTAACACTTCTTTTTTTTCTCCATTTGTATTTTTGCCATACGATAAATAAATATTAGTGACTCCAAATTTAAATCAATATTTTAATATTCAAAAACCGAGTAGAGTTCGATTTACCGGACTCGAAAATACATACACTTTTTCCTATAGAAATGGCTTTACCAAACGAAAGAACATAAAAATATAAGCTCTTTAAGGTGAGGATCAATCTTGTCGGAGTTGTAATAAGGCCACAATTTAATTTTGAAAATTGCAATTTTCCCATAAGAAATACATGTAAGTGCATTATTGCGTAATATTACGTAATAATTTTATGCATTTTGGTGACCGTCCGTGCAGATTTATTCTAGCGGTTTACCTTAGGACGGGGCCAACTAGAGCAGTGTTAGAAACGAGTCAGTCTCTCCCTGAGATCTGCCGCGTCAACTTTCAAACTTTTTGAGCTGGAGCCGCTTAAGGGATGTTTTTAATGAGTATAGCACGTGTCAAAACCGTTCGAAGCGTCGTCGAGCCCCGGAGGGGCGAGGGCGGTTGCGGAGAGTAGGTTTTGACAGTGCAACCACCTCCGAAACGAATTCACACAAAAAGTTATTTTTTTTCGTAAATTTGTTGTCCGATCACAAATTTAATTCTTTTTATTAGCTAATTACACCATTATCTTTCATAATTCGTTGTAAAAAACGAGATTCTGGTATACATATTTACAGTCGCCACAACCTCTTTCAATTTTGGGGGCGGGGTTACACTTCAAAAGAGCCAATGATAAAATTGCATTCCAAATTAACTTTAAAGCCGTTTTTTCAAAATTGTGTGAACCGACCGCAAATTTTATTTTTTTTATACGCTAATTACACCCTCATCTTTCATAATCCACTTCAAAAATGGTAAAAATCCCGTTCCGGTAATTCGAACCGCACCCCAAAAACCAATTAATTAGCTTTAACATAACATAAAAACTAAAACTAGAAATTTACAATTAAGATTGAATAATTTCAAAAAATTCATAGAAACACTAATTAAAGAAAATGCTAATAAATTGATGGCACTAAAAACCAAATTTTCGGAAAATAAACCAATAGAAAATGATACATTAAAGTCAGCAAAACTATTCATAAGCTTAAATCGAAACTGTTTCGTAAAGAAACAATTCTCAGATTTTTATTCAAGAAACAAAACAATTAACCCGACCAATAACAAAAGAAAATATTCTGATAATATTCACTTTTTAAAAGTTAAATTGTCTCAAGTTTTCAAAATTAATAACTGAAAACGAAAAAAAATTTCCAACCGCTTTATCGATATATATTCAATTTTGCTACCACCCCCTAAGTAACAATTTCAAAATTATTTGCCACTTGTAAACTATTATGAATAATAAAAACAAATTTTCCAAATTCAAATGCCTCGTACATCTAAATAATAACAATAAATTTTTATATACGTATTTTAAAAACTTTGAACAACCAAATTATTTTCGAACCTTTTCAAACAAATAATTTACATCTAAAAATTGAACGTATAAGTTCACGGTAAACGATTCTGGAAAATTCTGACTAACAATAGTTTAAACAAAAGCTGACATGAAGTTTATTATTTATAGTATGTAGTCTTAAATTTTTCAAATATAATTTTATTTTCAAAATTAAATATGAAATTAATCTTATTATAAATTTTATAACCGTAATTAATAGATTCAACCGAATTATAGATTCAGATTTAAAATTATCAAATTTTCAACATAACCAAAATTAAATTTTTCAATATCTAATAACTGCACAATTTCCTATCCTAATAAGTTTCAATAACCAGATCAAACAAAAAAAAATTATACTGACAATTTACTACACATTATATCATCCAATGTGTTTGCATCGTTTTAGTCACATGGACCAATCAAAAGCTATCTGATTTTCTTTCAGCGAATATTATGCTGGGTGCACTCTTGCCATCGCCGTGGCAACAAGAAAAATAATAGCTATCAACAATATCTTAGCAACGTACTTACCTATGCTTGTTGATTTTAATTTAAAAATTAATTTTATTTAAATTAAAATTATTGTTCGATAAATTGTCAAAATAAATATCACTCGTGATTATGATTTTGCTTCAGTAATTTTTGCCGAATGACCACTCCTGCTTGTTGCTAAGAGAAAAGAAGCCCTCGTGCTGCGCACTCGTGCTTCTTTTCATCGCAACAAGCAGTCGTGATTGATTCGGCAAAAATTGCCGGCAATATCATGATCACTAGTGATATTACTGTTGAATAAACCTAACATTGATAATTTAAATATTCATCAAAATTTATTTCGAATTCATCAAAATTTATTTTACACCATCCCATGACAAATTCGAAAGGAGCAATTGATAGATTACATTTAACATTAAACGAACACCTAAAGTATCTCCAAATTCCAATAATTTTGCAAACCAAATAATAACAAGGCAGAGAAGTTATCTAGGGTTGAAAATTAGGCAAGAGTTAACTAACCCTGACTCGAAAGTACACTTTTTCCTATAGAAATGGCTTTACAAAACGAAAGAACATGAAAATACAAGATCTTTAAAGGCAAAATAAACTTAGTCGGAATTATAATAAAAAATTTAATTGTGAAAATTACAATTTTGTCTCCTCTTTTGTCTTGGCTTGTCTTGGGGGGGGGGGGGGCTTCCTGGCTTTGTTTGCGCCGGCGGCCTTAAAAGTGGTTGTCCTTCCTTTCTTCTGAGGGGATATCTGCCGGTAGCTGGACTGTGGACGGGGGTGAAACGTTCATGGGGGAGGGGACTGTCATCCTCCAGCTAGGCTTGTGGCTTGGTGTTGACATCGGTGTTTCTGTGAACATTTGTGTTAACATTTGGGGGGAGGTAAAAAATAGTTTATTCAATTTTGTTTATTTATTTATTTTGTGTTTAGGTATTTTAATTCTTGTCACTCCGACTTGTTTGTTTCTCTATTCTGCTCGGGGTTTGAACTTGCTTGGGGTGGGCGTTTAGTTAAATAAACAACTTGGTGAAGACAGATAAATAATTGGGTCAGATTTTTGGGATAATAATACAGGTGGGCTAGGTAAAAATTGGTCGAATAAGCAAGTGAGTGGAATAAGTAATTAAACAGTGCAACCAAATCAGAAACGAATTCACACAAAAAGTGATTTTTTTTCGAAAATTTGTTGACCGATCACAAATTTAATTCTTTTTATTAGCTAATTACACCATTATCTATCATAATTCGTGGTAAAACCGAGATTCTGGTATATTTACAGTCGCAAATACCGTTTTCAATTTTGGGGGCGGGGTTACACTTCAAAAAGAGCCAATGATAAAATTGCATTCCAAATTAACTTTAAAGCCGTTTTTTTCAAAATTGTGTGAACCGACCGCAAATTTTATTTTTTTTATACGCTAATTACACCCTCATCTTTCATAATCCACTTCAAAAATGGTAAAAATCACGTTCCGGGTATCCTACCTGTCACCAATATAATCAAATTATATTTTTACTTGATATTCCGGTGACGGTTAAGAATCCCGAATTTGGATTTTTACCATTTTTGAAGTGGATTATGAAAGATGAGGGTGTAATTAGCGTATAAAAAAAATAAAATTTGCGGTTGGTTCACACAATTTTGAAAAAAACGGCTTTAAAGTTAATTTGGAATGCAATTTTATCATTGGCTCTTTTGAACTGTAACCCCGCCCCCAAAGTTGAGGTTGTGGCGACAGTAAATATACCATACTCTCGGTTTTCACGACGAATTATGATAGATAATGGTGTAATTAGCTAATAAAAAGAATTAAATTTGTGATCGGACAACAAATTTTAAAAAAAAATCACTTTTTGTGTGAATTCGTTTCTGACGTGGTTGCACCGTCAAAACCGCTTGGTGCTAAACTCTTTAAAAACATCCCTTAAGCGGCTCCAACTCGAAAAGTTTGAAAGTTGACGCGGCAGATCTCAGGGAGCGACTGACTCGTTTCTACCACTGCTCTAGTTGGCCCCAGTCAGGTCAGGTCATATCCTGTTTTGGGATACCAGGGCTTAGCCCCATACTCCCTGTTTTCTACTTTTATCATTCTGGGCGTTTTTTAGCAAGGCTCGTACCTATTTTGGTCCGCCAGGTTCTGCACACAGCCATTTATCCACTGACACGGATTTGGCTGGTCGGGATTAGCTCTGACGGACTTATCATTTGGCGCTCGTCCTCGACCTTCCCCCGTCCCCCCCTCTTTCCATTTGCCGATTAGAGCCGGCATTTGGTCGGAAGGGGTTTTTGGTTGGGCCGGGATCTGCGCGGCGAGTCACCGTTCGGTCTAGAGTAGCCCCGACGTGTTACCGTGCTTACCGCTCCTGACCTTGCGATGACCCAGAGCTTGTTTAAATAAATAAATAAATTCGTTTGAAGAGCAACCTAGTCCGTGAGATTTGTAGTTCTAATAATAATTCCTATTATTAAAACCTGACGAAGTATGAACGCGATCGGGCAAGTTTGGGCAGGGCTTTAGGAGAAGGGCCTAGAAGGCGGTGCAAAACTTACGTGATCCCATCCAGAGACCGTTTCCGACCATTTCGACTCGTCACGCTTCGGCATTGCTCTCGTGTCCCGGTATTTAATTACGAATTGCGCTCGGCGCCTCCTTCGTCCTCGTCGCTTTCGTAATCGGTATGTCCGTCACCACCTGAAATACGCAAAATGTTAGTAATGTCATCTTCTGTGATTGGCTGCAGAATTGCTTTGGGTCTCTTGTACCGTAGATAATCATCGAGTTGGTAGTTACCCAGCTCTTTGATCATCGGGTATTCCTAGTTTCCCGCGGCTTCGTAGAGTTTAGTCGCCGCTTTTCGAATAAACTCTTCGATGGATTCTATGCCGGAATCCTCCCGCAGCCTTTGGTTTGAGACGAACCATGGAGCTTTGGCACGTCCGCTGGAGCTTGGCTATGTGGCTTGGGGCCGCATGCCCCAGACGGGCGCCGCGTACGTCATGATCGGCCTGATCACCGACTTCACCAACATCAGGCCGTTTTTCGCGTCGAGTTTGCTCGTTTTGTTAAGTAGGGGGCCAAGAGCGGACATGGCTCCCCTCGCTTTGTTGGAAACGTCTTTGATGTGGGGGCCCCACCGAAGTCCCTTGTCCAGAGTCACTCCCAAGTACTTGGAAGAGTTGCTCCAGGGGATTTCGGTGCCAAACATCTTTAAGTTTGTACTCGGTAGTCTGAGGGACTTCCGAGCCGAGAGACACTTCGTCTCGATCGCTCTTGTGAAATATGTTGCCGTACTTTTGCTTGGGTTTACCCCAATACGCCAGGTACGGCACCATATTTCCAAGGCGTCGAGGGCTTCTTGCAACCGCGCGATGACTTTTTGCGGTCGGAAAAAGCTGGTGAAGTAGGCGGTGTCGTCCGCGTACAGCATCAGCTCTGTGGATGGGGCGGTCGGTACTTTCGGCGGGACGGGTACGTCTTTGGCGTAGAAAATATACAGTCCCGGCGAGTATCGATCCTTGTGGGACCCCCGCTTCGATCGGCCTTTCTGTCGAGCGGGATCCCTCCAACTTTACTTTGAATGTTCGGCCTGTCAGATACGACGCTATCAGTCTGACTAATGCCGGTTCTATGCCGCCTTTAAGCATTTTATAAAGCAGGCCCTGGTGCCATACTTTATCGAATGCTTTGGCGACATCTAGAACACCGCCCCCGTTGCTTGGTTTTTGTTCCAGTGCAACGTGACGTGTTCTACGAATCACAACACTTGTTGCGTGGTCGAATGGCCACGGCGGAACCCAAATTGTTCCGAAGGAATTGATTTGTGTTCCTCCATGGCCATGTTAAGGCGCGATCTAATGACCATTTTGGCCAGTTTCCCGAGATTGGGCAGCAGACTGATAGGTCGGTATGAGGCAGGGTTACGTGGGTTCTGCCTTTTTTTTTTTGTTAGAGGGAAGGGGAAATCTTCAAAAGACACCACCCTAATGTTAATGGGGTGGTAGTGTGGGATTCTTACCCACTAAAACCCCCTCCCTATTTCCACGCTTGGGGCACGTGTACCTGTTATTCACACTAACACGTGCCCCGCGTGTGGCCCCCAGATGGGGCGCTCATACTGCTCTTTTCTGGAGAGAATGCTGTTGACGTACAAGTCAACAGCTCTCCAATTCTCGCTGGAGAGCAGCATGAGCCCCACCAAATTTTGGGGAGATAACCTTTCGGAGAGCCTGGCCTCCAATTCGGATCTCTCGGCCACGAACTCGCTACAACGGAGGATGGTATGTTCTGCGGTGTCGATTTCACCGCAGTAAAAGCAGCTGTTGTTCGCTACTTTTCCCATCCTCTGTAGATACTCGTTGAAGCATCCGTGGCCGGATAGGGCCTGTGAGAGATGAAAATTCAGCTCTCCGAAGGTCCTCCCACCCAAACGTGTGTTTAGGTATTTTAATTCTTGTCACTCCGACTTGTTTGTTTCTCTATTCTGCTCGGGGTTTGAACTTGCTTGGGGTGGGCGTTTAGTTAAATAAACAACTTGGTGAAGACAGATAAATAATTGGGTCAGATTTTTGGGATAATAATACAGGTGGGCTAGGTAAAAATTGGTCGAATAAGCAAGTGAGTGGAATAAGTAATTAAACAGTGCAACCAAATCAGAAACGAATTCACACAAAAAGTGATTTTTTTTCGAAAATTTGTTGACCGATCACAAATTTAATTCTTTTTATTAGCTAATTACACCATTATCTATCATAATTCGTGGTAAAACCGAGATTCTGGTATATTTACAGTCGCAAATACCGTTTTCAATTTTGGGGGCGGGGTTACACTTCAAAAAGAGCCAATGATAAAATTGCATTCCAAATTAACTTTAAAGCCGTTTTTTTCAAAATTGTGTGAACCGACCGCAAATTTTATTTTTTTTATACACTAATTACACCCTCATCTTTCATAATCCACTTCAAAAATGGTAAAAATCACGTTCCGGGTATCCTACCTGTCACCAATATAATCAAATTATATTTTTACTTGATATTCCGGTGACGGTTAAGAATCCCGAATTTGGATTTTTACCATTTTTGAAGTAGATTATGAAAGATGAGTGTAATTAGCGTATAAAAATAAAATTTGCGGTTGGTTCACACAATTTTGAAAAAAACGGCTTTAAAGTTAATTTGGAATGCAATTTTATCATTGGCTCTTTTGAACTGTAACCCCGCCCCCAAAGTTGAGGTTGTGGCGACAGTAAATATACCATACTCTCGGTTTTCACGACGAATTATGATAGATAATGGTGTAATTATAATAAAGAATTAAATTTGTGATCGGACAACAAATTTTAAAAAAAAATCACTTTTTGTGTGAATTCGTTTCTGACGTGGTTGCACCGTCAAAACCGCTTGGTGCTAAACTCTTTAAAAACATCCCTTAAGCGGCTCCAACTCGAAAAGTTTGAAAGTTGACGCGGCAGATCTCAGGGAGCGACTGACTCGTTTCTACCACTGCTCTAGTTGGCCCCAGTCAGGTCAGGTCATATCCTGTTTTGGGATACCAGGGCTTAGCCCCATACTCCCTGTTTTCTACTTTTATCATTCTGGGCGTTTTTTAGCAAGGCTCGTACCTATTTTGGTCCGCCAGGTTCTGCACACAGCCATTTATCCACTGACACGGATTTAGCTGGTCGGGATTAGCTCTGACGGACTTATCATTTGGCGCTCGTCCTCGACCTTCCCCCGTCCCCCCCTCTTTCCATTTGCCGATTAGAGCCGGCATTTGGTCGGAAGGGGTTTTTGGTTGGGCCGGGATCTGCGCGGCGAGTCACCGTTCGGTCTAGAGTAGCCCCGACGTGTTACCGTGCTTACCGCTCCTGACCTTGCGATGACCCAGAGCTTGTTTAAATAAATAAATAAATTCGTTTGAAGAGCAACCTAGTCCGTGAGATTTGTAGTTCTAATAATAATTCCTATTATTAAAACCTGACGAAGTATGAACGCGATCGGGCAAGTTTGGGCAGGGCTTTAGGAGAAGGGCCTAGAAGGCGGTGCAAAACTTACGTGATCCCATCCAGAGACCGTTTCCGACCATTTCGACTCGTCACGCTTCGGCATTGCTCTCGTGTCCCGGTATTTAATTACGAATTGCGCTCGGCGCCTCCTTCGTCCTCGTCGCTTTCGTAATCGGTATGTCCGTCACCACCTGAAATACGCAAAATGTTAGTAATGTCATCTTCTGTGATTGGCTGCAGAATTGCTTTGGGTCTCTTGTACCGTAGATAATCATCGAGTTGGTAGTTACCCAGCTCTTTGATCATCGGGTATTCCTAGTTTCCCGCGGCTTCGTAGAGTTTAGTCGCCGCTTTTCGAATAAACTCTTCGATGGATTCTATGCCGGAATCCTCCCGCAGCCTTTGGTTTGAGACGAACCATGGAGCTTGGCCACGTCCGCTGGAGCTTGGCTATGTGGCTTGGGGCCGCATAGCCCCAGACGGGCGCCGCGTACGTCATAATCGGCCTGATCACCGACTTCACCAACATCAGGCCGTTTTTCGCGTCGAGTTTGCTCGTTTCTCTGTTAAGTAGGGGGGCCAACAGCGGACATGGCTCCCCTCGCTTTGTTGGAAACGTCTTTGATGTGGGGGCCCCACCGAAGTCCATTGTCCAGAGTTACTCCCAAGTACTTGGAAGAGTTGCTCCAGGGGATTTCGGTGCCAAACATCTTTAAGTTAGTACTCGGTAGTCTGAGGGACTTCCGAGCCGAAAGACACTTCGTCTCGATCGCTCTTGTGAAATATGTTGCCGTACTTTTGCTTGGGTTTACCCCAATACGCCAGGTACGGCACCATATTTCCAAGGCGTCGAGGGCTTCTTGCAACCGCGCGATGACTTTTTGCGGTCGGAAAAAGCTGGTGAAGTAGGCGGTGTCGTCCGCGTACAGCATCAGCTCTGTGGATGGGGCGGTCGGTACTTTCGGCGGGACGGGTACGTCTTTGGCGTAGAAAATGTACAGTCCCGGCGAGAGTATCGATCCTTGTGGGACCCCCGCTTCGATCGACCTTTCTGTCGAGCGGGATCCCCTCCAACTTTACTCTGAATGTTCGGCCTGTCAGATACGACGCTATCAGTCTGACTAATGCCGGTTCTATGCCGCCTTTAAGCATTTTATAAAGCAGGCCCTGGTGCCATACTTTATCGAATGCTTTGGCGACATCTAGGAACACCGCCCCCGTTGCTTGGTTTTTGTTCCAGTGCAACGTGACGTGTTCTACGAATCACAACACTTGTTGCGTGGTCGAATGGCCACGGCGGAACCCAAATTGTTCCGGAAAGGGAAATTTATTTGTGTTCCTCCATGGCCATGTTAAGGCGCGATCTAATGACCATTTTGGCCAGTTTCCCGAGATTGGGCAGCAGACTGATAGGTCGGTATGAGGCAGGGTTACGTGGGTTCTGCCTTTTTTTTTTTGTTAGAGGGAGGGGGAAATCTTCAAAAGACACCACCCTAATGTTAATGGGGTGGTAGTGTGGGATTCTTACCCACTAAAACCCCCTCCCTATTTCCACGCTTGGAGCACGTGTACCTGTTATTCACACTAACACGTGCCCCGCGGGGGCCCCAGATGGGGCGCTCATACTGCTCTTTTCTGGAGAGAATGCTGTTGACGTACAAGTCAACAGCTCTCCAATTCTCGCTGGAGAGCAGCATGAGCCCCACCAAATTTTGGGGAGATAACCTTTCGGAGAGCCTGGCCTCCAATTCGGATCTCTCGGCCACGAACTCGCTACAACGGAGGATGGTATGTTCTGCGGTGTCGATTTCACCGCAGTAAAAGCAGCTGTTGTTCGCTACTTTTCCCATCCTCTGTAGATACTCGTTGAAGCATCCGTGGCCGGATAGGGCCTGTGAGAGATGAAAATTCAGCTCTCCGAAGGTCCTCCCCCACCCAAACGTCCAAATCCGGTATGAGGGTGTATGTCCACCTCCCCACGCCGGATTCCCTCCAAACTTCCTGCCACCTCTTGTGAAGGAGGCGCCGGTTCTCCAGTTTTTGGGCCTTATCGGCGCCGTGATTTTCCCGGCGCTCTTCGGCCAGCAGATGTATGGGAGGCATGGAGGCCAGCACCAGCGCCGCGTCTGTAGAAATAGTGCGATAGGCGCTGATGGTCCTAATGGCCACCTTTCGCTGGATGCGCTGTAACTGTAATCGGTACGACTCGTACCTCAGCGCATCCGCCCATACAGAGGCTCCGTAAAGCGAGATGGAATGGATTACGGAGCCCAAGATCTTCCTACTGCTGGCCTTAGGCCCACCGATGTTAGGCATGAGCCTAGTCAGAGCGCCGAGAACCTCTTCGGCCCTTTTGGCGACCGCGCAGATGTGGGGGCGAAAAGACAGTGCCTTGTCAAAAGTGACACCAAGGCATTTTGCAGTGTCGGCCGGAAAGATGGAAATTCCACCCATCTGGATGACGGCGGGGTCCAGCTTTCTCCTGCCGGAGAATATCAGAAACTCTGTTTTCTCCGGCACGAGTGCGAGGCTTCTTTCCTCCATCCATTCGGAAATTATTTGGATGGAGTAATTGGCCGAAGATGTTATTTCGGCCACATATTTACCGACGACTACTAGAGTAAGGTCGTCGGCGAAGCCCACCATGCTGACCCCCCCTGCGCAAGTGGTAAGCGCAGCACACCGTCGTAAGAGATATTCCAGAGGGTGGGGCCGAGCACCGAGCCCTGCGGCACACCACACGCGATCGCCACCTCCTCCCGAAGCAGTGCTTCTTCTATTTGGAGACTGCGACCCGAGAGATAACTAGCGATTATCTTCCTCAGGTACGCAGCCACCCCCAGTTCTCTCAACGCCTCGTTTATGCGCTCCCACCTGACCGTATTGAACGCGTTCTTTACGTCCAGAGTGATCATTGCGCACAAACGACGCGTCCTCCATGTTCCCTTCTTGGCATCCTCCGCGATGGCCTTAATGGCCGCGAGGGCGTCCACCGTTGATCTTTTTTGTCGAAAGCCGTACTGGCTCGGCGATAGGCCACCGAGCCGTTCTAGCTCGTCCTGTAGTCTGGCCAAGATCACCCTCTCGAAAAGTTTTGAGGAGTGATCCAGAAGACATATGGGCCTGTAGGACGAAGGGCAATCCAGAGGTTTATTGCCCTTCCTAATCAGGACGAGCCTGGCTTTCTTCCAGCAACTCGGAAAAACGCCGTCCCTCAGGCACTGATTGAAAAGCCCAAGAAACGGCTCCGGGTGCCTGGTGGCCGCTTCCTTCACGACCTCCGCGGGGATGTCATTCGGTCCGGGAGCCTTGTTTGCGGGCGTCTTTTAGACCGCCGCCCGCAACTCTTCCGGGGAGACTAGATGGAATTCGTCTCCCCTATCTTCCTGGTCCAGGTGTGGGGGGGATACCAGTCCACCGGTGTCACGGAGATCTTCGGCCGACGTGCCGTGGTGGTTTGGGAGAAAAGAGTACTCACCACGTGTCTAATCCTTTGGGGAGTGAGGCCCGGGATAGTTGTTCTTCCCAGTTTTTTTCGTACAATTTTGTACCCCACTCCCCACACGTCGGCATCCACATCTTCCAGAATTTTCTGCCAAGCTGCGCGCTGGCTACTATTGATCTCGTAGCGCAGCTCTCTTCTGGCGGTCCTCAGGAGCTGTAGATGAGGTTCAGCTCCTCTTCGCCGTGCCTGGCACGCATGCGCTGGTATTTGCACCTTGCGGCCTGGCACTTTCTTCGCAGCTCGGCGATGTGGTCGTTCCACCAGTAAACCGGGGGGCGCCCGTCGACTCTCTTTGGCATCGACGCATTGCAAGCGCGCGTCAACGCCTCCGTAAGCCCACGGGCGTCCACCGCCCCCAACCCTTCTATTTCTCGATCCAGGGAGGTGTGCAACCTATCCAGGCTCAGTCTGCCGACTGCCCAGCCTCTAGGTGACTTGCTAGTCACCTAGACTTGACACCACAAAAGATATATAGCGGTGGTCGCTTAGCGATTCGACGTCCAAAACTTGCCAGTCTTGGACGCCTCCGAGTAGGTCGGCAGACGCCACGGTCAGGTCCACGATGGATTCAGACCCTGCACGATTGACCGCGGCCGGCCTGGAGAAAGTTGGGATTGTGCCTAGGTTGCACACCCCCATGTCCAACGCCGAAAAGAATTCTGTGAGGTATTCCCCTCGCGGGCACGTGCGAGGGGAACCCCACTCCGGTGACTTGGCGTTAAAATCGCCCGCCAGGATGGTGCGGCGTGGGGCGGCTCCCATGGTGTTACTGGAGCCGGTCCAGCCTGCTGTGGAGTACTTCCTCTCCGAGATTGGGAGAGAAGTAGCAGCTGTACAGCCGCACGCCGCCCACCTCGACCCAAACAAAACCTTCTCCGCTCCCGCTGTCACTGACTTGCAGCGGGGGAGGCACAAAGATAGCAGCTGTGCCCGTTGTGTCAGCGAACCAATTCGGAAGATCGACGCGATTAGGTTCGCTGATTATGGCCACGTCAGTCCGCCGATCTCTGACGGTGGCCAGGAGAAGGTCTTGGGCCGCTCGCGCATTATTTAAATTTATCTGGAGGATCTTTACTATTTTTCGACCTCGTAACAGGTCCTCCTCCTGCGCTGACTTTCTTTGCCCTTTTTAATAAGGGCGCTGCTTGGGGTTTTCCCGCCTTTTCTACTCCCGCCCGTTTAGAAGATGGTGGGGGGGCAATTCTTGTCGGCCTACCTGCTGGTTCCCGCTTGGGATTCCTGCAGGCATTTGCCACGTGTCCGGGTTTCCAGCACCGATAGCAATTCCCGGACACGTCTTCGTTAGCGCAAACCCTCGCCAGATGCCCGAATTGGAGGCACCTGTAGCATTTCTGCTTTGAGGGTTGCTTGTAGGCGGCTCGACATCCGCTGATAGGTCCGATACGTAACCTATCAGCAATGATCTTGCCGCCGAGGTCCTCCGGGACCGTGACGACCGCTTTCCTGCTTTCACGGCGATCACGTGTAATCGCAATCACCGTGACCGGCGCCAAGTCGTCGCGCAGAACCTGACGAATGCCAGCGACGACCTCTTCTTTTGTGGCCTCTTCGTCAAGGCCCCTTATTTCTAGCTTCGCCCTACGAGTGAGGAGGCGCGCCGTAAGTGAGGTTTGCAGTGCGAGCTTTTTATGCAGCTGCTCGGCACTGCCCCCCTCTCTGTTCACCTCAACAAGGAGGTGCCCTTCTTTAGTCTTGCGAAGTGCGCGTATCCGCACTTCGCAGTTAGGGGCGGTTAAAACGCCCCGCACCTTTTGGTAGTCCTGTTTGTAATTTTCGGGGGTGGTTATAATAAGGACGGCCTCGCATTTAGAGCGAGGCTTTTTACCGTCCCTCCCCTTAAGTTTGGCGGGCTGTCGCTGTTGGCTCCCCTTTGCTTTGTTGGCTGCATTGGGGGCCGTCGCCTTCGCGGTTGGCGTCTTATGCCGCTTCTTCCTTTGGACGACTTGGAAGCCGTCCTTGTCAAAGCTGCTGCCCTCTTTCTTTCGGCCTGATTATCTTCCCTGGCCGCTAGTGACTCTTTGGGGGGGAGATTTTTTTCGGCATTTGCAGAAACTGCCGGCGAGCCAGACGCCCCCCGCCGAGTCCCGTCCGCCTTCATCTCAATGGGGGCCGACCCGCCGCTTCCACTTTTTACGACGTGGAGCGGCGTTTTGGAAATTGTTTTCCCCGATTTATTTGCCGTACTTGTAAGGAGGTTTGTCTGCTGCTGAACCCCTCCGGCTACTTTCTCAGTAACTTCAGCCCTAAGCGCCCTAACCTGCGCCGCCGCCTCAGTTATCTGCGATCTATCCTGGACCTCTTGTGGTTTTCGAAGGTCCTTTGTGAGCGCCAACAGCTTTTGGTCCAGTCGACAGAGCGCATCGGTTAGTGCCTCTGCCCTGGTTATCCTTGCGGCCTCAATCCGATCGGCCGCGCGCTGTGAATCTTGGAGCGTTTCTAGGACCAGTTCTAATTGCGTCCTGTTCGCTCCCACGTCCCTGCGCAGCATCTCGTTTTGCAGGACCACAGCTTCTCCCAGCCTCTCCATCTCTAGCTGGAGCTCCAGGATCTGCTGGTCCTGCCCCGAGGTGCGCGCATTTACCTCGACTTGCCGCCGTAAGATTTTAACGGCTTTTTTGGCCGCTTTCCTAATCGAGATCGGCGCTCGGAGATGCTCGTTGAGAGCTTTAACTAGCTCATCCGCCACCTCCTCTGCCGTCTCAAGTGGGGCTTCGGTTGCGTCCCCCACTCCTCCGCTTGTTTGGGCGTGTCGCTTAAACGCTTCGTCGAAGGGGTTTGGGGTCGCTCCGGATTTAGAATCCCTTCTAGACCCCACCCTCTCGACGGGCGCACTTGCCACTTTAAGATGGGATTTCCTTTTGATTCTTAAAGAAATCCCTCTTGTTCTTGCCGGGAGTTTACATATTTCCTTCATCCCGGAAGTTCCTTCGCCAGTAGCAATACTGGGCGTCCCAGCCTGGCTACTCGCCGGGACACCTGAGCGGTCGCTGGATGACGATCGGGGGGGGCCCACTCGCTTGCCACCACTCCCGACCGGTACTGGGTATCCGAGCCCCTGCACCGTAAACGTTTGTTCTGTTTTGTTGCTCGTCATTGCTACTTTTGTTTGTTTTGTTATCGCTAGGGACGTCCGCATACTCCCGGACGCCATGCAGTCATCGGCACGACTTCCCTCACCTTGACTTAGGAGGGTCAAAGACCCCGTTAAATCAGCCGCCCCTGACCTGGGGAACAGACGCTGTTTGCAGCCGCCCAATATGGGACAGACGCTGCCAAGTACCTGTTTGGTCCGCGGGAGCTATTTAATTTCACTCCTACCACTCATATCTGAGAGGCATTCCCCTATCCGCCACCTGGGGACGCGCTCTCTAGGGGTTTCAGGCTCCCCCGAGAGGTGGGTTTTGCCTAGGCTTGGGGATCATCACCACCTCGGCCATTTTCCAACGACATGGAAAATGCTCGAGGAGCAGTATTGCATTGAAGATGCAAGTGATTGCCGCTACCCCTACCTTTGGCAGTTCCGCGATAACCCTGTTCGAAATTTGGTCGTGTCCGGGTGCTTTCTTCTTTTTAAGCCCGCGTATGAGGTGAAACACTTCCTGAAGGGAGGTGTCGTCAATCGCTGTCTCATCGGGGGCGCGGCCCCCCTTTGCCATTCCCGAACCTCTGCTTCAACCATCGCGGTGTGTTCGAGAATGGAAACGTCAATGTTAGGTTTACATTGCGTTTCCAGATTGTCGGCTAGGGCCTCGGCTTTTTCCAGGAGCTGAGGGCCACACCGTGCAATCCGTCAAGGGGGGGTATTTCGAAGCGTTTGTTTCTGAGTGCTTTGACTAGCCCCAAGCTGAAGGGTTTTGGAAGGAAAGATCCTCCAGCTTGTTGCTCCAACTAGTCTGATTAAATTCAGATATTTCGCTTCGAACTTGGGCTTTCAAGGAGCTGTATTGTTGTTTATCGAGTGGGCAGCACGTACGCTGAGCGCGACGTCTGGCCCTGTTCTTTTCGCGTATAAGCTCCTTGAGGTCCGCCGGAAGACTCAGTCGGTGGTCGCGCGCCGGCAGAGTTTCCGTGGCTTCAGTGACCGCTTTCACGACCTTGTCCTCAAACTCGCGTACGTACGACTCAAGGTCGTCCGCAGTGAGGAGGTTTGGGGCCGGCCCCAGGTTACGTGTGAAACGGTTCTTAAAGTTCGCCCAGTTTACCTTGTATCTTGGCATCGCGTTGCGAGCTTGAGCGTCCGCGTCGCCCAGTTGTAAAGAACTGGGTTGTGGTCCGAGTCAAGTTCGCACAGCGAGTCCAATTGATACGTAAATTTTAGATTTTAATTAATATTATGTCTAGGACGTCATGGTAGTGCGCAGTCGAGTACCTGTCTGCCTGAGGGGCATCCGGGTTGAATTGAAAATGGGTGTACTCGACCGGCGCATCTACCGTGACGTGTTGTCTATCAGAGATTGCTAGGAGTTTGCGACCAGCGGGGTTGGCCTTGCGGCTGTTCCACGCCGGATGTTTTGCGTTCAGGTCACCAGCTAAGATAACCTGATCGCCATCTCCTCCTAGCAATGCCACTACGTCCGTTTCCACGAGTTCCTTCAAGGGCGACTTGTACACAGAAGTGAGCTGCAACCAACCATTTTGGTCCGTCAAAGGGCTTTGATGGAGGTTGCCTCTATGCCCTCTAGGGAATCCGGGGTTGGGATTACGTGGTGCTCTATACAGGACTTGACGTAGATCGCGGTACCCCCACAACGGCCGTCCTCTCTGTCGTTCCTGTATAGTTTGAAATTTTCTAAACTAAGGCGGGTCTGGTGACTCGCCTTTAAATGCGTTTCGCCCACTAGAATTACGTCTAGGTCGTGCTTGCAGACGAAGTTTTGGAGCTCACTTCGCTGCTTGCGTAGACCGTTGGCGTTCCAGTAGGCGATTCTTAGTGTTGATGGACGCAGCTTTAGACTTTTATCCATTAATTTGCCAGAGCGGGTGTGGGAGGAGCAGTCCCGGCCTTTTTGGCCTTCTTCTTTTTATTCTTTCCCCGCTTGTTGCTTTTGCCTCCTTTCGCAGGCAGAGCATTTGGCATTCCGAGTAATGCCATTGCTTTCTGCATAAGAGGTGGCATAAGCAACCGTGTCCTCCTCCTTGTGGGGGAAGGGGACCGTGGCGTTTGCGACCATGCGCGGTGCGGAGGACGCAGGACCGGGGGGGCCGCCAGCTCTTGCCATTGGATGACACGGGCATCCACTAAAATTGGCAGGATGGGGGCCTCCACAGTTTGCGCATTTTGCGGCTACCGCTCTCGGCTTTGTGCAGTCCGAGCTACGGTGTTCCGCTCCACACCTTACGCACCTTAGATGAGGCACACCTGCTTTGCGTGTGCCCGAACCGTTGGCACCGATAGCATTGCAGGGCGTGGTCTTCTTGCTTGGAGGTTCGACATGGGTATCGAGACCCATGACGTTCCTCTCTGCATAAATTTCTTTCGCCCGATTGGTTTGGTCATTGCCACCATGAATAGCGGCAATGGCGTACGCCTTGAGCCTGAGTGCATTTGACTCACTTGTGTTACAGGGAATCCCTTTTTGGAGAGATCCTCCTGCACGTCTTTTGATTTGAACTCCTTGGGGAGACCTCGGAGCACGACTTTGAGCGGTTTTCTTTGTCTACCTTGTAGACAAAGTGGTTATACTTGCGAGCCTTGAGGAGGCTGGCAAGTTCGCGATACGCGGTCTCTGACGCCGCCGTGATCGCGAGGCCTTCCGCGTGTCTTTAACTTTCGTGGTGTGAATCCTCTTATTTGGCGAGTACGGTGGACAAATGTGGCCATTTGGCCTTGTCCACCAATACAATCGCCGGAATAGAGGGCACCGACGATTTCTTAGTACCTGGGGGCGGAGGGGGGGTACCCTTTGCTGTCTCCCTGAGGGGGGGGTGGCTGCTAGTGGAGCCTCCCCTGCGCTGCCTTCTTTCGAGGTCGAAGGGGGGGTCACAGTGACCCCCGTCTCAGGCTGCCAATTAGGCAGCTCCGGCCCTGGACCCTCCTTAGAGGTGTTTGCCTCCGTCCTTTTGCCGCCAACTTTTTCTTTTGGCGGCTTTTGAGGAGGGGCAGTTCTTCTTCGGCGTCCGAGTTCGGGTGCGTTTAGCCTCGCTGGACGGATTGATTTCCGCCTGCGCTTGCAAGTGGCACCCGAGTGCAAAATCGGACAACCCAGAAGACGTCTTTGGAGGGGGGGTGGCAGACGCTGAATTTTCTGCGCCTGCTTCGCCCTGTTCCGCGACCGGCAGCGTTTCAGTCGAAGAGGTTTCCTCCATGGGATGTTCGACATCCATTTCGGTTACCCCTTTTTCTTCCTCGCTCCGGTCCTGTGGTAGATCCCTAACGGTTTCGGACAAAGCGGCAACCCCATTGGTCAATACAGGATCGACCGGTTGGGGTCCCGTTACTTCGACTTCTGCCGTTAGGTTGTATAAACTTGGCTCCAGGTCACCATAAATAATTTTTATGATGTCCTGTTCGTCATTTACTGTATCACCTACCTTCGGTTCCTCGCTGCACCGTGGAACCGTGTTGTCTACACCTTTTTCCCGCAGATCGTACAGGTGGCCAGTAAAATAGCGACGCTTTCGCCACTATCACCCGGAACCTGTGGATCCGGCCTTCTTCTTTCCATCCCCGGACGCTCTCGTGGTCGGACACCGTGGCCAGTCCTGGGAGGTGATGGAGGTATTTTTCGAGCTCCGATGGCTGAACTTCGTCGATCGGTGGATCATAGCAATTGCCGTCCCCGAAATCTCTGTCCACGATTTCGTGTGGGAGGAGCTGCTTTCCGCCTAGTTTCGACTTGCTTTTCGATTTTGGCATAATCGCGTCAATCCTCGTCACACAACACAAAATTCACAACATTCACATTCACAATTTACAAAAACACGTCTTTACTGCACGACTGCTCGACTGCGACTCCGAATCCTAGTTGGCCCCTTGTCTTGTCTTCTTGGCACTGTGGAGTACCGGGGCATCGTCCCACACCTCCTTCATCTGGCGGGCATGTTTGCCTGGTATCTTGGCTTTGAAATAAAAAGAAAAGTTTCGCGTTGCTGCGGGTCGCGCCGAGGTGGATACCTCTGTGTGTGGGTTGCGGGTTTTCTGATTTTGCAGGGGGGGGAGGATCGCGAGGCGTCGCGGTCCTCCTGCAGAATCCCTTCGGGAAGAAAAATAGCTTCGAAAGTCTTGACTGAATTTGAAGTCCCATCTCGCCCTTTCAAGGTGAGGGCTTGCGGAGATGGGGTTGTTAATGTCGCTGCATAGTTTGAAGAACTATTTGGGCTGCTGCAAGATGCTTCTGGGTCTCTTATACCGCAAAAAAATCTTCGAGTTGGTAGTTAAGCTTAAGCCCGCCTTAAGGTAGAACTACTAGTATAAATCTGCACGGACGGTCATCAAAATGCATAAAATTATTGCGTAATGTTACGCAATAATACACTTACATGTATTTCTTATGGAAAAATTGCAATTTTCAAAATTAAATTGTGGCCTTATTACAACTCCAACAAGATTGATCCTCACCTTAGAGAGCTTGTATTTTTCTGTTCTTTCGTTTGGTATAGCCATTTCTATAGAGAAAAGTGTATTTTCGAGTTCGGGATTCTTAACTCTAGCCGATATTCCAATTGTTGTAAAGGAAAAATATGACTATTTCAAACTTTACCCTTTACCAATCCTTATTACTGAAAACAATTTTAAAATTATTCTACCCAGTTTAAAATTCCTTATTTTCTATATTAATATTCGAACTTCGAAGATAGTTGTAAAGAAATAAAATCCAACGAATATATAGTATGTGAAGAAAAACACATATGAAATCTAAAAGAATAAAGACAGCCCATGTGAAGTATAACTCCTAAAGTTTTCGGAAAGTACAACAGCTATTGGTTCATCAAAATATTAAGAAGAAAAACAAAATGTCCCCTTAAAAGGAACATACATACCTAATACAAATTCCAAGATTCTGTGAATTACAAATCAATGACATTAAATTACGAAGTTTCAAAAACCAAAACAAACTTTTAAATGCTTTCAAAATTCCAAACTTAAAAATCTCAACGGTAAAATACACAAGTGACAATTTTGAAGTGACGCCCTTAGAAATATCTAAATTGGATCTGAGTGAATTCGGTAAAATTCAAAGTGAACCAAACGAACAAAAAGTGAAATTAAATAAAAACACATTGATACATTTTAATAAAACAAGTGTTTGGAAAATTTTAGTTTATTTAATCATTTTATTATTAGCAGTGTATAAGATTTATATTTTTGTAAAAAATCGTAGAAATTTTCAACTTCAAAACCAAAATAACAAAACTATACAAGAAGTCCAAAAGTTAGAAGAAACCAATTTGGATATGCCTGAAAAATTAGTCACCCAAAAAGTTCCTAATTTTCCAAACTTAGGTGGACAGAGTTATATTTTGTAATTATAACGGAAATAATGTTAAGTATAATTTTCCATTTAGATTAAATAAGAAACGATGCGAACTGCAATTCTGAATTTCCACAAGATTTATTTCCATCATTGTATTATTCAGGAAACAGTTAAAGAAATGTAGAAATGCATATTCGACATTTTAATATTATATAATGTAGCCATTTTATAGCATGAAAAGTTAGTTACTCATATTAGTTTAGAAGGGTTATGCTGTTAGTTTTAGTATTTCTTCTGGTGTTGTAATAATTAAATAAATAAATTTTTGGATAGTTTTTAAAAATTTCATTGAAGACTTCAAAATATCGCTCGCCTCACATACTAGAATGAGACATTAAATGCATAACTCCCTATTTATGGTTTTACGAAATTTTTTGTATTAATTATAGTAAATTTTTAAAGAATTACTCTTTTAATTAACTTTTGAAAATAATTATCAAATTAGAACATAAATTAATACTTTTAATCAGTTTTTACCACTTTCTGTAAAATTTGTCATTTCTGACTTATGCACTTTTCATGTGAAACCGACCATATTATAATTTAAAGTCAAAATACACTGTAAAATAATTTTGGCCGCCTAAATCGTATAAATCAACCTACAGTGGCGGCAATACGAAATGCCCGGGTACCGTAGGCGAGCAATGTTCGATAATAATCGAGTGCTATCGATTCTAAATTTGTCAAAAACGGCACTATTACTTTACCATAATAAAGCCCCAATAAAGTACTCGCTTATCCAGTTTAAATTTTTTAAATAATATTATATTTACCCAAAATACATATATTTTTTTTTTATAATAATAAATTTTATTACGATCTATCCAGTGGATAATAAGTAATACAATTAACAAATTTACACAACATGCTGGGATCCGTCCAGTGACGTCTCCCTCACAACCATTTAATCACATCATGACCACTTATAACTGCGAAAAGGTTCACTTAAAGTCTGTTCAACCAATCGTTTATATTTTGTCGCTTTAATCGGTCGTTTCTGTTGCCACCAATTCTTAGATTCTCAACCAATCTATTTGGATGGGCGCATAATCTTGCGTAGTATGTTTTACTGTAGTTTTTAACTTCCTCCTTGACAGTAGGCACTTGCAGGTCACGTTGGATCACCTCGTTTGGGACAAACCATGGAGCATCAGTAATCATTCGCAATGTTTTTGATTGGAATCTTTCTAATATTTCGATGTTGGAGGTGGATGCTGAACCCCATAGCTGAATGCCATAGGTCCATACAGGCTTCAGGATAATTTTGTAGATCATCAATTTACTCTCGAGAGTCATTTTTGAATTTCTCCCAATGAGCCAGTAGAGCTTGCTCAGCTTTAGACCAAGTTGCTTTCTCTTCGTGAGGATGTGCTTAGCCCAGGTTAAGCGTCTGTCCAGGTGGATGCCTAAGTATTTCGTGTTATCGGATTGAGGAATTTGTTGATTATTTAATTTAACTGGAGGACATGTTTCTCTTCTTAGTGTAAATGTCACCTGGACAGACTTGCTTTCATTCACTTTTATTTTCCACTTTTTAAACCATGTTTCTATTTTGTTTAAATTTTTCTGCAGCATCTTTGAGGCTGCTACTGGGTCCTCGTGTGCGGCTAGGACGGCTGTATCGTCTGCGAATGTTCCTGTTGTGGAATTTGCGCTGGTAGGTAAATCAGCAGTATAAAGTAGGTAAAGGATAGGTCCCAGCACACTTCCTGCGGATTCCAGCTTGGATTGAACAAATCTTGGTGCACTCCTCTCGAAATTTTACATAAAAATGTCTGTCTGTGAGATACGATTTCAGTACAAGGTACATGCCATCGGGTAGGACTTTTTTCAACTTATACAGGAGGCCCACGTGCCAAACCTTATCGAAAGCTTGGCTTATGTCGATGAACACTGCGGTACAGTATTTTTTCTTTTCAAAGTTATTATTAATTTCTGCAGCTAGCCTGTGAACCTGTTCCACGGTCGCATGTCCCTGTCTGAACCCAAACTGATGATCTGGAAGCAGTTCTTTTTCTTCTAGGATTGGTTTAAGTCTTTTCAGTAGGATTCTTTCAAACAACTTGGACAAGATGGGAAGTAGGCTGATAGGCCTGTATGATTTTACCTCCTCGGGTGGCTTTCCAGGCTTTTGGATCATAATTATTTCCGCGACCTTCCATTGTCTTGGAAAGTACCCCGTTCTTAGAATCGCGTTAAAAATTTGCATTATGAATTTTACACCAGTACGTGGGAGTTCTTTTATGATTTTACCGCTGATGAGGTCATATCCGGGAGCTTTTTTGATATTTAACTCCTTTTTTATTAATGTTGTGATTTCAACTTCTGTACATTTCTTTGGTATTGATGGTTCAGGTTGACCTGGGATATCTAGGAACTGGCAGATTTCATCCTCTTCATCATGCCTGTCAAATTCGTGTGGTTGGAATACCCCAGTTAGATGTTCTGCGAATAATTCCGCCCTCTGTTTGTCAGATTTAGCCCAACTTCCATCTTCCTTTTTCAGTGGAGGTATTAAAAGTTGTGGTCGGTTTAATTTTTTTGTCGCTCTCCATAAAGAGTAGTCCGTGGCCTGTGTTGCATCAAGGCTTTCTAGGTAGTTTTGAAAGCATAGGTTTCTATCTTCTTGTAGTAATTTCTTTAGCTCCTTGACTGCTTTGTTGAGTCTTGATTTGTCAAGGTGACTTCTTGTGGTTTGCCACTTTCTTCTCAATTGGCGTTTTTCTTTTATTTTTTGTTTTATGTTTGCAGAGTAGTGCTTTGTTTCATCTTCCATTTTTGCTTCTGGTGTTGATCTCCATCCTGCTTGTTGCAATGTTTTGTTTAGGTGTTCGATTGCTACTTCTATGTCATTTGCTGTTTGTAGTGGAATCTGTAGTTGCAGGTTTTCTTCTACTAGTTGTCGAAAATTATCCCAGTCAGTTTTTTTAGAGCATAGTGACGGAGGCTTTGTCGTGTTGAGCACTTTTGTACTTATAGTGACTATGATTGGAGAATGGTCAGACGACAACTCAAGGCTTGATTTGGCCTCCAGACAATTATCAGGTATTCCTTTGACCACGCAGAAATCGATGCAGTCGGGTATTTTCTTTGGTCTGTGGGCCAGTAGGTAGGTTGCCCCGTTGAAAGATGTCGTAGGTTATTTTTTTGCATAGCTTTCAGTAGCTCCCGACCTTTGGGTGTTGCTAATCTTGAGCCCCATTGTGGATGCTTTGCGTTGTAATCTCCTCCAGCTATGAAACGATGGCCAAGAGTGTTGTAGAAGTGTTCAAATGTGTTCTCTTTTATTGTATGTTTTGGCGGGCAGTAAACAGCTGTTATTGTTAATGGGCCAATCCAGTCCTCTATTGATATGCTGGTTGCCTGTAAGTATTCTTCCTGATAATTGTCTAGGACGTGATGTTTAATTGTATTTTTGATCAAGATAGCCGTTCCTCCATGTGCAGTTCCATCCGGGTGCTGGGTAGAGTATACTGTGAATTTAGGTATTTTTATACAGCTTCTCCTAGTGAAATGGGTTTCGGATATTAACATTATGTCTATTTCATTATTTATAAGGAATTGTGTTATTTCTTGTCTGTGCTGTGTTAAACCATTAGCGTTCCATAATACTAATTTAATTTGTTTAGCCATTTATGCCATTTTAGACACGAGGGTTGTAAGTATGTGTAACATGGTACTCATTTGTTCCATGAGCCCTTTCATCATTTGCTTTAGTTCTTGAATGTCGTTGGTTGGTTGTTGTACTGCTTGTTGCTGATGTTGCACAGTGGTTTGACCAGGTTGATTTAATAATGGGGTTTGTTGTGGTTTATTCCCAATCACAGTGGCATACGAAGTTCCAGGCTGACCTGCACGCTGGGGCGGGACGTCTGGCATTTGTTGGGGGTGGGTATTTTCTGACAATTGTTTTTTTCTTAAGGGTGGAAAACTTTTTTGCTGTAGTTCCTTAAATACTGTGCATCCCCTGTAATTTGCAGGGTGATTACCCTCACAGAGTACACACTTGACTTCCTTTATTCTCTCTTTTTGTAGGCATGTACTTGTTAGATGGTTCCCAGCGCACTTAACACAGCGTGGTGATCGATAGCAGAATGCTTTGGTGTGACCATAGCGTTGACATTTTAAGCACTGGGGTATGTCTCTTTTAGGTAGGGGCGGTTCAAAGTTGACTATTGAGTTTAGCAGTTTTTTTACCATATAAATGTTTTTGTTATTTTCATTAGGTTTCAAATCAACGTAGAATAATGATAGTGGCACTTTTGTGCGATTTACATTTTGTTATATTATATACACTAGCGACTCGGTATCCAAGTTTTCAACTGCTTCTTTTATTTCGTCGACCTCAGTAGAATAGTGAATTCCTTCAGTACAACCTTAAAATTTCTTTCTTGCTTAGGCTGGAAGGTGTGAAATTCTGTTTTCTTTTCTTGAAGGGCTTTTATTATAGTGGTGTATTTCTCCGTCGTTAGAGGTTGAACCTTAACTTGATCACCCGTAAGTACTTTGAATTGAAAGTCACTTCCTGCTACTTTGTGCATTAGTTCTTGTAAGGGTTTAATATTTTGTACACCCGCAATGAATATAGGTGGAACTTTAGGTCTTTCTTCTTTAGCTTCTGGGACATTTTTTGTATTTTCTACCGACAATCCTTCAAATCGATTTCGGGTTATTACAATTGATTTTCCGAGCCAGTAGTCGTTAATTTTTGATTGTTTGGCTGGTCTTTCGTTGAAGCTTCCAGGACCGGCATTTCCACGGAACCCGACATTGAAATTTCCAAAATAAAAGTACAGGCGTTTTGCACCAGTTTTGCACCGTTTTGCACCACCAATAAAAAGTTTTGCACCACCTTGAAGTTGCTCAAAACTGAAGGCGAAAACTGGTGCTGTGGAAATGCCTGCACCACGACATTGAAATTTTGAAAATTTTATGCACCCATTTTATACTAGTTTTGCACCGTTTTGCACCACCAATAAAAAGTTCTGCACCACCTCGGGAAATTGCCCAAATCTTAGCCCAAAGTTCAGGTGCTAGACTTTGCGACTTTAAGAAACTTTTGTGGAACATCTTTAATGTTGCTTTAAATGTAACAGAAGGAATCGATGAAAAACTGGTTTTGACACGGATTGCGAAGTCAGTAAGAACATATTAATAAAAAGAATAGGTGGTATTGAATATGAAGAAAACATAATATTGATAATGACATTGATGAAGTTTTAGAATTTCATTATTCAAAATTTAAAACCGAAAATGATTTCACAATTTTAGTGAAATCTATATCCCAGTGCATTGTAACAAACAATAACGGAAATCGTGGAAATCAACAATATCTTCCGGGAATAGTTGACGATATTTTACGGATTTCCTATTTAATACCAACTTGGACGGGATTAATGGTACCAGTCTTTGGATACAAAGGACAGCTTTCTTCAGCTAGTAGTGCACCTGTGGAATCATATTTTGGACACGTGAAAACTAACATATTCCGACATTTTAAATTACCTATAAGGATAGACGACTTCGTGTTTCATTACATTCAAACCGTAGAAGGAAGTATGAAGCTATGCACAATAAATAAAACGGATGAACAGAAGAATGAAAACATTGTAAGTGATAATTTGCCAAATATTCAAGTAGATGTTTGTGAACCTTGTTTACAACCATTGAAAACGCAAAAATTACATTCGGAAGATATTATTTTCGACGATTGTTTAACTAATCAAAGTAAAAACTTCCAAAACGAAGAATTGTCAGAACCTATAAAGGAAATGACTGCCCAAGAAAACTGGCGTGGGTTAATCAACAAACCCATCAATAAACGGAAGACTCATTTACAACCTGATTCCGATTGGCTAAATGCTGATTTAAATACTCGTCGTGCTATTAATATTGGATTAATTAAAAATGGAAATAATAATTCCTTAAAGCCAATATTGCTGAAGTCAGGAAAAACTGTTATTTTGTCGAATACTTGTGCGTTTGACTCCCTATTGCAAATAATATGCACAACATGTTGTGACAGCACGGCATACAAAGATGTAGTGAAAGAAGCATTATGCTTTAAAATAGCGCAACTTTCGTTAAAAATTCTTTCTTCGGGCATCACCCAATATGTATATAAACAAAGGGCAGAATTGCTGGAACCCCATTATCCTCCTCAACAACTTTGTAATGGTTTGTACCAAATATCTTGCGAAACACCAATTACTTCAATAGCAAACATCTTTTTTAAAGACTTTCCATCCATAACTGAAGAAAATACCTGTAACAGTTCTAACTGCCCTAATCCGATAAGACGAACGTTAAGAAGCATTTTAACTATTTACATTCCAAACTCTGATTTTAACCAATTAGAAGCGTTTATTCAGAAAGAAGTCGCTGATGCATCTACAGTGTGCAACGAGCTTCAAAACAAGAAAAAAAATACGTATTGCAAAGGACTTCGCAATAGGAAAATGACTCTGTCTGCTTCTCATTTATTATTAGAAGTAGTTGATGAAAATTCTAGTAGACTTCTTCAGATTCAATGCAGCCTTCAAGACATACCCACGGTTATAAAAGCAGGAAATTTGACTTATAGATTGCACGGTGTTGTAAGTTTTCTAGGGACCGATGATGTTTTCACATAGGCCATTAATTCTTTATGTAGACGACACAATGCATATGGGAAGAATACAACGATTTACAAAACAAAAAATCAACAGAAATGAATATGAAAATCATCAGCCAGCAATATATTATTCATATCATAATTAATTAATAAATTTGACTGAACTGCTAATTAGTCAACTTTTATGTCAATCTTTTTTGTAATATTTTTTAACTAACTGTATTTATAAATTTCAATTTTGGGCAACATCTAATTTACTGAAAGACTTAATATGATTCTCAGTGTCAAAATATTTATTGTTGTGCACGTCAAATTGTATAAAATGAGTGACTATAATAATTTTGTTTCAATAATTTATGTGGAGGCAAGCACCTGAACTTTGGGCTAAGATTTGGGCAACTTCGAGGTGGTGCAAAACTTTTATTGGTGGTGCAAAACGGATGCAAAACTGGTACAAAATGGTGATAAATTTCAAATTTCAAGTCGTCTAGCACCAACTTTGCTAAGATTTGGGCAACTTCCGAGGTGGTGCAAAACTTTTATTGGTGGTGCAAAACGTGCAAAACTGGTCAAAATGGTGCAAAAATTTTAAATTTCAAGTCGGTTCGACGTGCGAACTTCCGAGGTGGTGCAAAACTTTTATTGGTGGTGCAAAACGGTGCAAAACTGGTACAAAATGGGTGCATAAAATTTTTCAAAATTTCAATGTCGGGGTTCTAGCACCTGAACTTTGGGCTAAGATTTGGGCAACTTCCGAGGTGGTGCAAAACTTTTATTGGTGGTGCAAAACGGTGCAAAACTGGTACAAAATGGGTGCATAAAATTTTCAAAATTTCAATGTCGGGGTTCTAGCACCTGAACTTTGGGCTAAGATTTGGGCAACTTCCGAGGTGGTGCAAAACTTTTATTGGTGGTGCAAAACGGTGCAAAACTGGTACAAAATGGGTGCATAAAATTTTCAAAATTTCAATGTCGGGGTTCCTAAGCACCTGGTTTCGGGCTTCAGTTTTGGCAACTTCCAAGGTGGTGCAAAACTTTTATTGGTGGTGCAAAACGGTGCAAAACTGGTCAAAACGCCTGTATATATTATTTTGAAATTTCAAGTGGGTTCGTGGAAATGCAGGTTTCACAGGGCTATTTCGTCTTTTTACTATGTTTTGATCGCAACTTCTGGTGCATAAACTTTTTTTTGGTGGTGCATAACGGTGCAAAACTGGTGCAAAACGCCTGTATTTTTTATTTTAGAAATTTCAATGTCGGGTTCCGTGGAAATGCCGGTGCTTCCAGGGCTATTCTTTTTTTTTACTACTGTGCTGCACTTCATTCCAAGGTTCTTCTGGTGGCATTTCGTAATTGTCGTTTTTATTTGGTTCCTCTGATTGATCGCTGTTTGGAGGGATCTCCGACGCTGGCAGTGTCTGAGGTAGTATCCCCCTGTTATCATCATTCACCTTGTTTGGGTTATTTTCTAAAAAAGTATTTGAGGTTATGTCAGTTTTACTACATGCGGGACAACTCCACTGTTCGATCTTTCCACTTATGTTTAGATCGCTTAAACTTTCCAGAGACATATCCATACACTTCAGATGGAAGGTCATCTTGCATTTCATCTTGCATTGTATAAAATCTTCATATCGCGTTAACACGACTTTGCATACGCCACACGTCAACATCGTGAGTTATTCTAACTACAGTTAACCTGTAGTTATTCTAAAAACATTTTTTGAAAATTCCAAATTAAAAACTTCGTTTTTGTTTCTTAGGTATCGAATTATTTCTTGCAAAGCGGAATTCATGAATTCCCATGGCCCGAAAAATGTGCAGATTTAAATCCAATCGAGCGTTTGTGGGCTATTATGCAACGTCAAGTGGTGTTAACATCTCCAAAGAGTTTTCCTAAACTCTTAATGCAACTTATTGCAATGATGAAATTTGTATGGAATCATAAATTAGGGGATGATTACCTACAAAATTTAGTTAAGTCGATTTCCCGGATTTTTACAATGTGTAATAGAAGCTAAAGGTGGTACAACAAAGTATTCAAAGATTTATTACTATTGTATTTCTGTTTCGTAATAAATTTTTAACTTAAAAATATATTTTTTATGCTTTTTTATAAAATATTTGCATTCTTAAATTAACCATAATTCGTTAATAATTTTTGAACCGTGTATTTCTTTGGGCAAATATAATATTATTTAAAAAGTTTAAACTGGATAAGAGAGTACTTTATTGCGGCTTTAGTATCGTACAGTAATAGTGCCGTTTTTGACAAATTTAGAGTTGATAGCACTCGATTATTATCGAATATTGCTCGCCACCGGTACCCCGTCATTTCATATTGACGCCCCTGTATGTATGTACCGCGCTTGCTTAAATTTCTTCACGTTGACATTCAGACATAGATAAGAAAGAGTAATATAGATGGGCAACTCCCCGTATATTTTTGGGGACGTATTGCAGCGCCAAAACGAGTGGAGAGTGAACTAAAATTTAAGCCCGAATTTTAGCATATTTGAAAATTTTCAAATGTTACTATGAAACTTGACATTCGCATATTGAAATTACAAGTATTATTTTAAAGTAAAACTTAAAAATAATACATGTAATTTCAATATCCACAATTAAAGAAATCCAACAGATTAAAACAAACACAAAAAATAAATTAACTTAATTTTATTATATTATTTAGATTTAATATTATAAAATATAACAATTAAATGAGCTTCTTCATATCTTTAATTTTTCCATTTTCGTCTTGTACTTCAAAAGCGCCGATTGGCCATTGTTCGGACTGGATCTGTATTGTTTTCAAAGTTGACTGATCCCAAACCTTTAGAGTCATATTAATTTTTCTTATCCATATTTTAGAATAAATCTGAAATTGCAACTTTACTAATTTATACACACAATATAACCATTTTGCACTTTTCTGTTTTCAATAATATGATTAATAAACAAACGATAAATGATGAACTAAGTGATTACGAATAAATAAAATATTCTTCATTTTGTTTTTAATAATCAACACCACCAACAAAACGATAAAGTAGAAATGACAACAGTGTAAAATTTAAGATTAAGAAACTCATTAAAATAGCGTACTTTAAAATTAGGCACACACGCCAAAGTGATTGAGAATAAATAAAACATGTTAATTTTACCTGGGAGATAACACCATGCATTCAGAGTACTGGGCAGAAATCAATTGCGTCAACACCCCATGAGCCATCGAATGCTTTGTTTTAATTAAAACATCGGATTTCCTGTCTTATTTCTTACCTAGGCTTTCGACAGGATAATTTCTTGACCCCACGCGAATTTGTTAGTGAAATTGTCTCAAACGTTTGAGCTTCGTTTGAGCTTCAATGAACTTTCATTTACATCGTTTGAACCACAAGTGCGGATTATTCGCGAAAACTTTCGACAAGTTACATTTTCGTTCTGGTTCGAATTTGTTAGGTGAATTTGGGTCTCAACGATTGAGCTTCGTTTGAGCTCAATGACTTTATTATCATACCGTTTTTAATTTCACAAATTACAGCATTTGAATTTGCGGAAACTTCGAAATGACTTACATTTAACTTTATTCGAATTTTATAAATGAATTCTGGTGTTAATCGATAGTAATAACCAAGTAGTTATTAAATATATTTTACAAATACAGACATTTAGAATAGCGGAAAGGTCAAACAATGTGAGTTAACACATTTAAATTTATTCGCATTTTAAAAATAATAACAAATGTTTATACGAACATGTAAAATATTGTATTTAAATATATTGTGGTTTTTCGTAAAGGGCTCACAAATGTTCAACACTTTAACCGCAACAGGGAGAGCTAAACTTGTAGTATTTGTTGCAGTTGAAAATTTAATAAATTTCCACCACAGCGCAATTTAAAACTCGAATAATTCGTGATTTCAAATTTCTTTATTGCAAACCATTTTGGAAAAATTCCAAATATATTTAACGGTAATTAAATTTAAATTTTTAATCGTGAAATTAAACCACCAAAAATTCTGTGTCTTTGAAACACAATTTAAAAATTTAAATTTATCAAATGTTTTAACCTAAAATTTATTAAACTAGCGGACAAATGTCATCGAGACTTAACACTCCAGTGTGGCCTAATGCTGGCGCTTTCAATTATCAATTCCACCAAAACTCGTTGACTCGTACAAGTAAAACTTTGATAATTCCAAAATAGCTCCTCTTTTCGACTCCAATACAAACTTATTGACTCGCTGCACAAATCAAACTTGAATAACTCCAGTGGTGTAATTGTGTTTTGCTTGGTAATTGAAATTTAAATTTAAAATTGGGAAAACATTTGCTGAAATTTAAACCACCAAACAATTCTGTGTCTTGTGTAAATCTTTACAATGGTAATAATTTTTAAAGTAATTATTCAAAAATGTTTTAACACAAATAAAATTTTATTAAACTAGCGGACAAATGTTCAACCGACTGACCTTATTAACACTCCAGGTGTTGGCCTAATGCTGGCGCTTTCAATTATCCAATTCACATCCAAAACTCGTTGACTCGTACAAGTAAAACTTTGATAATTCCAAAATAGCTCCTCTTTTCGACTCCAATACAAACTTATTGACTCGCTGCACAAATCAAACTTGAATAACTCCAAAAATGGCTCCTCTATAAAATTTTTCATTTGCTATCTTTGCAGATTCGATAAATCCAACCAAAAACTTTGATCAACTCGCAAAATAAAACAGACGACCCCGTCTTCAGAAAGCACTATCACAAACTCAAAATTTACCGCTTTCACGGCAACGCAAATCAAAATCTCAAAATTCACGTCCTCCAACTGACGTGCATTCGGTCTCGAGTTCTCAGACCAACTCTCTCCTTTTCTTTCTGCTCTGCTCGTTTTTTCTTTTCAAATTGCCAACATTCAAAAACATTCTTTTCGTTTCCAAATTTTAAATTTTATCCTGCCATAAACAAACGGCGCACAAATCACACTAATGTCAAATAATCACACTGTCAAATTCATCAAAACAAATCATGATTTTGTGTAAAAGGTGTTTTTGGCATTCTTGTTGGCAAAATAAAGCAAATTAATTTTGTTGATCTTCAAATTGATCAACAAATCGAAATTCTTAAAAAACATTTATTCTTTCTCGCAGTGGCGAGAAACCTAACACTACTGGTAAGAAACTAGTAAAAACCATTTTATAGTATTTCTGAAGTCTAATTTCAAAATATCACCACAATATATTCCTTATTTTCTCTGATAACGACTTTTAAAAAATCAGGCTCAACTTTTGGCGTTCTGGGCATGTTGATAACCGTTATGCCTGTATAAAAATAATGTTTATGTGTATGTTAAAAAATTTAGATACAATGTTGTAGTAAATCGATTACTTATATGTTATACCGAATGCAGAATTACCAAACTAAATATAAAAAATTTGCAATTTTATTTATTTGTAACTTTTATTAATAAAACACAAAGAGTAATTTTACAATTATTTTTGTTATTTAAAAACTTAAATTTAAACTTATAAGATGGAATAAAAGTTAAATAGGAGATAACGCAAAATGCAAATACCAGTAATTTCGTAAAAAATTAAATTAAAAGTATAATAATATTATAAAAGCTCGGTGACGGTTAAGAATCCCGAATCTGGATTTTTATCATTTTTGAAGTGGATTATGAAAGATGGGGGTGTAATTAGCGTATAAAAAAAATAAAATTTGCTGTCGGTTCACACAATTTTGAAAAAAACGGCTTTAAAGTTAATTTGAAATGCAATTTTATCATTGGCTCTTTTCAACTGTAACCCCGCCCTCAAAATTAAAAGAGGCTGTGGCGACAGTAAATATACCAGAATCTCGGTTTTCACGACGAATTATGATAGATAATGGTGTAATTAGCTAATAAAAAAATTAAAGTTGTGATCGGACAACAAATTTTGAAAAATCACTTTGTGTGAATTCGTTTCTGACGTGGTTGCACTGTCGAAATCTATTCTCCGCAACCGCCCTCGCCCCTCCGGGGCTCGGACGGCGCTTCGAACGGTTTTGACACGTGCTAAACTCATTAAAAACATCCCTTAAGCGGCTCCAACTCAAAAGTTTGAACTCTCTAGTTGGCCCCGCCCTAAGGTAAATCCTAAGAATAACGTAATATTACGCAATAATACACTTACATGTATTTCTTATGGGAAATTTGCAATTTTCAAAATTAAATTGTGGCCTTATTACAACTCCGACAAGATTGATCCTCACCTTAAAGAGCTTGTATTTTGTGTTCTTTCGTTTGGTATAGCCATTTCTATAGGAAAAGTGTATTTTCGAGTTCGGGATTCTTAACTCTAGCCTAAAAGCTCATTAAAGCCCAAACGAAACTCTGACGATTAACACCAATTTCACACAAAAATTCGAACTGGAACGGAAAAAGAAAACCACAACCCCCCAGATTTTGAAAATAGCTTTTGCATTGAAGCTCAAACAAAGCTCAAACGTGTGACACTAATTAAACAAAGCTCAAACGTGCGACACCAATTTATTGTTAATTACCGGAAAAATTGAATGAAGCAAAAATGCATTACGAATACAGGTAAGTCATTATTACATTTAATAACAATGTATTTAATTGACACATAAATTGATCAATCAGAAGTGCATTATGTACTTCAATCCGTTAATTTCCTTAACATTAAATTTAAAAAAATTATTTAAAAACTTAAGTTGAAACTGATAAATGTAATAAAAGTTGAATAGCATTGCACGTACCTTGCTCGGAGTTATGGCAAATTCCAAATAAGTGTAATTTCGTAAAAATTAAATTAAAAGTATGATAATAGAAGCTCATTGGAGCTCGAACAAAATTTTATTGGTTGACATCAAATTTACACAAAAACTGAAACGGAAAATGAAGAGACCCCCCCAATTTTGTTTGCAAATGATTCCGCGACAAATGATGTTATAACTCGCTAATTAATCTTTCCAATCCAAAAACGGTACAGCGACTCCAACCATATGAAGCCACCACATGAGCAGATTAACCAGCATCCAAAAATGTAGTCGGAGCATTAAATAATTAATTTTATCAGAATTAATAAGCTAACACAATTAAGGTGTACCCAACACCGAAACGTGTAACTCAACTTCCCGCACAAGCAGAATTTTGTTTGCCTTGCTGATAACAATTTATATTAAAACGAATAATTTTCAATGCATTTTAAAATAAACGCAAAATACGTTTAAATACAGGGCGTTTCAAAAGTGGAAGGTGTTAAAAATTAGTAATAGAAATTGCGTATAGCAAATTTCTGTTTCAATAATAATATATTTTATCGGCACAAAAATTGGCCAATCAGAAGTGCATTACAAAGCTCAATCCATTATATTCGTTAATACTAAATTTCCGATGGTTGTGGTTCAAATAATGGGAGTAAATGCTAAGTGGAGTAAACAATAGTCAACCATTTGCCACAAATTTTACGCAAAAATACGACTTTCGAAACCAAAAAAATGCACATGGTTACGAGAAAGTACAAAATTATTTTTTACATTTCGTTACTTAATTTAATCCTTTTACGTCTTTGAAAGGTAAATATAACCATTTAACACTAAAAAATCAATGCTAAAATTAGAAATTAAAAATTAAGTTTCAAATGGCTACCAGAGCATTCGGACAAAAATTTTAGCTAAAATTTTTTGTACCTTTTAACCAATGTATTTAATCACTACTTCGGTTATTACTGGCGTTACATCCTGTATCATTTGATAAAATGGAAGAAAAGTTGAATGGTAACGCGCGTCACTTGCTCGGAGTTACCGCAAATTCAAATGTCTGTAATTTCGTAAAAAATTAAATTAACAGTATGATAATAGAAGCTCATTGGAGCTCAAACGAAACTCTATCGATTAACACCAAATTCACCTAAAAATTCGAACCAGAACGAAAAATGTAAAATCAATCCCCCCCAAAGTTTTCGCAAATAACTCCGCGACGGTTGTGGTTCAAAACTGAAAATGCTCATTGAAGCTCAACGAAGCTCAAACGTTTGAGACCAATTTCACTAACAAATTCGCGATGGGGGCTGCATTTCCAGCCCCCAAAGTTTTCGCGAATAACTCCGCGACGGTTGTGGTTCAAACGATGAAAATGAAAGTTCATTGAAGCTCAAACGAAGCTCAAACGTTTGAGACCAATTTCACTAACAAATTCGCGATGGGGGCTGACGAATGTACCTCCTTTCCCCCATTCTTTCCTACTCCGCTTTATTTTTACGGTTGTGCTTCACATAAAACTAACATTTTGATTATTGTTTATAACGATCTAACAATAGTTTGAGACCAATTTTCTTTTACTCCACATTCATTTAGTCTTTATTTTCTACCTCCCTTTCCGCCCTCCTGCCCTTCTACAATCAGCAACCATATTTTAATGAAAACTTCGCACTTCTTGCTAAGCACCCCTTGTGCTTTTCTTTAACCTCTTTGCCTACTTTCGTTTTCGGCGTCGCTTCCCCTTCCCTTTCCTGCACCCTCTGCTTTCCTAGCCGTCTCTTGGCCGCCGCTTTTCTTCTTAAACCCTTCCGATCGCTTCCTTCTCACCGCCCTTCGCCGCTCTGCTCTTTCTCTGTCGCACTCATCTTCTTTTCTACTCTCGCCTTCTTCTTGCTCATCTGTCTTTTGCTGCAGTTCACTGCTTCGGTGCTTTGCTCTTCTAAAACCCATTCTGCTACCTTCTTTCGCGCGCCCTTTTTCTTTTGCGAGCCCCCCTTCCTTTGGTGGTCCGCTCTGCTCTTCCCCTCCGCCTTGTCTTTCGGCTCGCTTGCTTTTTTTTCTTGTACCTCCTCCACTATCTGCCCTCGCGTCTTCGCCACCACCTCTTCATGTCGCCGGACTGTCATGTGTGCGTATGTCCCCAACGAATTGACACTCCGATGCCCTGTAATCAAATCAATTTTTTATTCCCATTCCCTCTCCTTTTTCGCTTTGCTTACCTGTCATTTGCATTACATGCTCCTGCGGGACACCCATATCCAACAGTGAAGACACCAGTGTCGCTCTAGCCCAGTGATTAATGACACCTTTGGAATTCATTCCTGCCGCTTTGGCAGCCTCCCGCAGGTAGCTATTTAAGGCGTTTTTACCCACCGGCACCTTCGTGTACCATTGTCCTTTCGGGTTTCGTCCTTTTTTTACCCGCAGGAACACTCTCTTGGACGCTTCCGCCGGCCTCTTCTCCAACAGCCGCCGGTACATTGTTACCGGGCACATTCTTTCGTCCCGGTTACTAGTCAGCCAGCGGTCTTTTGTTTGAGTTTTACCGCCCCCCTGGTTGGCTTTGCTAAACCGCGGATTATACAAAATCCGCCCGACTCGTCGCCCCTCTTTGTCGATTTCTTCGGTGAAGAAATCTATCACTGCCCGTGCCGCTTCCCTCCCCCTCCACGCCAGCTCCTTTGCCGCCACTAAGAAAAACCGCCGGTTAAGGCCATCTGGCGTGTCAGGATCGTAGGCGCAGTACAGGCGCTCATATTCCTCCACCGTGAAAGCCTTCGCAGAGGTCATTCGTTTGTCCGGCATAGTTTGTAAAGCCCGCCGTTTAGCGTCCCGCGCCTTCCGCGCCGCCTTAAACTCGGGATCACTTTTCGGGTTTATAACCATCCCGAAATCTGCAATTTTACAAATATTTTAGCTTCCGTCCTTTTCTACTTACCGCCTGTTACTTACTTTTGTACATGTGCTCCTGTACAAGGGCTGCTGTACAATTATAAATTTGCTTTACTGTAGCCTCTTTATATTCTTTCCCATCTTTCCTCCTCATATTATAGGCATACATTTGCAATATGCTGCCTATGTTTTTCGCCGTACTCTCTTTGTTTAATTTTAGATTTTGGTTTTGAAGAAATTCCTGAAATGCCCGCCAGCGACACGTTTTTCCATACTGAGTGGACTTGGGCACTTCTCGTTCCACCGCCTCCTCTATTTCCGCCTCCGTTGCGTTCCCCCATCTGCTGGACCCCGGCACTGCCACTGACTTCCTCTCGTAATTACATTCGGCGGTTCTGGAACAATTGGAACCCTCTCCTTCTCTGCCTTTGCCGGTTTGCTCTTGCGGCCTTTCGTCGGTAGCGGCGCCACCTTTTCTGCTCTCTTACTTATTATTTTCATTCTTTTTCACTTTTTAAAAAACACGTGCGCACTACTTCACTCTTGCCGTGACACTGAATTCTTTCGTTTTGGTAGGGCTCCCCCCCACCTATTTCCTGCGCCAACCAAAGTTATTTTTGATTGTTTCAAAGATTTCTTCATTTTATTCCAAAAAGTTTTCCATGCGGCCTCACAATTCAAATTTTACATTTAAATTTTATTTGATTTTTCAGTACGGATAAGATAGGTAATTTCCAGCTTGTAATTTTTAGTAAAATTAAAAGTTTTGTGTATTATGTATTTTTGTGCACAAAAATCTATTTTTTGGACGTTTCAATAAGCCAATTATTTTATTGAAATCCAATCAATCCAAATATTTTAGATAATTATTGGTCATTGTGCTGGATTTTTGTTTGTGCCAGCTTTTTGTAAGCAACTTTGAGGAAATTATCTGTACTTTGTTTGAAGGATGATTTCCATCTACTAAGAATTTCGGACTCCGTCATTTCGCCGATTCCAATTCGGCAACGTCATTTCGGCGATTCCGGTTCGGCGACAGTCAGTTCGGCGACCCGAAATTCGCCTATGCTAGTTTCGGCGACGGTCAATACGCCGAGAGCAATTCGGCGATACCAATACGACAACGTATCATTCGGCTATGTCGATTCGGCGACGGGATATATATTTTTGGTTTATTCAATTTAATTTTAATTTGATTCTATTTAATTTATTGTGTGAAGGATTACTTCCATTTGATGCGGTTGGTCGTCAAGTGATAATTTTAAGTATTTTATAAACTATTTTAAATGTGCTGTCCTTTAACAGAGTATTTATTATTTATTTACAAGTAATTGTTGGTCTGCAATGATGTTTAAGGTGTTTCTTATCAAGTTTTTTTACATTTTATTGTTATCAATTTGCAGGTAATATTAGTTAAACCTTATCCTTATATTATGAATATAACAATTTACCTTTTAAAATGCCGTTTCCTGGTTTGGATAATTCACATTCTTTTTCATTCATTGTATGAAATTGTATTCTTATTGTAAGTATAAGAATTATGTAAAGTAATCCCTTTTTGTCAGATGTTTACATTGAAGTGTTCAATTAAGATTTTAAAATATTCTGTTAATTTGTACTTTTCAACATTTTTTTGGAAAATCCCAAATTGTAGACAAATGTCTAGTATATTTTCGAGAATTTCTAAAAACCAGGTACTACTAAGGAGCATTTATATGCACAATTTGTTTAGTTTAAAAATTATGTATTGAATACCTAAATATGTATGTAAATAAATATTTTTAAATTTAATTTTGTACAAATTTTTATGATCAAAAGATATCAGTTTTTACAAATGTAAAAAAAACTGCAGATGAATTCACTAAATTCAAATAAAAGAAACTCTTTTGCAGAAATTTTTATAAAACCGGTAAGCGCTAATTAAAATAATTTTCTGCACAAGAGTGTTTTTTTTATTTGAATTTATAACAGTTTTTTCTAACTATTGTCAGGAACATTAGATTTACCCCAACTTTCTAATATAAATAAATTTCCCGTCGCCGAATCGACGTAGTCGAATTTTCCGTCGTCGTATTGATATCGCCGAATTGCCATTGCCGAATTGACAGTCGCCGAAACTAGCATAGCCGAATCTCGGGTCGCCGAATTGACCGTCGTCGTATATGCGGTGCCGAATCGCTATCGCCGAACTGCGGTCGCCGAAATGACGTGGACCGAAGAATTTATTACCACGAAAATTATTATAAACTCTCTCACAACATCTTATTTTGAAGGTGGAAGTTAGCCGTGCATTTTTGAAAAATTAAAAAATTAAAGTGGTTCTGGGTTGTGTTCGATTTGTGCTATCTTGTGCGGTAAATAAAATAATTGTATTTCGAAAAATTAAATTTTTGTGACAAAAATTTGGTTTTTATTAGTAGGTATACAAAATCAAAAAAGCAAAAGTACAGCTGCGATCACATAATTAAAAACGACCTGACAAATCCAACCTAAGGGTAGTAAAAACTAGTGTAGATCAATAATTCAAAAAATTTATGTTGACAGGTACTTTTTTTAAGAAGTACTACTTTAAAACTGTGTAAACAATTGGTCAATTGATTGCAGTTACCCTAAAATTTGTAAGTATGCATAAATAGCTTTATTTGTAGGGTTCACATAATTAAGAACGACAGGTAAAAATTTATTAAAATCATTTTTAAAATAATTATTTATTTTTAATGACTGCCTCCAATCTACGAGGCATCGATTTAATTAATTTTTGAATTAACTCCAAAGTAATGGCTTCCCAAATTAAAGCAGGTTTTTTAAAAAGTTGAACTTCATTTGTGATTTTTTTGTCGGCGATCTTCCGTTTTATGTAAGACCACATATTCTCAATTAGATTTAAATCCGGACTACAAGAAGGGTAATCCAAAAGAGTCATTATTATTAAAATAAATCCACATTACGTGGATTATTTTTTTGTCCTGTAGGTTGTCTAACAAATACTTTCCCGTCGGGTCTATGCAACATGTCGTGGCTAAGTTTAAAACGAAGCTAGTGTAGAGAGGAAAAGTAGATCTGGTCGAAAAAAATTCAACAGATAAAAATTGGAAAAACGGTAATCGCAGAATTGAAACGGAACCTCAACATTTCATTAAGGGATATTACGTATAAAGTGGGCACAGCACATAATACTGTGCAATGTATGAAAGTTCGTGCTAGACTACGAAGTTTTCAACTACAGGCAGTAGCAAATCGTTCAGCCGAGCAAAAATTCACGTCTAAAACCAGAGCTCGTAAATTATTCAAAATATTTGTATGCAAATGTTTATGTGTGGTACTAGACGATAAAACGTACTGCAAAGATGATTTAAAATAGATTTCAGTACTAGAATATTATCTTTCAAAACATCGACAAGTTGATGAAATTTTAAAACAAAATGTGGAAATTCCCGATAAAATACCGTCTGTACATGTGGTGAAAGGGGCCATCCGGTCATAAAGCATTTCGTTACAATAGGCAATATAATAATTAAAATCTCATCTCAAGACACTCCAATATTCTTTTGGATCGGATTAGCTACAGGCCCTATTAACTACCTGCCACTACAGGAATAAAAGTATTGAATTTAACAATGAGAACTTAATAAAATTTGCACCTAAAAATTCAAATTCTTCAAATTACCAGGAATTTTTAACGAGGTAAGTGGAAACTCAATTAACAGAACTTTTTATAAATGCTTACTTCAGAATAGGTAAATCCATAATATCAAAAAAAATTACCCAGGAAGGATTTAAGGAAAGTACCGCAATTATTACTACCTGCCAAATAAAAGAATGAATTGGATGAAGGACAGGTATATTTGTGTATTACATTAGAATTTACATTTTATTTTTAGATTTTGCTTTGAGCTGTTCGCGAACGAAAATTTTGCCCCCCACGAAAAAATTTCGTTAAATTTAATTTTTGTGTTTACATTTTCGTTCCGACTTTGTAGAGAAATGAATAATAGGTCATTAAAGATTTTATAGTAATTATAAACTACAAAGTACAAAAAAAGAAAACACTAAAACGTTGGTGGGTTACCAAATTATTTCAAACCAGAGAAATCTATAGCAGATCAAATTTACTAGCAGATACATCATTTCCAAAATTTTATTAGAATGTTGTCTGAAGACTTCGAATTTTGAATTAACGCTGTTGAACCTAAAATTAGCAAAATGAATAAGAAATTTAGAAAATGTGTTATCCTGTGCAAGAACGATTAGCTCTGACTCTCCGGTTTTTAGCGACAGGGAATTCATATACATAATACAAGCTTGCAGTATTTGTTTATTTTAGTATTTGAGTTATTAGTACTAAGTTATGGATTGGTAGACAGAACGTAATGTCAATCTTTAAAAATAAGAATGAGAAAAATTCGCTATAACGTGAAATTGCAGCCTTCCATTTACATTGTTTTACTGATTGCCTACCTCTCAATTTGTTTTATTCTTGTAGTTGTCACTGTTAAAAATTGGATTTTTTTTATTCGAATTTTAAAGTGCGGCTCTGTCCTTTTTGATTGCTTGCTATCGAGAAACCATAAAATACATTATCAACAACTAAAGTTTTTGGAACGTATTTTTCGCTGGTTAATTGTTGGTTGTAAATATTCCTAGATGTGCCGTTTCTACGGAAATTTTGATATATTTTTTAGGAAATTTTGCGTTTGCAAGAAATGCATACGCGATTATATTTTACCTTTCTTTACTCGAATCAAACTTTGGTGCCGTAGTAATTTTTGAATAAAGTTATTTGTTCACAGTTAAAGTGTATCTCTTGTAACTCTTGCATTTTTTTATATTTTATATCGGGAGACTTCTTTTCTGAACGCTACTCTTCGTGATTTGGGTAGTAGAGTATTTTTGGGGAGTAACGTTTTATAATCACGTGGCGCCTAGGGCAAATTCAGTTACCTTCCTAACTTTTTTTTATGCTAGAAAAGTAGTCGCCAATTAAGTTTTTTTGCTCAAATGAGTTTGTAACATTACACTTTCACTTGTGTTGTTACATAAATTTTATTTCATTTAATTTCAAATTTTACTAGGGTTTTGATAATCTAAGTTGGCACTATGTTTTCCAACTTAGATAATCTTACTTTCTGATAACCCCAGTGCTCAACTAAGACCTCAAGAGCACGCATGGGTGTTATCTCCCAGGTAAAAATTCGGAACATGTTTTAGTTTATTCTCCAATCACTTTGGCGCTGTGTGCGCTAATTTTAAAGTACGCCCTTTTTAAGTTGGCAGTTACTTAACCTATAAATTTTTACACTGTAATTTTCAAGTACGCGTTATTTTAATCGGTGGTTTCTTAATCTGTAAATTTTTACACACTGCTTTATTTTTACTTATTTTTTTGGTGGTGTTGATTATTAACACATATCAAAATGAAGAATCATTTTTATTTATTCGTACATCAGCTTGTTAGTTCGGTGATCATTTACCGTTTGTTTATTAATCATATTATTAGAAAACAGAAAAGTGCAAAAATGGTTTATTGTTGTGTGATAAATTGTTATAATACTAGTAAAGTTGCAACTTTTCATCGATTGCCATATTTGGACGAAGAGGTCATGAATATGAATTGAATCATTTTTTTCTTAAAATATGGATAAGAAAAATTAATATGACTCTAGAAGGTTTGGGATCAGTCAACTTTGAAAACAATACAGATCCAGTCCGAACAATGGCCAATCGGCGCTTTTTGAAGTACAAGACGAAAATGGAAAAAATTAAAGATATGAAGAAGCTCATTTAATTGTTATATTTTTATAATATTAAATCTAAATAATATAATAAAATTAAGTTAATTTATTTTTTGTGTTTGTTTTAATCTGTTGATTTCTTTAATTGTGGATATTGAAATTACATGTATTATTTTTAAGTTTTACTTTAAAATAATACTTGTAATTTCAATATAAGTTTCATAGTAACATTTGAAAAATTTCAAATATGCTAAAATTGCGCTTAAATTTTAGTTCACTCTCCACTCGTTTTGGCGCTGCAATACGTCCCCAAAAATATACGGGAGTTGCCCATCTATATTACTCTTTCTTATCTATGAGAGCACGCATATATTTTTATTTTGGTGCAAATTTTTATCTGTTTCAACCTACTGTGATTTATTCCATCCTTCATACCACAGGTAAATTACATTTAACTTTATGTTAACGATTCTGACCACTTATTTTTAGTGGGTTGTAATGCCAGGTTTAAAATCTGTTTGGTTGCATTTACGTCGCATATTTTATTTAAATTTTTGCAATGTCGCCAAGACGTTATCTTTGCCAATCGTACACCTGGATTGATATGGAAAATTTAGCCCACCGATACAATTCGACCTTCGTTCATTTAACTTTTATATTGGAGCTGCTTGGAAAATTAGTTTTATTATTTTCACGGATTTTGGACTGTTGTGTTTAGTGGATGATGGGGTCCTCGCATTTTTTTGACGATGGTATTCTTGAAGTTTTGTGAGAGCTTCTATGCTCCTGATCAAGATGCCAGTTGTTCCTTGTCAGGCCTTTGATTTACCACGAAGACAGCTGTTCCTTCCATTTTTTTTCCTCCGTTTGAAGTTGGACGAAGCGTTTGTAACGAGCCATTGCTATGAATTTGTGTAGTTTGTTAATCAATTTTCAACATTGGTGGTTGACGTTGTCGACCTGAAGTTATGTTTAATCCATTCTTGTGTCTTTATTTGATTTTAGTAAACTTCCGGAGATAACCTGATGTGGGACGATGACGTGATTTACTCTGAAATTGAAGGTAACCCGAAATGGAAGGTATTTTAAAGAATCGATCCATCATTTTGGAAGTCTCTAGGTAAGTGAGCTATGTCAATGAAGATTCGGGGATGTGTGTTTTAACTGCGCTTCAGGTGGGACTTTTGCTTTAACGTCAACGTTTTCTCAACAAGAATTCAATTGTTGAACAATTCATAGTAATGGGGAGTCGACTTGAACCATCACTAGCCTTCAGCTAGTGTGGTTGTATTTTGCTTTAAGAAGTTTACCCCTCAGGTGAACTTACTTATTTAACCCTTGTTTTTTTATTATTTTAGCCTGTAGCCTCAGCTACTTGCTAATGTTACTTGCTTTGTTTTTTTATTTTTATTATGTGTTTGTTCTGATAAGGAATTGAGAATAAATGTCACAACATCTGTTTACTATCTTTGCTTTTGTTAAATTAAACAATTCTTCCTTTCTTGTACGTTTTATTTACTTTAGCTGGCGCCTCATTTACATCATTTTTCCTCATACTGAGCAATGCATTTTAATTACGAATCCACGACGGTTTTCGAACCACCCACGCACTTCGACTAAATACTTAAATGTATAAGAGTTAGCCGATCGTGTAATAAGAGCTACGATCAAGCAAGTGGCTAGCGTGGCAAAATTAAGAATTACGCAATTATTGCTACAAGTTAGCCTATAGGAGCATAATGGCAATACCCTGAGATCTGGGAATTACCATCAAACCTTTGATACCATCTTTTACCGTGGCATAGTAAATGGTTTTCACCAGAACAAATTCTCGGCGTTAAGTTTAAAAATATTTTGAAAGTTCTGGTCAGTAGAATGTATTTATGCCGGTTGCAACTATCTCTCGGATCTACTCCTCGGAAGATTTAGTTCCTTTATTTAAATTTTGAACTTATTGGATTATTTACGTTATTATACGCCTGTTTGTATGCAACTAACTCACCATCTGTTCTGCGATTTTCGTCCTAATGTGCTTTTTATCTTTTCTACTATTTTAACTCTGTTTTTCCAGCCTTCACTGCGTTGTTTAGTGTTGCAAACGTTCTAAGGCCTTCCCCAATCGTCCAATATACACTCCTATTACTCTTTTCTTCACAATTTCACTAAATCCACTATATTTGCCCATAAATATCAGAACAAACTATTACTTGTCACTCGGTTTTTCACAAGCCTATCAGCTCAACTATATTTTTCTTTTATTCTGCTTCTTCTACTTTTGGCTAGAGATAACTCTGTAAGCCTAGATCTGTTGATCTATTTTACTTAACAGTAGCATCAACGGTATTCCGAAGCCACAGTCAGTACCGTGAGCACTACTTGATTTACATCTGAAGTAGCTTGCTAGGCTTGCCTCAGAGGTGCCTGTTACTCTATTTTTTATTGATAATGCTGGCAATTCATTAACATAGGAGGACCACCGTCTTTACGTGCCTTCCGAAGCACGGATTTTTCTTTTCAATTCATAAAAAACCATGGGTTATTTAAAGATTTTTTCAATTTAATATGGTTAAATTCTCATATGGGGCGTTACAATTCAAATTTTATAATTAAACATTATATTTTGGATTATAAGTGGAGGATGAGATTGGAAATTTTATATGTTAATTTTTCAATTCTAAAAGTTTTGTGTGGTGCTAATTTTTGCACTAAAATCGATTTATTGGACGTTCCAGTGGCTGAATTTTTTATTAAACATAAAATTTTTCAATTCAAGTATTTGGGATAGATATTGGTCACTGTATTGAATATTTTGTTATTTTGCTGACTTCTTTAACAGTAAGCATTTTTTTGGAAATTATTCAAACTTATTAGTCGTCCAAACCATTATACCTTGGAAGAATTAATTAACATTGAATTTATTTAAAACCTTTCATCAAATTTGATAACTTTTAGCACTGCATATGTTAAATTTCAATTTTTAGGTTTTTTCGTGTACGAGACGATGCAATCTATCTTGGATTAGTATCAGATTGGTTTCTTTGGTTATTGACTGATCCAGGTCTGGTTGAAGTCCCTCTTTTGTGTCCACCGTTTGTTTATGGGAAATCGCCAGTATACCGAATCCTGCAGCAAAACTCTTATTAATCCAGCTATCAAAAGCGAAGACATCCATTAAAAATAAGATCCTTGTTTGTGTCGTCAGATTAATTTGTTGTACTTGTATTGATTTGATATTAAGTAGCGTTGTGCGGATTATGTTTATTGGGTTGTTCTTTCGAACATATTTATTGGCCCCGTATAGATCTCCACCATCAAAAAAAAAACCGGTCCGCACGTGATCGTTTGGCATTTAAATAATTCTTCCTCCTACTAATTATTCAATGGGACGGATAATTTCCTTCCAGTCATAATGTCACATCCAAAAATAATTAAATACAAAATTTAATAGGAATGTTGCATGATTTTTGAAATATTTTCTTTTATAAACTTTAGGTATTGGTAAACAGCACTGCATTGATAAAAGGTTCAGCAGACCTTCAGTTTCCTCAAAAAAATTTTATTAAAAATGATTTTTGAAACCGTGTTTTTAGCGCGAATGACGTCACAGACTATTTTGTTTAACAACTGGCAACACAGCAAATGCGGTTTGTGTTGATAACGTAACCTATAAATAGTTTGTGTAAAAATTAAAAAATTAATTTGAATAAAAACACAGAAAACTAGAAATAAACCATTTTTCTTATAATTGCTTGTGACTACAGTTTGTATAAAAATAAATATATATTAATAAAAAATACAATTTAAATGATAAACGTTACATTGTTTACAACTGTCAAATACAAGTCAAATATTTAACTGTCAGGTCTTTGCGACAATTACCGCGGATACATGCGGTTGTTAGTTCAAACTAACCTTAGTTCGATCTAAACTTATTTTGCTTTTAATTTTATTGCACAGGTGTATACATGTTTTTTTTTTAGTTCAAACTGAAAGCAATGATATAGCTCGATTTAACTAAGGTCGATCCAGCGGATTAGGTCGCTTTATCTAAGTGTACACATGTAAGGACTAGCTAGGTCGAGCTGACTTAGTTCAAACTAACGACCGCATGTATCCGCGGTAATTGTAAAATATTCAGAAATATGTTTAATGCTTTTTAATTAAAAATATCAAAAATAAACAAGGATATTGTATGATCCTTGGAGCGCGTTAAAAAAATTTGCGTTAACGGTAACCTCTGGCGTTTCTTCAAAAATCATCTGAAAAAAACAAAAAATTATTAAATTAGATACTATAATCTAGTACATGTCATAGCCGATTTTGAAAATATCGATTTATGACAAAATAGCGGACGTTTGAACATAAATAGTGATTTTTAGACCAAGAATTAGTTATTATTTTGCCTATAAAGCAAAAACTAAGTAACGAAAAAAAATCCTATGACAAGTACTAGATAATGGTGTATAAAATAACCACAAAAATTCAATGTAATCGGTTCATTGGTTTTCTTAAAATTTTGGGTACCAATTTGAAAAACATGGTTTTGAGTAAAACGGGTTTGAAAATTTGAGAATGAATAAATCATGAAATTTGTTAACTTACATGGAATCATCGATACCAGGCCCATAGTGTAAATCTTCTATGGTCGACGGAATGTTTATAGCTTCTAAATTTTGTTGTCGGCGACGTATTCGACCTTCTTTCGTCTGTTCTTGCGCTTGCAGCTTGGCTTTTGCTAAGCGAGTTTCGTCTTCTTGGGCAACGTATAAGTGCGCTCCCGATTCGACCGATATTCCTAACACATTCATGACTTCTAATAATGAGGAGACACCATTGATGAACGTGCATGTTGCACGAAATACTGCAATGTTAATAATTTTCGCCCGCTGTTTATCGTTTTTGGAACTATCTTCCAAATAAGTTGGTTAAAGCTCTCATTGCTGTTTTGGGTATGTCCGCCAACACAGCGTTCCAACAATTTATCATTACCAAGGTCTTCGTAGATTGGTTTGATGACATCTAACACCATGTTTGGTAATGCTGAATAATCGTAATTTTTTAGTTCTTTTTTAGCATTCGCTTGTTGCCACTTGCACCACCCTTCGGGGCCTGCGGGACAGAAATGATGTTGAGGGTTGCTGTCTGTTGAGCCGTAATGGTAGAATGTTGCCCATATAGCTTTTTTCATGTCATTCTTGGAGTTTCTGCGAACAGCTAAGCCATAGTGTAAACGCTCAGTTTATCTATAAACTTTGCCGTCAGTTTGTTTTTGCCGCCGATTCCAGGCTTATTTATCGAAATGTTGACTTGGCGTTTTTACCAGATATTCTTGAGACCTCAAGCTTCAAGAAAATGTAAAAAACCAAAATCGATTTTTCGTCATGCTAGGTGTATATCTCCCCTTAATTCTTTTTATGAAACCAGCAGTCATTTTTATTTTAAATTTTATTCGAAATTGAAAGAAAAAGTTTTAATTACGAAGGTGCTTTATGTCCAATCTAATTGAACGATTTTGGCCTTTTTATAACTATATTCCAGAACTTTAATTTTTAGTGGAATATATAAATTTTCCTTTGTGCTATCCAAAAACGTGTATTTCACGTCGGTGCGTGACTCCCTTTTTATAGATTACTAACATTGGATTGAAATATTATTATGTTGGAAGTACTGATCGTACAAGGGTGCGCGTTTTTCGCGATAAAGGCGATTTTCCATAACCTTTTTTATTTTGGAGAAAAGTTGGCGGTCAGAGGGTGAATGGTATACGACGACACAAGAGCAACAAGATATTCGTATCTGTTGTGAAAATCGATAACATATTGGTAACACGTCAAAATACGTATGTATTCTTCTCCTTGTGAATTAGTTGTACGGATTTTATAAATAACATCTTTGCCATCATAAAATGTAAGACCTTCAATTGGTTACTGCTAAACGGGCACATGGACCTTTGCTGGTTCCATGTTTGCGAGTACGTCGCGCAAATCTTGATCTATAAAATCTAGAAAATAAATTGAGCAGTTTTTATTTTTTAACGTGATACTATGTTCAATTTTTAAGCCCTCCATTGTCTTTTTTAAAATTGCAATATTCGATTAAATGGTAAAAATTAGTGTTTTGTATAGTTATACATCTGTTGAAGTTCGGCGTTCGTTCTTATTCTCCATTGGTCTGTTTCTGGGTCTTTCAGTGAGCATTACATTTTTCGTAGCACCTTCCTTTCAAAGTTTCTCAACATCAGTGCACCTTGCACAATATTTGGAAACAACATTGAAGGAATCAAACAAATTACATTCATGGAATTTGTCTGGTCAAGTTTGAAACTTGAACCTCAATTATTTAAAAAAACATTCTTTCAAAACAGTAATAACACTTGACATGCGAATTAACTGACAGGAACAGAAGATGCTTATATTTCAAAAACAATAATATATATTCAAAACGGGAAAACAATATATTTATTTAATAATTGTAATAGGGATGTTGCATGGTATCGAATTTAGTGATAACTCCTATTAATTATTGAAAATAATATCAAATGAAATTTATAACCAAAATAAAATTTTTTTAAATGCGGTATGCGCTGAGAAAATCAAATTTGAAATTCAAAATGAATCGGTCAGCCGAATACGCCTCTGACGTCACACGCGTGATCCCGAACGTTTTTATGGAAATTTTACAACGTCGCAATTTGCATGTCTTACTGTCAAAGTTTAATAAAAGTCGTACGTTACTAATATTGTACATTAGTAAATCAAAACATTAAAAAATTAGTATGTCGTTACTTGTACTACATTATAAACTAACAAAATTTTTGAGTTACGTAGTGATTGTAATATTTGTACATTAGTTCAAACTGTGATAAACAGAAAGAGTTACATCAAAATAACAAAAATGATGCATTTTAAAATGCACTAATTTGAATAGCGATTTTGATCTTAATTCATTCCGTTTTATACTGGGTGGTCAACTAAGGAATTTCGATTTACAAGCGCTCTAAAATTGTTTTGAATAGGAATAGAGAAGTGGAGTTGGTCTTAAACGAAGGAGGGCTCATGGAAATTCAGTCGCCATGGTTCGCTGGACGGGTGAGGAGCGTTCGTTCTGTGTGCGCGCTTATTACCAAAATCAAAATTCTTGCATTATTGTGCGTCGTCGTTTTCGTGCACATTATGCTTTGCACAATCTTAACCAATGTCCGAGTGCTCAACTCATTCGGAAATGGGTCAGAACATTCGAAGAAACTGGTTCGACATTGCCCCAGCGAGTGATAAACCGTCGACGGTCTGTGAGAAACGATGCAAACGTAGAGCGAGTGAGAGCATCTGTTCGCAACCAACCGGGCCTCTCGACACGCCGGCGCGCGGCCGCTCTAAATGTGAAGAGATCGTCATTGATAAACATTCTTCATAAAGATTTAAAATGCACCCCTACAAGATCCAATTAGTGCAGGAATTAAAGCCAGGGGACCATCAACAACGCCTTGATTACGCCAATGAAATGGTGAACCGATTTCAAGCGTACGACAACATTTTTTTCTCTGATGAAGCCCATTTTCATCTGAACGGCTATGTAAACAAACAGACTTCCGGTATTGGTCTTCAGAAAACCCCAAACAGAAACATGAAACTCAATTGCATAGTCTGAAGGTCACAGTTTGGTGTGCAATACACGCACAAGGCATTATTGGCCCGTACTTTTTCGAAGACGGACGCGGCCGAGCAGTAACAGTGGATTCTGATCGTTATGTGGACATGTTGAACAATTTTTGAACCAGCCCTTCAAGACTTTGATGGATACAATCAGGACACTTGGTTTCAGCAAGACGGGGCCACTTGTCACACTTCAAATCGGTCTTTACCTGTTATCCATCTCCATCGTTTTGCCTCTCGACAGAAGCGTCGGACCCAGCTTGGCCGAAGCCAAGATGAATTTTCATGGGAATATAATTCATGGGTGGTTTCCCTTGCCTTCCCACGGTCCACAGATTGATATTGGACCATTGATCACAGCAGTGTATTCGACTCGACTAGAGTCGAACCGCGGTTTACGCTCTCCAGTCGGCCGGTGTATGCTTTACGCTACACTGCTGGTCCTTACCTGTTATTCAGGCGCTTTTCCTAAAAATTGATTTCTCGGCGTGGAGACCTTCCATGGCCCCAGAAGCCGGACTTGACACCTTGCGACTTTTACTTATGGGGATACCTCAAAAGTGTAGTCTACCGCAACAATCCCCGCACTCTAATTGCGTTGAAGGAAAATATCCGCCAGGAAATTCAAGCCATCGGTCCAGAAACTTTGCGACGTGTTTTTCTAAATTTCGGGGTTCGACTCGAAGAGTGCCAGCAGAAAACTGTGGACATTTGGAGAGCGTAATTTTTAAGAAATGAATTTCAAAGAGCTGAACATTATTTGTAAAAAAAATTAAAATTGACTTGAAAGTTTTTGTTTTATTTCTCTTTAAATTGGAATTCTTAGTTGACCACCCTGTACTATGACGCAGGGCTCAATTTATTTGGCCTAAAGTATATTATTTTTTATGTTATTCTGATATTTATGTTTGTTATTTGTATATTCATAAAAATGTTAATCTTATGTTATTTTTATTAGTTTTTAAGTTATTATGATACTTGTTTTATTTTCTTCGAAATTTTGTTTTTTAACTCGTTCTGTGACTATAAATTTATAACAATTTTATCGAGATGTTAAAAATATGCACATTTAGCATTGGTATAAAAGTTACGTATTATAATTTATTACATTTTTATTCATATTTATTTGCATTCAAGTTGAAATATGGCAAATAATGCAAATTTAGTTAAATAATTTTAGCGCATCATAAATATTGATAGATAGGCAACACATCATACTTAGTAAATACCTGCGCAGTGTAGAATATGCGAGCACATTTTGGCACATCAAGTTCAATGCTATTTGTTTAATCCAGCCATAGAAATGTTGTTCCTTCCTTAGATATCAAAGGAGAAACCATTTGTTTTGCTCACTCAGATATTTTGTTTTGTTTCTATGATAACGGGTGGGCGAGAGTAGTGGTTGAAAGTAAAGTAAACTTTCAACCACTGCTCAGAGTAACTACAAATTTTTAACAATTTAACTTTATTTGAACACTTATTATTTATTACACTATTATTTAATTATTTGCATAAAAATTAATCACACAATTATATACGCGAATATTAACAAATTATGTTTTTAGAAATAATTTAGATTTATAAGGGCAGGATTAAACAAAACGCTATACATCACTCGTGGAGAAACCGTTTCGCTCACTCACAAATGCGTGAGGGAAACCTTTTGTTTCCCCACTTGTAATGTAATATACTATTTCAGGAAGTGACACTACTGTATATCTTATTATACTGTGCTATTTATAGCCTTACTTATAAACGATGTATAACTTGAAAGTGTTACCTATAAACGGTGTATCAACCTGTGTATACACTTGTTATAACTTTTTTTCGAAAATACATATTTTCGATTACCTCGTCTGCGACTCCAATGTAAGAGAACAAATGATCCCAAGTGCATAGAATATTATCGATCATTTTGTTCGATTACATATTTTCGATTGCAATCGGCCCTCGTCTGCGACTCGGGCCGATTGTTGTCGAAAATATGTAAGAGAACAAATGATAGGATAATATTCTATGCAAGAAAATTCGAGATTATCTCCGATAATTAATAATTTTATAATTCTTCATAAATGTCTTTTAATCTATAATTTATAATTCTAATCTATAATTTGTTATTATTATATAATTATAAATTGTTTATCGATTGTAAAATAAAATTTTTAAACTATTTATTTTATAAGAATTCATTGTATTTTAAATTAAGGAATAAAACTTTATAATAGTGAGTCATGATTATAAAAATTATCGAAAATGATCGGTAATTCATTCATTTTTGTGATTGGTAGATTTCACTAGGCACCTTAAATGCTCGCTAAATTGAAATCTGATTGGAGTACATTTTGAAATTAGATCTCGTGATTGGTCGACAGGCTAGTTATGACATCAGAGAGAGATAGTCATGGTAATACCACAGTAGAGATATTATTATGATCAGCATTATCACTCCGAGGATTTTTTGCTCAGTAGAATTTTGCGCACCTTCACCGCGCAGGCAAATTTATCTGCCGAATGTGGTCGTTTATGTCAGTTGAAGGGTACAGGAATAAAACAAGGTAAGTCCATTTTTTTGGAAAATGAAACTGTTAATCCCATTTCTTGCCTTTATATGGCTCTTTCTATATGTAAAATATCAAAAAAATAAAACTAGAGATGTCCACAAAATTTAACTTTGAAAATATAGTATACCGGAATAAAACTAGGAATGTCCATGCGGAACTGGAATAAAACAAGGCAAGTCCACTGTTTGTATTATTATTATAAACACATTAAGATCTCTTTTAGGTCATAATGGTTTTTGTTGGGTGAGAGAAATATTTAACACTGCCCCTACAACAAGCGGCCAATTCAAACACAGCGTTTAGTATTTTTTTGATTGATTTATTATGGTTTGTATACTAAATTTTGTTAAATTTTAAGTGACAGTAAAGACACTAATATCAGAATTCGTAAAAATTAATAAAATGTCACAATACTGCATTTCTTAATTCTGTTATGCACAATTTATGGAAGCATTAAATCTTAATATTTTATAATTTTGCTGAGTGTCTTTTTACAAAAATAGGGCGTTATGAAATATTTATTTTGAAAACAACTTCAGTACCTAAACTTTCTTAGACGTGCAAACATTTCGGTTAATTTGTTGTTCAGTTTTACTGTACATACAACGTTATTCGAAAATGAGTTTAAAAAGTGAAGTTAATCCAAAGAAAAGACAAAAGACTGGTAGGATGCAAGAGGTGATGAAAAAGCTGAAGTTTTCTTCTCACGAACAAGGAAATCCATGTAATTGTAAAGTTGTTACGAAAATTTAACATTTTCAAACAATCCTAAATTAAATTCAATAAATATTTTAAATTATTGAATTTTTAATGGAATGTTTTCGAACATTATCGCTAACTCCGAGATTAAAACGTCATATGGCATGATATTCTCGATCACATGGTCGGGCGTAAGAGAAGAGCGCAGGCGTAGTAGATTAGAGCGGTGAGATTGGACTCGTTCAAGGGGGTCTAGCTTGAGATCTGAGCGAGTGCAGATGTTTTTGAAAAATTGCGAAGGCAATTTTTATCAGTCGCTAGATAATAGTTAGTGTCATAACTTTCAGTAGTAGGTGTCAGTAACTAAACGCAATTTTGTTTTCCGATCGCGTGGGCGGATCATTCCTTATGGAAAGTGGAATTCGTTTCAATGGTGAAAAATTTGATTTTGGTTTAACGCGCCATATTGAACAGCTGATATTTCGTCGTGCGCAAATCGCTGCGAAACTTTATCGTGTTTGCGCAGCTCATGTTATCAATTGACGTCACAGTAATTGTTTACACCAAGTTCCTGTTACGATCGTGGTAGTGATATTTTATTTTGGATTTTACCACGACAGCTTTTGATGGGTGTTTTCCATCAGTACACTCGATCTTTCCTTTTGTGTTCACCGAGGTTCCAAGGAGGAACATTTAAGTGCACTTTCGTCTGGCGGAGATCATCCAGCAACTCATACCATCCGATTGGAAGTGTCCTTCAGGTGTGCGTAGTGCGTGCGTTAATTTGTGCGGTGGTCAGATCCCTACGGATTCGAAAGCAGTTTTTAAGGGTCCTACTTGTCGACTTCACATCCCGTAAACTTACGTTTGTACAAACGGGTAAGTCTTTTATTTTACCTTTATTAACTGCGTTGTATCCGCCTCAGTATATTTTGAGGATCCGAAAGAATCGGATCGATTATTTTGAGTACGTACTGCGTGATACTGTCACTTTCAATCCTGCCAATTGCTAGGGGTTGGTTGTGTAAATTTTTGATCTCAACGATCAGTTTGTTGATTTTTAATAAAACTTTATTTGATTTGTTCGACTGGGTTTTATTGCTGGAGAGTCCCTAGTAACTGGATCTGCGACTCTAGCGTCCGCTGGAGAAGGCTAGTTTTTAACATCGAGGCTTCACAAATATAAATTTTGTGAGAAAAGGTTGCTGGCCCTTCTGGCAAACAATCCTTTCTTCAAAGTGCTAAAGTGTTTTGAAAATATTAGTGACTCCGAACGAAGTGTAATAATATCGAAATTTAATAGTTTGTCATCAAATGATGAACAGAATAGTTACCTTAGTAGCTTAATTGCAGTAATACCAGTGCAGAGACATAGAAGTCGAAAACCAGAAGAAGAGGTTTTATATCGTCACAGCAGTTTCAAATACAAAGTTAGAGTAGAAGAAGGTGAATTTATAAAAGAAGTAAATATTTGCAGTAAAGCCTTTATAAGTATTCACGGTATTACAAAAGGTAAATTAGAATATTTACAAAAATCTTTAAAAGAAATGGGTCTTCCGGCAAAAGATATGAGAGGTAAACATTCTGCAGTTAGTAATAAGTTGCCTGAGAAAGTATACGAGAAACTTGATTTACATATTAATTCTTTCAAAGGTAGATTGTCTCACTACAGTCTGAAGGATTCAAAAAAAGTGTACCTTCCAGAAAGTTTAAATATAAAAAAAATGTACTTGATGTTTAAAGATCTACATCCTAGTAATAAAGTTTCTTATGAAACATACAGAACGCGGTTCAACACCAAATTTAATATTAGTTTTGGATACCCACGTACTGATACCTGTAGTATATGTGACAAGTTTACTGCTGAAACTAATAAACTTAAAAAGCAAGGACATTCGGTAGCACAAATGGAAAAGTTGGAAGTAGAAAATAGGTTTCACAAGAAAAAGCTCAATGCTTTTATGATAGAAAAGGAAGCTAAGAAGCAAGGAAAATCAAAAAGCTTTGCAGCCATTGCGTTAGATTACCAAAAACATTTCCTTCCTAATATACCAACGAACGACATCTACTACCTCAGGCAACTTTCTATGTATTCTTTTAACATACACGTCCTATCTTCTGGAGTGTCTTTGTTTTATACATATCCAGAGCACATTGCTAAGAAGGGCTCTGACGAAGTATGCTCCTTTCTCTTTGATTTTATAATGAATCATTTAGATTATGAAGTTGAAGATTTACACATTTTTGCGATTCTGCCGGAGGCCAGAACAAAATTTCACAGTATTTCGGTTTCTCCATTTTATGGTACATGAAGTCAAGCGACTTAAGTCTATAAAATTACATTTCCTATAAGAGGACACTCTTATTTGGAATGTGATAAAATATGGGCTTAATAAATCTTAAAGCAAGAATGGAATTACCTGAGGATTGGTACGAATTACTTCGGAATTCGCGAAAAGGCCATGTCCATTCAGTGTCATTGAAGTCGATCAAAAATGATAAAAAATGGACAGATTTTTGATCCCGCAATATGTCAGAAAATGTCCATTTGCCATTCACCCTGTAAGGGAGGTTACCTGTAGCGTAGATCATCTTAGAGTACTAAGCTATAGGACCACCTACAACGGTTATTGGCTACAAAGTCCAATCAAAATCCTTCAAAACAATGAAAAAATATTCAGTTGACAAAAACCAATTCAGACTTCCAGAAGTTAAGTATTCAGGTAAAAAATTTAATTCAGTTTTCATCAACTCAAAATAAAATGCAATTTTTTAGATTATATTCCTATAAATCAGGAAAAATATTTAAATTTATTAAAGCTCAAAACATATTGCGAGAATCCAGACGCAGATAAATTTTACACCGCTTTGCCTCACGAAGTCAAACATCGCAAGAAGAAGAAGCAAGAAGAAGAATCAGATTAATTTAGTTTTTAATAATATCTTTTCTTTTGCTTTAAAATAGGTTTGGATATAATATTCAGGAAAATCAATTAAAATTTAAGTACTCTTGAGGTTAGCATTTACCCTTAATTTTAGAAATTAACTATGTAAAATTGGTTGGATACTATATTAAAGCAAAAGAAAATTTTTACTAAAACACCAAACTTTGAAAATGAATTTTTAATAGTTAACTTTAAAAATAAAATTAAAAATAAAATAAACTTTGAAAATAAAATTAAGGGTGTTGCTACCCAGGGTGTTTATAACTTTTATATGGTTTCCTAAATTTGTTAAAATGAAAAAAAACATTAGCGTTAATTTAATTAATTTAAGTAAATTTTTTCGGTCGAACACCGTCTAGACTATACATGGACATACCTTGCTTCCTGTAATATATAACTTAACTATCGTTTTAATTATTTTAATAAAAAATATACGTAATTTTTAGTTTATTATCACGTATTTTTGTTAAAAAGTGTTTTCTGAAACGTTATTTTAAAATAAATTTAATAAAATGTATAACCTTTGTTTACTACAAAAGAATTAACATTAAAAATTAAGATTTCTCTATATTCTACTTTTGTGACATTCCCTGTTTTATTCCTGTACCCTTCAGTTGTTAACTTTGACATATCACTTCGGTATTATTTTTAAGTTAATTTAAGTAATAAAAAGCGTGAAGATGGTTGTTATAGTGGTAATAATCGTTAATTTAGGGGTTACATCTAATTGATACACTGAAAATTGCTACTTTTTTAAGAATTTTATTTGAGAATACTAAGAAAGCAATTAAAATGAGATTTGGAGGGTTTATTTTTCATGTATTGAAGTATACAAAAAAATTGTTAGGAAAAAAAATAATACAAAATGGCGGCTCAGTCGCCGTTACAATAAAAGGGTATTTTTTTAGGCATTCCACGGGCGAAAACATAACTGTTTTGGATCAGCATCTGGATAAAAATTAAAATGGTTTTCCTAATTTTCAATAGTTTTGCTAGAGAAGTACATACGATTATTAAGAAATATGGTTTTTTTGCAAAGTTTTTTGCATTTTAAAAATATTTATCTAAAAAATCTGTATTAATTTATTTGTAAAAGCAACAATTATTAATTAATCCTAAAAATCGTGTGTACTCCTTTAGAGAATCTATACTCGTATAAGAAGCTACATTTAAAATTTCATGTAAATCGAATGAAAACTGCCCGAGTTATGTTTTCGCTCAATTTCGAATACGTGATTTTAAGATAATCGCGTTTAAAGTTTCAAAACTGTTTTTCTACATGAAATTTTGAAGATAGGGATTTGCTGATTTTTTTACCTTGACTCGGCTATGCCAGTACCGTAAAGCATCCCTTATGAGTTGACATTTTATATTGTAACCCACTAGGCTAAAGGACCCTCAATTGTGCCTTTACCGAGGCCGTTTCGTGCGTTTTGGAACGCTCGAAGACGCTTCGGAAAATGAGCTTCCAAAAATTAAAAAAAAATTCTGAGTATAATTCCTTTTGTATATCATTCTTGAGATGTTTACAGATCATTTAAGCCAATAAAAAAAAAGTCAAATTTATTTTTTTCAATTAGATGTAACTCCTTAACAGGATTACAGAATATCCTCTCAATATTTTTCTAAATCAAAATATTTTAGTGTCGAGTGAAACACAAATTATGAAGTATTTATGGTTTTTATCTAATTAATTTTAATCCCAAGTTAATCGAGATAACATATATTTCTTTTATTAAAAGTTGGGATGTTCAATTTTATGCCATTTTTCTTAAAATTTCAATTTAAGCACAAAAAATTAAATGAAGGATATGAAAAATTTTATTCACTCCATCGGCATGGTGTATGTGATGATTTTCAATCGAGTTACTTAATATTAAGTTCTCTAGAATCTAAAAAAGCCTTTAGTTATTTTTATTAGTTTGTATGTTATTATGATGATTATTATGTTTTAATTTCTTCGACAATTTGTTTTTGTTAACTCGTTCTATGACAATAAATTTATAACCATAAATTTTATCACGATGTTAAAGATATGAACATTTGACATTGGTATAAAAATTACATTTACAGTGCATTTTTATGAACAATTTTTAATTCGTAAGTACTAACTTGCATCAGAAATGACATTATACTCATAAACTCACAAAAACCTGCGCAGCGTAGAATGCGTGAGCACACTTTAGCACATCGAATTCAATGGTATCACGGTGATTTAACTCTTATGGGCCTTTGTGAATCAAGTTAGAGAGGAAAGACATAAATAAGAGAGAGAGAGAGATGCAGTTCGTACCACGGTCCATGGGGGCGCTGTTTTTATAACCTAGCCAATCAAGTGACGCGTTCATCGAGTGAGGCGTGAAGTTATTTTAAGGTTGGAAGGTTTAATAACATTTCCGATGTGACAGAAAGTTATTTTTATGTTTGAAATTTATGAAATGGGTCGCTTTTCGCTTGAACAAAGTTGGGAAATATTAAAAATTTCTTTCCAAAGTGGTGAGTCTTCTACTCAAACTGTAAAAAATTTACGAAAAAAATTTGACAAAAAAATGTATCAAAACCGCAGTTTGTAGATGAATTTGTGAAGTGAGTTCGTGAAACTGGATCGTTGTTGGATAAAACAACCCGTGTACGTACTCGTCCAGTGCGCTCAACCGAAAACATCGCTGCTGTTGCTCAGAGTGTGCGTGAACAATCAACAACATCAACTCATCATCGTTCTCAATAATTGAACATTTCACGCACTTCTTTGAGAAGAAGACATTTGGTTTCAACAGGACGGCGCAACGTCCCACACAGCCAACGTAACAAACGATCTTTTGCGCGATTTTGCGATAAAATCGCATAATCAGTCAAAATGCTGATGTCAATTGGCCACCTCGAAGCTGTGATTTGACTCCGTTGGACTCTTTTTTGTGGGGAGCCGTTAAGGACAAGTGTTACGCTAACCATCCAGAGACAATTGACGACTTGAAACATGAAATCTAAGTTGCCATTGACGAAATAGAGGCCCAAACAATTGAGAATGTACTGAAAAATTGGACTGTTCGAATGGGGTTTGTAAGGCTAGCCGTGGCAGTCATTTGAATGATGTTGTCTTCCATTCCTAAATGGAAAGGTTCAAGCTTTCTAATAAACTCATGACTTTGAAAAAATATTCATTAGTTTTTTTTTTATAGCCAATTCAAATTCCCACCCTTTATAATATAAAAGTTTATGTGCAGTACAATAACTATATTATTTGTTACAGGACCTCGAAGCGCCAAATCCTTTAGGCCGTACGTGCAGGTTAACGACGGCACGAGAAGATTGTTGCAAAGATTCGGTTATCGATGGCTAAGAAGGTGCCGTCCGAAGAGGTGGCGGGTGTCGCGGTAGCGGGTCCATCTTGGCGGAAGACGGAGCGGACGAAAGCTACAGCGATGAAAGTGTAGGAACACATAAGTGTTCAAAAGAATATGAATACCGCGGGGCGCCGTCGGCTGTAAGCGTTTTTAATACGGGCACTGGCGTTGATAATATTACCAATAAAAATTATTATGTTACCAAAAAATATTACTATAAAAAATTAATGTATATGTATGTACTTCTGTAAATAAATGTAAATATGTTGTTATTATAGGTAAGAGCTGAGAGCAGAATCCCGGGTTTTGAGAGCAGATTCTCGGGATTTGGAAGCAGAATCCCGGGATTTCATCGTATTTAGGCGTTCTGTGATGTTTTAGCCCCGGAAAACGGGGAATCATCCCGAGAAATGGCTATGAGACGAAAATTTGGTGAGCGCAGCGCTACAAAAATATAATTTATTATGTGGTACATGGTAATGGGAGCGGTTAAGATTCCCGGAGCGCGATTTTACCATTTTGAAGTGGATTATGAAAGATGAGGCTCTAATTAGCGTATAAAAAAAAAAAATTTGCGGAATTTTCACACAATTTTGAAAAAACGGCTTTAAAGTTAATTTGGAATGCAATTTTATCATTGGCTCTTTTCAACTGTAACCCCGCCCCAAAATTGAAAGAGGCTGTGACGACAGTAAATATACCAGAATCTCGGTTTTCACGACGAATTATGATAGATAATGGTGTAATTAGCTAATAAAAAATTAAAGTTGTGATCGGACAACAAATTTTCGAAAAAATCACTTTTGTGTGAATTCATTTCTGAGGTGGTTGCACTGTCAAAACCTACTCTCCGCACCGCCCTCCGGGGCTCGTGCGGGCTCCGAGCGGTTTTGACACGTGCTAAACTCATTAAAACATCCCTTAAGCGGCTCCAACTCTAAAATTTGAAAGTTGACGCGACGGATCTCTGAGAGCAACTGGTATCACCCACCACTAGTCACTGTCGACCCAGGCACAGCACACGTACCGCCAACAGAATAAATGATACCTTTTCATTTTAATACACTTACATGTATTTTTATGGGAAAATTGCAATTTTCAAAATTAAATTGTGGCCTTATTACAACTCCGACAAGTGGTAGAACGTATAGAGAGATCGTTGCATTATAAAGAATGCACCCTAGAGCATTTATCGACATAGAAGGAGCTGATAAGGCTACCTTTGAAAGCATAAACGCCTCACTTCAGTCTCACTGAGTCCCTATTCCATCATACGATGGATCAACTCAATGTTGAGGGGAGAGTGGTTGAGTTCAATGTCGGAGGTGTGACAACAAAAGGCATTGTTACTAAGGGCTGCCCGCAGGGGAGTGCTTTCTCCTTACTGTGGGATCTAGTGGTAGACAGCCTCCTTCAACGCCTAAACGAAAGTGGATATTACACTATCGGATACGCAGATGACATTGTCATACTGCTAAACGGAAAGTTTGAGAACACTCTGTGCGAGGTGATGCAGAGTGCATTCAAATCTTAGAGGAATGGTGTACGGCACATGCCCTCTCGGTCAACCCGGCCAAAACTGGGCTTGTCCTATTCACCAAAAACGGAAACTGCGAGGCATAAAATGCCAAACCTAATGGGAACCCGTCTTAAGCTGGCCTCTGAGGTTACGTACCTTGAGTGGTGCTTGACGCAAAGCTCAATTGGGGAAAACACATCAGCCATAAAACTGAAAAAGCGAGCATCGCCTACTGGCAGTGTCGAAGGGCTATGGGAAAGTCCTGGGGTTTCTCCCGAGGATTGCCCTCTGGCTCTACACTGCCGTAGTTAGACCAATGCTATGTTATGGTGCCATCGTATGGTGGCCTAGAACCAAATTGGTAACAGCAACATCCTCCCTTTGCAGGCTTCAGAGATCGGTCTGTTTAGCGGTGACGGGTGTGATGAGAACGACCCCGACTGCGGCACTGGAGGCTCTGCTCTGCCTTCCTCCGCTGGACATCTATGTGGAGGAATGTGCGGTGCGGGCTGCCCTCAGGATGCGAACGTGGGGTCTGTGGGCGCATAGGCAGCGAGCTGTCGGACACTTGAGGATCTTGGAGGACTGCGCAAAGAGGCTGCCTCTGTTGGACCTCAGTACCGACAGTATTTCTCCTAAATACTCATTCAATAGGAAATTGAAATCCTGTTAAACACGGCAGAAGCCCCCGAGACAGACATATCACTGTACACGGATGGCTCTAAAAATAATGTTGGCACCGGCTCGGGCATCTTTTCCCCTGAACTGGAACTAAACATAAGTCTACCGCTAGGAAAGTATGCCTCGGTTTTCCAAGCAGAACTCATAGGCGTACTGTACTGCGCGGAACAAATCCTGGAAAGGAAACTCCGGCAGAAAAAAATACAGATATTGACCGACAGCAGAGCGGTTCTTATGACACTCAACCGTCATAGGATCACCTCAAATCTGGTGCTGAAATGCATACGGATGCTGAACGAAATATCGACAAACGATAATGCCTTAACTCTTAGATGGGTCAAAGGGCATCAAGGCGACAAGGGAAACGAGAGAGCGGACGCGCTGGCGAGAACGGGTGCGGGCACACCACCGTGTGGACCCGAGCCCTTCGTAATGCCGGCCGTCGAATTCTTCAACGCTCTCCTAACTGAAGAAACCCTTAAACTCCACACCAGCAGGTGACAGGCAAGGGCAGCAATACGCGCGCCCTCGAGCAGACATTCCAAATACTTTCTACAGCTATCAAGAGATAAGCTACGAATACTAGCGGGGGTCCTGACGGGACACTGCAAAATAAATAAACACCTGCACACAATGTCGATGGTGCGATTTATCAGACGAAACTGCGGAGCATGTGCTTTGCACATGCCCGGCTTTAGCGTCCAAAAGAGGATCCATGTTGGGGGACTTCTGGCCCACCATGGCCAGAATTTGTGGCACCCTGCTCTCTAAGATCCTCAAGTACATCCTCGATGTAGGATGGCTGGAGGTATAGGAGGGCGGAGGGCTACTACTGAAACCCGGAGGTAGCATAATGGGCCCGGTTTTGTGGCCTGAGTGCGTGCGAAGCAATTTGCCCTCCACAAATAATCCAGAATCCAGAAGTCCGACAACTTTCATCCGCACCTTAAAGAGCTTGTATTTTTCTGTTCTTTCGTTTGGTATAGCCATTTCTATAGGGAAAAGTGTATTTACGATTCCGGGTATTTTAACTCTAGCCCATGGTAATTATTATAGATAAACTTTTAAATAATTTTAATACATTTCACTTTCATACTTTTTAATTTTAAGTGATAAACGGTATGAAGTGGTCTGAGAGGCACCTATCCCCTAAAATTAGACTTACTTATTATACGGGTATATTACCTCCCCACGTGAATACGTTAGTTAGGTTCTTTAAAAACACCGTGTTGTGCAAATTCATGTTATACGATAATTGATACAAAAACAGGGTAAGGTTCCAAAATTAAAAAAATTAAACTAATTTAATTTTACAACTAAAAGAAATTTTTTTTTATTAAAGCGATGATTAATAAAAGGTTGTATATAATTAAATGTTACGCGACACAATTGAACTTTTAAAAAATAATTTTATTAACTTAGTAAATAATGATACAAAAGTTACAAGCTTTAAACATAAAGAACTAGTGTCGAAGACACCGAAGTTACAAGCTTCAAGCCTAAAGAACTAATGCATGTTGGTGGCTAGGTTGTTCCTGCTTTTATACAAAAGTATGAGTCATCGACACGCGCTCTAGGTAGCAGATGTGCTCTAGGTAGCAGATGGTGTTTTATTTCTAAGAAGTGTGAATCATGACCATCTGCTATCGAAGGAATGCGTTTAAAATTAAAAGTAATAAAATACATGTTGACATCAGATATTAATTAATTAAATCTAACAGGTGAAGATCTTTAATGGTTACATAACTATATATTACATAATTTACTAATTATCACGATAGTGCGTTTTCTTGTTCACGAAATATTCTCAAATATCTGTTATTTTAGGTTGTTTTTTTGATAAATTTACTACAACTACTGGATGACCTAGGTTTCGAGTTGTAGAAATTATAATTTTTGTTTGCTATTTTTTTCATTCAACGATGTTGCTGAATACGACCCTGTTTTTTTGAATGTTTGTGTTGGTGATGTGTTGTGAAAAAGATATCTACTTGTTAGATTTACACTGGCCTATCACCTTAACTATATTTTCTTTTCAATTTATAATTCAGGTCAACTAATAAGTATGTTTGTCTTTTTGTGCAGTTTTAAAAATTTCCAAAATTATTAAAAAAAAACGTTTTTAATTAATTTTTTTAATTTCTCCTAATTCAAATTTTGGCGCTGTTATTAATTAAAATTTTTTTTTTTTAATTTTAGAAGGCTACTTATTAGTATAAATAACAAAAGAATGTTTGTAATATAGTAAAATAAAAGCAATAATAGCCTTCTAATTGTTAAAACATTAAATTTCAATAAATGTTTTTATTTTGTTTCAACGTAACTTACTCGTAAAGTCTATGGACCGGGGATGTACCAACAAAGTTCAACTCTGAACTGGAGTTTAACTTGCCTGTTCAAGAAAATTCTGTTGTATCAAAGTAGTTCAAAGTAGAACTTCAGATCAACAAGGGTTTATCTGAACCCCCGATCAAGCACCGTTCAACTCGCTTTCAAGTTAAATGACATGCGCATTTAAAACAAGTTTAGTATTTGCGATCTTTTTTTAACAAGTGTTTGTATTTTGTTTGTGTATTATTTTTAAAACTGCTTCGTTTATTAAAATAATGTCTGCCGTAAAAGTAAGAGACGAATTAAAGAAAGACCAAATAATTTTACAAATGGAACAATTCCGAATTTCGACAAAGATTTCGAGTTTCAATAGAAGTTATACGATTCATTATAGATGAAATTTCAGAGTCTATAAAATCTACTGGGTAGAGTTCGAATTCCCGGAATCGAAAATACACTTTTTCCTATAGAAATGGCTTTTCCAAACGAAAGAATAGAAAAATACAAGCTCTTTAAGGTGAGGATGAAAGTTGTCGGACTTGTAATAAAGCCACAATTTAATTTTGAAAATTACAATTTTCCCATAAGAAATACATGTAAGGGTATTGTTGCGTAATAAAACACCAAATATTGAAACATTCTGTTGGCGGTACGTGTGCTGTGCCTAGGTTGACGGCGAATAGTGGTGGGGAGATACTAGTCGCTCCCTGAGAGCCGTCGCATCAACATCCATACTTTTCGAGTTGGAGGTACTTGGGAGATGTTTTTAGTAAGTAAAGTGCTTGTCAAAACCGCTTGTATCGCCCGGAGCCACCCCCGTGCGGGGTTACAGTTCAAAAGAGCCAATGACAAAATTGCATTCTAAATTAATTTTTAAAGCCGTTTTTTCAAAAATGTGTGAACCGACCGCAAATTTTATTTTTTTATACGCTAATTAGATCGTCATCTTTCATAATCCAATTCAAAAATGGTAAAAATCCCGATCTGGGAATTCGAACCGTTCCCAAATCTATTACTAATAAGTAAGTTCAATATAGTACCTTTAAATATATCATTTAAAAATGACCCATCATTATGATTTTAGAAATCATGCTCTCTCACCAGAAGATATGGTATTCCTAACATTACGTTTCCTCGCCACCGGATCGTTTTTGCAATTAACTGGAGATGTGAGTGGCGTTAATAAATCCACGGCAAGTAGAGCTGTAGATAAAGTTTTAGTAGCTATTGCTTCACTCTACAACCAATTTATAAAAATACCTTCATCGGAAGAGGAAATGCAACGTAGCAGATAAGACTTTTTTACGATTGCTAAATTTCCAAGGTGTATTGGGGCTTTAGACTGTACCCATGTAAAAATACATGTATTACAATACAACAATGAAATACAAACACAAAAATACAGGTTAATTAAAAGAAAATATAGTTGAGGTGATAGGCCAATAAAAATCTAACAAGTAGACACCTTTTCACAACACACTACTAACGTAAACATTCAAAAAAGCAGAGTCGAATTCAGCAACATCGTCGAATGAAAAAAATAGCAAACAAAAATTATAATTTCCACAACTTACTGGATGCCCTAAGGTTTCGTTCTTATTCTTCTTATGTTAGATTTTCATTGGCCTATCACCTCAACTATATTTTCTTTTCAATTTATAATTCAGGTCGACTATGTTTATCTTTTTTTGCATTTCTAAAAATTTCCAAAATTATTTTATTTTTTTTATTTTAATTAATTTTTTTAATTTCTCCGAATTCAAATTTTGGCGTTGCTATTGAAATTTACTTTTTATTTCAAGAGTTGCTTTTAGACTACCCGATTAAAATTATTTCAAAAATTTCGTACGACAATAATACCACGTATTAGAACCCATTTATTGGTACAATTAGGGTTCTAATACCGCGTATGTGATTTATAAAAGTGATGATGGTTTTAAATACGCGTATCATCGTAAAAAATATTAACTTAAATCGAAATAATCAGTTTTTTCACTCTCCCGAACAATTTTGATTTAGTCTCATACGTGATGTTAGAATGAGGGTAGCGATATTGTAGTTGACAGTGGTATCCACAGGTGATATCACGGTAGATATTTTACATCATGTGCAATTTAAATTTCTGTCCCAACATTAAAAAATTGACAAAAAATATTACTCCTATAAAAAAAAATGTAAAGCGCACCAATTTTTTTCTAGGTATCCAAAATTAGTTATTTATGCACTAAGGTGCGTAAGTGTCAGTTTTTTGCGGTCGAGAATGTTTGTTTCAAAGCTATTTCTATATTCGAAAACAGCAATTGTTTTCACATAGTATTTGATTTTGTTAAACGTTTGAAATTACGTAATAAATAAAATGTATAAGTGATTATATTTCTAAATCTATATGTTGTAATGATAAGCTCCTTTGTAAATAATAATTGATAATAGTAAAATAAACGAACCTGTATTGCACGTAAAATTGCCAACGGTAGATGAAATGCCACCTGTGATGTACCTACTTTTGCTGCTTCTTTATCTGCAATCTTGAAAAGAAAACTTCGCTTCTGCTACTGTGAATATACTGTTTTTGAATTTTTAAATAAACACCCGCAAAAACTTGGCCTTTTATAATGAAATCTGTATTAATTTAAATATAATTTTTACAAAAATGACTAAAGATGTCACCAAAGTAGCTTCTTTCTTTATTAATCTTTTGTGTAGTGATGTGTTCGTATTAGGAATTATACTAAGAAAACAAGTGGCCATTTAAATTAAAAATTACTTAAAACTAATTAAACTAAAGCGTTGTAAATCGTTCATGTTATACGTTTTTTTAAATTATTAACGAAATAAACAAACCGGTGGACGATCAGCTGATTAGCAGGTCATTGCTTCCTTTTCAATACGCAGTGGTTCCAAACATGTAATCTTCTTGGACATCGTCATCCACATTCTCACAGGTAAATACGAAATTTTTCTTTAATAACTTTTTCTCCGTTGCACTGTCTTTAAATCACTTTTGTTACATAAAAATCTATAGCGTCACTAGTAGTTGCATGTTGTATGTCGACAAAATTATTTTATAATTTATTGTTCATTTTGAAATTTTTAGGAACGAAATTTTCACGTCCTACCTGGGCAAGTGAAAATTGTCGACTGATCGTATTTTCGCATCGCGAAGCCTATTAAATTGAGGATTTCTACTTTATAACAGGGTTTTTCCAACAAAAGCTCGATTCCAATTGGCTGTAAATTCTTATCAAACGGATTCTTTTGAAACTTTCACGAAAATTAAAGACTACTAAGCAGTTCCACACAAAATTGTTAGAAAAATTCCAAGTTCACTGGTCGTTCCACAATCATCTGTCAAAGTACGAATTCTTTCTTTTGCACTCCATGTTTATTTCCACACACTTTCCCTATCATAACCACTTGCGTAACACTTAGTTTTTAATTCCTCATCTTACAATACTAATCTCACTTAAATCCTTATCCTATTAACAAAATTATCACTAAAATTAACATTTTTGACATTTCTGCAGGTAACAGTTTCACATTTTTCAATGTAGAAGACTCAATTTTGCATCTACCATCCTCACTTGTATAGCAAATCGTTCTACAAATTAATCCTCAACTTTTGGTATGCCTTATGATGTAATTACAATTTTTTATGTTATCTAAATCTCTCTTTTTTAGATTTTCCGAAGGATGAAATTTGCTTTTGCTCATTTTAGCTTTATTTGAAACTTTTGGATTTTGGATTCACTTACAATAGTGCCAAGAAATGCGGACGCTGCTATTGGATATGCAAAACAATTCCAACTTTTATCTGTGCTACCCGTAGAATGAAATTTAATTTTTAGAATGCTAACTGCTCTGGCCAGCTTATGAAATGAAATTTTGTGTTCAAAATGGCTCCAATGGTATGCCATGAACCTTCTATAAATGCTACATGCCAAAATTAACAACCCGTTCCAACAAAAAGTTCCATCCGAGGTTACACTTCATCTATCGAAGCTGCGGTTTTTAATCGGACGATGCAATTTACTTTATTAAGGTTATTTATCTTAGTTTTTAAGTTGATAACATGACATAATTACCCCTAAATAAAAATTTTTAAATTTCGGTAACACTTGTCTTACATGGAATTTCAAAATTTTTGTTTACAAATAGTTCAATGACTTTTGTATTAACACTCCTAACCTACTATTCAAATAAACTTTAACTACTTCTAACCTAATCTTTAATTAACTAAACTTTACTCATCTCCTCGCATTACGATGCCCAAAATACTAACATTAATCTATTCTAATCTATTCTATTCTAAAACTACGCTAAACCTACTTCCGTAACTTATTTACCTCCTTTTCTTTCCTTCCTCGTCTTTATCTTAATTCCCTTTATCATCATAAACTTTCCTTTTTCATCATAATTCCTGCTTTACCCAAGCTAATTCCTCCCATCTATCTTCCACATTATCGTCTACTTCAAAACTACCTTTACGTCTTAATCATTTATAATACCATCTTCCTTCTACTCACATAATTCTTCTCCTTTTTTATCATCCTAATTCTTCCTCCTTTACTCAAACTAAATTTCTCCCGTTACCTCCTACATTATTATTTACTTCACACTACCTTCACGTCTTAATCATTTACCTCTTTTTATTACTATTACTGCTTCCCTTTCGCCCCTTTTATTTACACATTTTATTTCGTTACTCCTGCCTTACGTTGAACCATTATTTACTCTACATTAAGTCCTCGTGTATGTTTATTTTCCATATGAAACTCATCATGTTTACCTCCACCTCTTTTCCTATAGCTTTATTCACTTTAAATTCATATCTTTCACCTCAATACTTTGTATACTCATTTTAATCAACATCATCATCTTCTCCTTCTATTTACCCCCCTTTCATAATTCATCAGGCATCTTACCTCTGACTTTAATACTCCTTTGGACCTTTTGTCCTACTTCTATATTCCCCTAATTCATCATCATATTCATCATCTTCTTCTTCTATTTACCCCCTTTTAATACTTCATCATCATAATTCTCTCAACTAACTTCGTATACTCTTTATCGCTGCTCCTTATATTTGTTCATCATTTATTCCACTATTTCACATCTCCGTCTCCTCTTAATCTTTTACCACATCTCCTTCCTTGTACTTATAAACATTCACGAGTTCTTTTTCCTTTTTATTTATTTCATAAATTTTGACGTATATCTCATTCGTTCCCCTGAATTTCCCCTTGAATTTCTAAATGACCCCATCCCGTTTCTACACTAATCATATTATTACATGGTCACCTAACTTTAATCTTAGCTGTTTAACTGTCTCGTAAGTTCTTTATTTATTCAAATACTGCTATCCTGAGTTTCAAACTACCTCCGTTACTTCAACTTCCTTTACATCTACTAAATTCTGGCCTATTGCCTTTCCCTACTTCTTCTTCTACATAATAACAACTTCATCTTACTTCCGGCTCACTTGGCCCTTACTACAACTTCATCTTACTTTCGGCTCACTTGGCCCTTACTACAACTTCATCTTACTTCCGGCTCGTTTAGCCCTTACTACACTTCATCTTACTTCCGGCTCGTTTAGCCCCTTATACTATTCTTTCTTCACTTCGGCTCTCACTTAGCCCTTTATTCTAATACTTCGGCACTTTTGCCCTTACTACAACTTCCTTTTTCCTCCGGCTCGTTTAGCCCCTTATTACAACTTCATCTTACTTCCGTTCTCTTAACTCAGTACAACTTCTAATCATAATTTCCATCACTCCTTCGACAGTTACTACTTTTTCCTAACTTCGACTACCTTTCCCCATGCATAACTAAATTTTCTAAATTATTCTACCTTAATATTTTCCCTTCAATTCTATAAATTTTTCTTACTTCCGACTACTAATATTTAAACATCTCTCACAACCTTTCGAATCACACCTCTTTCAAACATCCAAACCTTCTACTCGTTCCATGAAATTTTTAAACTTTCGTTTATAAACTCCTTCCAACTCTTTCTAAGTTCTTTACTGGATCTACTTTCCTAGTACTCTCCCCTCTTTTATCCAGTTTCATCAAATTTACATTTATTCTACTCTAAATATCTAACTAAACTATCCTAATTACCTCAATTAACCTATTCCTCTTCTCTAACAATCTATCCGATCTCTTGTCGATTCTAATATTCAATACCCCCCAATACTTATTTACGGTCCTACTTTGACCTCCCGTCTCCTACCTAAACTTCTTCATATCGGCTCCTTTGGCCCTCCAATTTACTTCAATAATACTTTCTTCTCGGCTCCTTTGGCCCTCCAATAACTTCAATAATACTTTCATATCGGCTCCTTTGGCCCTCCAATAACTTCAATATTCATCAATAATTCCCCATTTAATTTTAATCGACTCAATCCTCTTATCATCATCCTATTCTACTAAATCTAAACTAAATTAACCTAACTTATTTCTACTAATTACTGCTACTTATTCTTTCTTACTTCCGATTGCTAACGTTTAATTGCTTTCCGTATTGACCCCATTTAAGTCCTTCTCGTTTCTTCCTCTTACTCGAGCTACTTTGTCGGTATGCTTTTCCTACCCCCGTACAAATTTTAACTAATTTTCATACCAAGCAATGTGTCTATAATCATCGTAATCTTTACACCCCCTTACTTCCTTTAAATTTTCCTCCACCGTTTCTTTTTGCTCTAGCAATTTTCTTAAAATTTCTGTTATAATAACCCCTTTACTACCTACATTAATTCTTCCCTTGCTCTCGTAACCTTGTTCGATTACCTTTAACGACTTCTCTACTTCCTCAACTAACTCAAATTTCAACTTCTGATTCATTACTTTTATTTCGTACCCCTCTCCTTGCCTTTCGTGTACCTTTATTTTTCTTCCGTTAACCCAATTGAACACTTTTCTACTCCTACTACCATCCTATCTAATTTAATGCAACCTCCTCTTACTTCTTTCCATTCTACCTGAATCATCTCGTTACCCCCTAATTTACCATTACTATCATGACCTTCCTCAACTTGAATTTCTAAATTTACATCTTTTCTTGAACTTCTTTAACTTGAATCTCTGCCTTTTTAATCTCCACCTCTTCGACTTTAATATTTAACTCAACTTTTTCTCCTTACTTTCCTCAACTTTGTCAAACGATTCAACTAACTCACCCATTCTACTGTTCGTACTTTTAACATTTGTATTTAAATTTTGATTTGCCCACTTAATTCCTTACTTTGTTTACCTATATCTCCCATTTTTGAATTTATTTTATCTATTTTATCTCCCATTTGTCCCATATCCGACCTTATTTCTTCACTTTGTTTCCTAATCTATCTCCCATATTATTTTCTAATTTATCCAACCTGTCTCCCATATTATCGAATTTATCACTTTGTTTTCCTAATCTATTTCCCATATTTGATATAAATGTTTTCCATTCATCTCTTTGCTTTTCGAATTCTAATTTAAGAAGGTTCATAAGTTTTTTTGTCATGTCCTCTGTCCATATCACAACGTTCTCTTCACTCTTTGTGTTCATTTTTAAATTTTTCTAAATTACCTGACAAGTTTACTTTAATTTTAAATTTCTATGAGTCGTGAGTTCTCGATTGGTTTGCCAGTATTTACTTGGCAAGATCGAGCCCCACGTTGGGCGCCAAATTTGTAATGATAAGCTCCGACGTAAATAATAATTGATAATAGTAAAATAAACGAACCTGTATTGCACGTAAAATTGCCAACGGTAGATGAAATGCCACCTGTGATGTACCTACTTTTGCTGCTTCTTTATCTGCAATCTTGAAAAGAAAACTTCGCTTCTGCTACTGTGAATAAACTGTTTTTGAATTTTTAAATAAACACCCGCAAAAACTTGGCCTTTTATAATGAAATCTGTATTAATTTAAATATAATTTTTACAAAAATGACTAAAGATGTCACCAAAGTAGCTTCTTTCTTTATTAATCTTTTGTGTAGTGATGTGTTCGTATTAGGAATTATACTAAGAAAACAAGTGGCCATTTAAATTAAAAAATTTCTTAAAACTAATTAAACTAAAGCGTTGTAAATCGTTCATGTTATACGTTTTTAAATTATTAACGAAATAAACAAACCGGTGGACGATCAGCTGATTAGCAGGTCATTGCTTCCTTTTCAATACGCAGTGGTTCCAAACATGTAATCTTCTTGGACATCGTCATCCACATTCTCACAGGTAAATACGAAATTTTTCTTTAATAACTTTTTCTCCGTTGCACTGTCTTTAAATCACTTTTTTTTACATAAAATCTATAGCGTCACTAGTAGTTGCATGTTGTATGTCGACAAAATTATTTTATAATTTATTGTTCATTTTGAAATTTTTAGGAACGAAATTTTCACGTCCTACCTGGGCAAGTGAAAATTGTCGACTGATCGTATTTTTCGCATCGCGAAGCCTATTAAATTGAGGATTTCTACTTTATAACAGGGTTTTTCCAACAAAAGCTCGATTCCAATTGGCTGTAAATTCTTATCAAACGGATTCTTTTGAAACTTTCACGAAAATTAAAGACTACTAAGCAGTTCCACACAAAATTGTTAGAAAAATTCCAAGTTCACTGGTCGTTCCACAATCATCTGTCAAAGTACGAATTCTTTCTTTTGCACTCCATGTTTATTTCCACACACTTTCCCTATCATAACCACTTGCGTAACACTTAGTTTTTAATTCCTCATCTTACAATACTAATCTCACTTAAATCCTTATCCTATTAACAAAATTATCACTAAAATTAACATTTTTGACATTTCTGCAGGTAACAGTTTCACATTTTTCAATGTAGAAGACTCAATTTTGCATCTACCATCCTCACTTGTATAGCAAATCGTTCTACAAATTAATCCTCAACTTTTGGTATGCCTTATGATGTAATTACAATTTTTTATGTTATCTAAATCTCTCTTTTTTAGATTTTCCGAAGGATGAAATTTGCTTTTGCTCATTTTAGCTTTATTTGAAACTTTTGGATTTTGGATTCACTTACAATAGTGCCAAGAAATGCGGACGCTGCTATTGGATATGCAAAACAATTCCAACTTTTATCTGTGCTACCCGTAGAATGAAATTTAATTTTAGAATGCTAACTGCTCTGGCCAGCTTATAAAATGAAATTTTGTGTTCAAAATGGCTCCAATGGTATGCCATGAACCTTCTATAAATGCTACATGCCAAAAATTAACAACCCGTTCCAACAAAAAGTTCCATCCGAGGTTACACTTCATCTATCGAAGCTGCGGTTTTTAATCGGACGATGCAATTTACTTTATTAAGGTTATTTATCTTAGTTTTAAGTTGATAACATGACAATGTATATAAATCAATTGCTGTTCGTTAATCTCGCTAAAACTCGAGAACGGCTAAGCCGATTTGGCTAATTTTGATTTTGAATTATTTGTGGAAGTCCAGGGAATGTTTAAAGGTGAGTAAATATTAAAAATTATTTAAAAAAATTTCGCTTTCTCTTAAACGTTCCTTGAAGGTTCAACTTTTGTTCCACTCTGTACATAAAGTTTTAAGTTGGTATTGTTTTTGTTGTATTTTTATTATATAAGTGAAGAATTAGATTTGAAGAATTGAAAAAAAAGAAGAATTGAAGAATTCAAGCGGGAATATACATATCTACAATTTAAAAATATAAAAATCAATTGCGGTTCGTTGGTCTCGCTAAAACTCTAGAGCGGCTGGACTGATTTGGCTAATTTTGGTTTTGAATTATTTGTGGAAGTCCAGGGACGGTTTAAAAGGTGAGTAAATATGAATTTTTTTCATTTTTTTTACGAAGAGATACGCGGATTTACGGATATTTACGAATTGTTCATTATCTACTCTGTATTTTGTTTTTAATTTTTGTAAGATGGCAAAGCCTGTCGGCGCTGATTTTTAGTGTATAAATGCGGCAGAAAGGAAAAGGGAGCAACAACAAACGGACGAAGCCAACCCGACAGATTTGCCAACTAATCGAAATAAATTAAAAAAAAGCTATATAGCACGAAATTGGTGACTCCGACAAAAGAAAGAAATATACATAAATCATACATATCGTCGTATCGTTCGATAAATATAATAATATAGCACATTACACTCTGCAACGATCTCACTAGGAAGGGAGTAATGTATCGACAACTCTGAAAACACTCATGTATTATTTACGGATTGTTTATTATCTACTCTGTATTTTGTTTTTAATTTTTGTAAGTTGGCAAAACCTGTCGGCGCTAATTTTTAGTGTATAAACGCGGCAGAAAGGAAAAGGGAGCAACAACGAACGGACGAAGCCAACCCGACAGATTTATCAACTAATCGAAATCTATATATATAAAAATAGTTGTATGTGTGTGTGAGTATGTTTCCTATAAACTGCTAGACCGTTCCACCGATCCCAACCAAATTTTGCACAGTTACTCTCTAAGATCCTAAAAAGGTTTTCCGCTAAAACAGAAACCGAAAAGCTTAATTAAAAAAAAAAAGGAAAAGTTAAATTCTTGCAGACGCGCAGGAATGGATTAACGAGATTCCCATGGCCAATACATGTAGTTGATTAGCTGTATTAGCTCATTAGATTCCACCAATGAGAACACATAAAAAGTGTAACTTTAGCACAGTTACTCTCTAGAACCCTAAAGAGGTTTTCCGCTAAAAACGAGAACCGAAAAGCTTAATTTAAAAAAAGTGAAAAATTACGGACGCGCACAAATGGGTTAACGAATCCATTGCAGTATCCGCTAATCTTCTGGCAGGGGGAAGACGGATACCATTTTAATATCAAAATGGTTAATCAACCAACGGGTGCTGAAACAAACAAAAAAGTTATCGCTATAAATTTTTATTCATACAGACTCATGATCCGTGCTGGTGAAATAAATCACATTTTAATGTGTCGGCGGCTTTTCCATCAGTTTGCAGTTGACATGTATTGCAAAATAGAGACAGAACGATTGTCGTACATCCGTTTGAAACAACAGCAGCTTCGATTAGAAGAATACATTCATCTTCGCGATGCTATTAATGCCGATGGCAACGTAAATAACGTGGGAAGAATGACAATTTTGCCGGCCACTTACATTGGAAGCCCGCGCCACATGCACGAGTACGCGCAAGATGCGATGTCATATGTTAGGCAATATGGCCGGCCAGACTTATTCATTACGTTCACCTGTAACCCTCAATGGAACGAAATCAAAAAGGAATTGCTACATGGCCAAACAACAGTTGATAGACATGACATCACTGCCAGAGCTTTTAAGCAAAAATTAAAATCTCTTATTAATTTCATTATAAAGCATCGCGTGTTTGGTCAAGCCCATTGTTGGATTTGCTCTGTAGAATGGCAAAAGCGTGGTCTGCCACATGCGCACATTTTAGTGTGGTTGGTCGACAAAATAAGGCCACATGAAATTGATTCCATCATTTCAGCGAAATTCCGGAAGGAATCGGGGTGCTTGAGTGTCCGCGCTGCGACGTTGGGAATGACGGGCGACGTCATAAGTCATGGATCGGGCGGATGACCGTCTGAAGATGAGTGTTTTGATCGACAGGCTTCATGGTTGGAGGGCGATGTTGCGCATGCTGTTGCGTGACCTTGATGTACCCCAGCGACCGCCGCATGTCGAAACAGGTCTGGATGCCGTCCAGGATGCAGCTCGATTTTGATCGACAGCCCACGGAGAGATTCATGGCGCTGGGTTAGGCTTGAGTGTGGCTCCGGATCAGTAGTCCACTCTGTGAAGTTTACCTCCAGGTAGGACCGTCCAGGGTCCAGCCTGACAGCCGGTTTGATGGTCGGTGCGGCAGCTGCTGTGTACGTGGTTGCCGCTGCAGCCTTGTGGTTCATCTGGAGAGACGTGGGTTGCTGGGTAGAGATGGGGTACGGAGGACCTTTGGTGCCGAGCCGCCCGGATCCTTTTTCGAGGAGGAGCTGTTGTCTGTATCTGTCCGCGAGCGCCTTTGCCTGCGTTTTGGACGCAAGAGGATAATCAGTGGGTGAAGCGTCGAGAGGCGTGGATGGCCCTGGGGACGCCGGCCTCGGACCTTCCAGGAAGAACGCTCCTTGATCTTACTTCGCATCCCAGACTGATGATGTCGGTGGACGATTTGCCCGAAGGAAGCTGCAGAAGCCGAACTGTCCAGGAAGAAGCTCTGTGTGGCGAGGGTTTAGTCCCCAAATGATTGTTCGACGGATTTAGAACGGGCGACCGAACTGGCGTTCCGGGATTTGGCAGGGAGTTTAGCTCAAATGACGTCTCCGTCTTCCCCAGGAACCCGGGGCGCTAGATGGCGTTCCTGATTTCATGATTCGCAGTTGCTTTGGGAATCATGATGCGCGTTATCCACCGTGGAACCAGGGCCAGGATGGGTTCACTATATTCATGATCGCCAGTATCCTGCTTTGGGAATTCTGATCGCGCGGGTGGAAATCCGTCGGACCGGCCTTTTATTAAGGTGGGAAATTATTCCGAGCTATTTCCCAGTTGGCTCGGCAGAACTTCAGTGGGCGGGGTGTTTCCTGATCTCGCTTTTTGGTGACACTCCGGATGGATGGGTCCCTCGGGAGATTCCTAGGCTTTCGGCCAGAAGTGTCCGCAGGGCGTGCCGCGGGACCAGAATGACCTTGAGGACTTGATCACTCCAGGCTGAGGGGTCCTGGGAGGTGAGATCCTACCTGCCAGGTTCCTGCTGCCCGATGACCTTCTGATGGGCGAAGGCTGAGTTTTGGTCCGCGGTGGCAGGGGGCTTCTGGCCTGGTTTTGGACCTCCTATGGCCGCGAAGGAATGTATCTATGTCCTCAACAGGCGATCGGACATCTCCTCAAAGCATCCCGACACCTCAAAATGATTCCCGACCTTAAGGCCATCAGGGAGGTCATAAAGACCAAAAACCAGGCCACAAGGCGCGCCCAGCGCACCTGCCACCGACAGGACAAAGCCAGCTACAATAGCCTCGCCCAGAATGTCAGAAGGCTCATTTCGAGGCACAGGCAGGACACCTGGAGCGAGAAGTTAAAGGATCTCACCTTCCAGGACCCCTCAGCCTGGAAGATGATCAAGTCCCTCAAAAACCAAAAAGCGTCAATTCCCCCTCTAGACGGCCCCCGCGGCACCGCCCTTAGCCCGCAGGACAAAGCCGAGGTTCTGGCCGAAAGCCTAGAGGAACAATTCTCCCCGAACGTGGACCCATCCATCCCAGAATTCACCACCAAAATCAACGAGGAGATCAGGGAAAAACTCCTTAACCCCCCCCCGCCACTTTTCGACCCCATTTCTCCGACCAACTTCGAGGAAATAGCTCGAATAATTTCCCACCTTAATAAAAAAAAGGCCCCTGGTCCCGACGGTATTTCCAACCGCGCGATCAGGGAATTCCCAAAGCAAGGAGTACTGGCGATCATGAATATAGTGAACGCCATCCTAAGGCTCCGGCACTTTCCACACCGGTGGAAACTGGCCGACGTCATCATGATCCCCAAACCCAATCAAAACCTAAGAAATCCCAAGGCATATCGCCCCATCAGTCTGCTCCCGTTCCTGGGGAAAGTAGCGGAAAGAGTCATTTTGAGGAGACTAAACTCCTCCCTCGCCACCAACAACCTAATCCCGGACGACCAGTTCGGATTTCGCCCCGTTCATCAAATCCTTCGTCTCACCGAACACATCACGTTGGGGTGGAATAAAAACCTCCCAACGGGAGCGTTCTTCCTGGACGTTGCGAAGGCTTTCGACAAAGTATGGCACCAGGGCCTACTCCACAAGCTCTTCGCGGCAAATATCCACTCCGACCTGGTCTATCTGATTGCGTCCTATCTGGGCAATAGGCGCTTCAGGGTGAAGATAGAGGAAACGCGTTCCTCTGAAAAAAGGGTCCATCCTATCCCCATCCCTCTACACCGCTTACACCCACGATCTCCCTCTTCCCAGGGAACACCAAACCAAAAGGGGCTGCTACGCGGACGATACCACGTACTACAGTAGCTCCTTCCGCCCCGCCACCATCCAAAACCGGCTGCAGGCCTCTCTGGACGACCTGGAAACTTGGTTCCGTACCTGGCGAATTGGGGTAAACGCCAGCAAGAGTACGGCCACGTACTTCTCCAGATTCCAGGAGCACACAGCTGCAGCCCTAAACCCCAACAAGACCACCTGAAAATCCCGCAGACTCCCAGTGGGGAACTTGAAAATTTTCGGAGCTGACATCTCCTGGACGGACACCTCCAAGTACCTGGGAGTAATCTTCGACAGGGGACTACGATGGAGCCCACACATCAAAGCTGTCAACGCCAAAGCAAGGGGCGCCATGGCGCAACTGTACCCTTTCCTCAACTCACATGGGAAGCTGTCGATCAAAAATCAGCTTCTCATCTACAAGACGGTCATCCGACCGATCATGACTTATGCGGCAGTCGTCTGGGGTTATGCTGACAAGGGTCACATAGCGAAACTCCAGACAACGCAAAACATCGGTCTCCGCAAAGCCATGAAGGCCTCATGGTTCGTCAAGAACACCAGTCTGCAGAAGGACTCAGCCACGGAGTCCATCGTAGATTTTATCCGCAACATGGCTGTAAAATTGTACGACAGCCTGGAGTTCTCGGAAAATCCACTGATCCACGAGTTAAGAAACTACCAGCTCGAGGATCTCCTACGTTACAAGAGACCCAAGCTGAACCTGCAGGCCACGGACAGCAGCCATGACGTCACGACCCGACATTCCCGCCAACGAGTCCGCCCTTAGCGCGGACACACTCACAAAGCCACGCCCGGATCTCCCTTCCGGTACCCAGAGACTCACTCAACCGGACCACTCAAGAGACCACTCAACAGGACCAAGGAAGAAGATGACTGAGGGAGCAACCGCGAAGTTGGAAGTTTTCGCCTCCTACTTGTTTCGGTTTTGTATTGTTGTTTTTCCTGTAAATTTGTAAATTGTGTATATAGTTTTCATTTTGTTTTCTCTACGCTGTCAATTTTTATAATTGTAAATTTTCGTTTATTTGATCTTATTAAAAATAAAGCCCGATCGATGCGTAGGTTGCGCGGTGCGACAGAACTGACAGAACTAGCTTGTAAGCAACATCCAATAGGGGGAAGTTAAGTGCCCCCGATCCCCAATGCCATGCCCCTGGTCAACCGACCCGTCAGATGAAGGAGGTGTGGGTCACAGATCCGGTACTCCGAAACGCCATGAAAGCAAGGCAAGGCAAGCTGAAATTCCCAATGAAACAATTGACCCAGGGTTGCATGCAGTAGTAACTAAGCACATGATACATGGACCTTGCGGAGTTTTCAACAACAATTCGCCCTGTATGGTCGACGGCAAGTGTTCTAAGCGATACCCGAGAAAACTGCTTGCTGAAACCATCACAGGGAAATGACGGATACCCATTGTATCGTCGGCGATCTGTTGCGGACAATGGACAATCGGTGGTTGTTAAGGTTAAAGGACTAAATTTTGATGTAGACAATCGTTGGATTGTGCCATACACGCCAATATTGTCTAAAGCTTTTCGGACTCACATCAATGTGGAATATTGTAACTCTGTCAAGTCGATAAAGTACATATGTAAATATGTTAACAAAGGTAGCGATATGGGCGTCTTCGCTGTAACAAATGCAAATGACGAAGTATCTCAGTATCAGATGGGTCGCTATGTAAGTAGCAACGAAGCAATTTGGCGCATCTTTTCGTTTGCAATCCACGAAAGGCTACTACTGTTAGGAGACAGATATTGACACCCTATGCTTCAAACAAAGGCAAAGTATTTTATTTTTAGTGAGACCCCGTGCGAAGCCGGGTACCCAGCTAGTTCTTTAATAATTTAATAATACCTTGATTAACAAATTAATGAAAAAAGGCGTATAAAAGTCTAAGAGCCGAGGTCATCCAAGTTCCACCTTGTTTATATAATATTTATTTAATGTGATCCTATTACAATGTTTTATCTTATTATTAGTTTTCGTATTTATATCAGGAAGATCCTTGCAAATTGATCCATCTAATTTATTTATTAATTTACTAATTTTAAATCAAATTAGTGATTGTTTTTTAATCAATAGGTAATGAAATTGCACAACGTTTTCTGAATAAGGGATACTAACCTTACATTTTAAAAAGAAGAAAATCTTGGAGAACTGCGGTCATCCGAGTTCCACCTTGTGGTGACGGTTCGAATTTCCTGATCGTGATTTTGACAATTTTTGAAGTTGTTTATGAATTATGAGAGTCTAATTAACGTATAAAAAAATTAAAATTTGCAATCGGTTTACAAATTTTGAAAAAAACCGGTTTTAAAAATTAATTTGGAATGCAATTTTGTCATTGGCTCTTTTGAACTGTAACCCCGTCCACCGAAATTAAAATTGGTTGTGGGGACAGTAAAGATAACAGAATCTCGTTTTTTACAACAAATTATGAAGTATGAGGCTCTAATTAACTAATAAAAAAAATTAAATTTGTGATCGGACAACAAATTTCGGAAAAAATTCACTTTTTGTGTGAATTCGACTCTTGACGTAGTTTTACTTAACTTAGCGTTTTACTTACTAAAAACATCCCCCAAGCAGGATGGATGCCCCCGAGCCTCCAACTCGAAAAAGTATGGATGTTGACGCGACGGATCTCAGCGAGCGACTGGTATCTCCCCACCACTAGTCACTGTCAACCCAGGCACAGCACACGTACCGTTAACACAATGTTTTCCATATTTGCAATTGCAATTTTCAAAATTAAATTGTGGCTTTATTACATTCATGGTCACCTCAAAGAATTTGTATTTTTCTGTTCTTTCGTTTGGTAAAGTCATTTCTATAGGAAAAAGTGTATTTACAAACCCCTAAATTCGAACTCCCACCCTACCTTGTTAATTTAATAAATAGCTGTTTTCCAATTTGAATTTTTAATTTATATTGTAGATTTCTTAGACTTACGTAGGATTTTTTATGTTAGTGCATTTCTAATAATTCTGAGATAAATGACTTTAAAGTTAATTTGAAATTCTAAATTCCAGGAATAATTTTAGAAAAATATGTTAATATTTTAGTTTTATTTAAAGGCGAAAAACATTACAAAAAAGAAAGAATCTTTTAATTTTGTTTTTTTAATATATTTTTCCCAATAATATACTTGAATCATTATGCATGTTAAAAAAAGTTTGGTAGTAAAACGATTCAAGTGCAATTACTGCACGAAAATAAACTTTATTTCTAAAAATATAGGTAATTTTTATAACAAAATTTCTTATTCATGATCAGAGTCTAATATTACGTTGCTATGTTCATCATTTTCTTCGTCTGAATCAACTGGTCTTGGTTGGGGTTGATCTAAATCAGGCTCTTTTTGGCTTAATGTCTCATGGTCTGGGCTTGTTTTTTTTTTCCTTTTTATGTTGATCCTTCTCCATGGTGATTTATACTTTCATAAAAGGTGTTGTAAATTGGCGGAATGTAATCTAATAAAGTAAGCAAGTTGTACTTGGCGGCTTTAATTTTTACTGAAGTGGCATTCAAAGGCTTTAGTATCAAAAATTTAAATGACGGACGCCCAATTCGTGAGGTTGCCATCAAGCAACTATAAAACTCGACATTCATATTTAGCCGCATTTAGGCGCAGCCGAATAGGCGCAGGACATATAGGCGCGGAGCCGTTTAGGCGCGGGACATATAGGCGCAACCCATTTAGGCGCCAAGACATATAGGCGCCGAGACATATAGGCGCGATCCGTTTAGGCGCAAAGTCATTTAGGCGCAATAAAAAATATTATAAATAAAAATACACTTTTTGTGAGAATTCGTTTCTGATGTGGTTGCGCTGTCAAAACCCGGAGGGACTGGTATCTCCACCACTAGTCACTGTCAACCCAGGCAATTTTTGTGGGGTTCAAATTTGGTTCCACTTCTTCTAGAAGACCTATCATTTTTTCATAAGTCCGTGTATTTTTGTTCGGTAGTAATACGTAAATTACTGGATGGACGCCTCCAAATCTTTCTGCCATAATGACATATATTGATAAAAAAGATGAGGCGCCGTTGAATCATCGGTTCACTTTTTACGGTTTTTTTTCGTCACTTAGCAAATCTATCTATGGTTTTAATAAGTTAGTGAACCAATTATACTATTGCATAATAAATATTAATATAATGAATAAGAACATAAATAAAAAAAATACTGTAATAGTTTTGCGACTAAACGGATCGCGCCTATATGTCTCGGCGCCGAAATGGGCCGCGCCTAAATGGGTCGCGCCTATATGGGTTGCGTCTAAATGGCATTGCGCCTATATGTCCTGCGCCTATTCGGCCGGGCCTATTCGGCCGCGCCTATTCGGCTGCGCCTAATTGTCCGGGGCCGCTATTTTTATACGATGGTATGCACAAATTAATAGGTACATTTTGTCGCCCCTCCCCATCGCAAATTTTTTGGTGAGATTGGTCTCAAACGTTTGATCTTCAATTTTCATCGTTTGAACCACAACTGTCGCGGAGTTATACGCGAAAACCTTGGGGGGATGCAGCCCCTCCGCATTGGCATTCTAGACATGTTGATAACTTTTATAGTAGTAGAAGAAGAAGTTGAAGAAAAGAAGAAGTTAAATGGATATTTCGAACGCAAATCAGGCTCATCAAGCGATAAAGCCGGGGGATATTGAAAAACCCCCAGATCCACAAACCAAACTATTGGCAACAAAAAGAATAGAAAATAAAGGAAATAAAGAAAAAGAAAGAGATGATGGGAAAGCAACCTCCGACAACTCCGAATCTGAGTTTATCGTTAGCAAGAAGAAATCGAACGCCACCAAAACTGAAGAAAAAAATGAAAAACAGGAAAAGAGGATAGAAAGCAATGAGAATGGCGATAAATCCATAACAGAGAAAGAAGTTAAAAGATCAATTTCAGCAAGAAGGAAGGAGAAAAAGAAAAGGCAAGCGGAAAATAGGAAAAAGCGGAAAGCAGGTACGGACGATGATACAAGTGAAGAGGAAGGAAAACCTGAGAAAAGAAGCAAGACAAGAGAAACACGAAGAATTCATGGATGAAGGAAACATTCCGGAAACTTCGGGAGGAGGAATCGAGGGTAGCAAAGACCAGAGTCCTGCTACCACACAAATCCCACAGGAGAACACCGAAGCAACTACTCCGGCTTCAATAGAATCAAATCAGAGAAAAAACACAAAGATAGCGACAAAAGAAACGAAAAAGACAGAAGAAACTAATAAAAGTGAAGAAGAAAGAAACAAAGCGATTAAACTCGTGGAAGGCTTCTGCAAGGACGTCAATCTGTTGATGAACAGCAGCAAGGCCAATCTGGGAGCCAGAAGCGCGATCATTGAGCTCTCATCAAAAGTTTCGGCGACTTTCCATAGCCTCATACGTGAAAATGAGAGGCTCAGAAATGAATTAGAACATACAAAGAGAGACTCTACAAGTTCATCCCCCCCCAAAGGGAAAACATACAGGAGCTAGTCAAGGAAGCCGTAAAGGCAGCCATGGGACAAACCAGGGCAGCCCCTACGCTCCAGGTGAACACACCGAAAACTCCGGAGATTCCACAGGGGAAAGCCAAAAAGCAGAACCCACCAATGGATTACCTAGCTGCCATACAAAGGCAGCAGACCAATCCAATGGCCACGGCCACCGCACAGGAGACACTAATAATAAAACATAAAGTAATGGTATATCCAACAAATGGAGAAGAAACCAAAACTTCGGCCGAAACTCAAGCTAGGTTGACAAGCATTCCGCTTGTATCTCTCGGGATCCAACTAAGGCCCGAGAGATTAATACAAATCAAAAACAACGGAGTTCTGGTTGAGTCCTCCAGGGAATCGATCAAAAAACTAATTGGACACCCTCTACTAGCGCAAAAAAATCTCGAAGCAAAACTCCCTCCCGAAGTATGGCCCTCCATATCCATATCCTTCGTGGAAAAATCAGTAACAAGGGGAACAACTCTTACAGGCGATAGGTACAAATTTCCCAGAAGCCGTATCCAAGGCTGGGGAAAATTGGTGCAAATCTGCCAACCCCGTAAGATCCCAGAATAAAAATTACCATAAGTGGGTCCTGACTGTGCACCCAACAGTGAGGCAAGTCTTAATCAAAGATGGGCGTGTCCAAATCGCCTGGCGAAGCTACAAAGTACACGACTACATCAATGTAGTCAGGTGCTATAAATGCCAGCGCTTCGGACACACCACGAGAGTTTGCAAGTCTGCTGAGGTATGCACCTTCTGCGCCTCAACAGACCACAATAACACGAACTGCCCCCACAAAAGCGACCCCACCAAACACTCATGCATCAACTGCACACGAGCCTTCGGAAAGAACTACATCCACTCGGCCTCCTCAAACACCTGTAGGGTATACAATGCCAAACTCATGGCATATGCCCAAACAATAAAACAAACAGACGCCGCTTATGGGTATTAAACCCAAAATCATACAAATAAACTTGAAATTCTCTGCAGCGGCGACAGCGGATGCTCAACGCTTCGTCGCTGAAAATGAGTATCTACTTGCCTTTTTTCAGGAACCGTACTGTTACAAATCAAATAACAGATACAGGTTACCTTACTTTCCAAATACGCAAACTGCAGCCATTACTGAATCACGTTTTAATACATGTATCATGTTGAACAATGCCGTTGGAAAGGATTGCACTTTACCTTCCATCGGCATCTTTCAACTCAGTTTATAACAATAGTCTCCCTAGCACTTAATAATCTGGAAACGATATATTTCATCGGCATCTACTTTCCTCCGTCCACAGACATAGAAGAGCCATTACAACAACTAAACAGGACAATAGAACAAATTACTAACAACAGCAAAATCTACATCTGGGGGACTTTAACTGCCGTTCGCGGACCTGGTTCGACACCAAAGAAGCGGACGACAGAGCGAGTCACCTAGAAAATTTTATCGTGCAGAAGGATCTCTACGTATTCAATCTGCCAGGCAAACCTTTTACTTTTCAGAATCCAATGGGAGGCTCTAGTAACATAGACCTCACATTAGGAAATTCACCAACTTTAGGCACCGTAACCAACTGGGACGTTAATGAGCACGTGATCCTCACGGACCACAAAGCCATTACGTTCGAGTTAGGCTTCATAGAAAACGGAAACCCAATCAAAAGGCACCTCAACCCGAACACCATCAGTGTGGAGGTCATTAAGAGAGAACTGTCCCCGTGGGCAGAGGAAGCCCTTTCCAGATCGGCCAATCTAAACTCAGGGGCAGAAATCGACTTAATGGTGGACGAATTGCACAAAACTATCGCGAAGCTAATCACGGCACATGCGAAAATCAAAAAAACGTATGTTGGTAGGCCGGATTGATGGAACGATAGTGTCGAGAAGCTGAGGATTAAGTACCTTGATTGCAGGAACGATTTACGCCAGTGCAGATCTGAAACAGAGAGAAACCGACTGTACGATAAAAGAGCTGGATCTCCTTCGTTAAGGAAGATCTGGTTCAAGATCCATGGGGAATCACTTTCAAACTAGCCTCCGCAAAATTTAGAAAAACGGAAATACTTACTTCATTCAGAGACAAAAATAATTCAGACACACTAACGCCCACCATGACTCTTCAACACCTGTTGGACGGCCTCCTACCGGACGATGATGTAAACACAGACTCACTTGTGGATCACCAAGCAATGAGGTCGGATTACAATAATCTTCGGATGGTGGAAACACAGGAAAATATTGCCCCAGTGACCGTAACGGAACTGGAAAACTTAGTCCTCCAGACACAGGCACGCAAGGCGCCCGGGTTTGACAACATTCAAGGGGCATTCCTCAAATGCCTCTTCGTAGTAATTAACACTGTACTTTTAAATATTTATAACGCGTGCCTCAATCAAGCCCACTTTCCCCAAATGTGGCAAGTAGGGGTATTAAAAATACTTCCGAAAGACCCATGTGGGGACAGTGGATCTATTAAAAATTATCGCCCGATAACCTTGCTGCCCGTGTTCGGAAAAATACTCGAGAAAATAATCAAGACCAGATTATTAATGCATAGATCTCCCTTCCACTCCCCAAGTCAATTTGGGGCAAATAAGGTGGGACCAGTCTATCAACGGGAGAAACACGTATTGGTTCCTCTCAGACGTCACCCACCCCTCGGCCATTCAGAATTCATTCAAAACATTTCAGATACTCACGGAACACGGCGAATTTAGTCAATTCCTACACAGAATTGACAAACACCCTGATGGTCTCTGCTCTACTTGCCCCAACAATGCAGTTGACAACCCTCGCATAGGATATTCGATTGTTAGCAGTACAGAGAGGAAAGGATGGCGGTGGAAACCTTTTTTGGGACTCACCAACCAGTCAGCCTCTACGATCTGGCAAGCTTTACACCCCCGGAACTTCTCCACGAATTTCTAAATCCCAAAATCTCGGAAACCGACGAAACCCCACTATAAATTCGGGTCCCTATTAAATTCTCATGCCTTTAGCATCCACGTCTTATCTTCTTTTAGCCCGCTTTTACTTTACCAGTTTGTGTCGGTTTATCTTATCTCACCTCCACTTGATTCTCTACTTCGTTTTAATAGACATTCATTTCGTCAAAAACTTTTTTTACATGCTTCAACTATATATATTTTTTCTGTCACCCTGTACTGGCCACTGTGCCAGCCTACCCTTGGATACTAGTCTCACCGAACCGACAATGACCAAGATTTTGGATATGCTAAGCAAGACCAACCACAGATTAAGAAAATCAACACGACCCGGACCCACGAAAAATAGAAGTGACATCCAAAATCCCACAACCGCATCGAATCACAACTTGAACTAGGAAGAATCGACCAAGCTTGACAGACACCCACCTATAACAAAAGAACTGCTCAGATTTCCAGGTCTACACCTTTTCCACATGTAATTCGGATTTCGTCAATTGTAATTCAGATTTGTCAACTGTAATTCGGAATTCGTCAATTGTAATTCAGATTTGTCAACTGTAATTCGGAATTCGTCAATTATAATTCAGATTTGTCAATTGATATTCAGAAATCGTCAAATGAAATTCAGAAACCGTTAATTGAAATTCAGAAAACGTCAAATGAAAATCAGGAAACGTCAAATGTAATTCAGAAAACCATAATTCTGTCACAGAATTAGCCGAACTGTAAGCCAAAAATACAATTTTAAAATAAATACTTGAATGTTATAATTTGTAAGTTCTTCACTTCACACAAAGTGCGCAACCAATACTTGATATGCCGGATTGTACTTGTCCTGTTTGTGATGCTTCTCTAACTGGTAGCGAAGCGATTGAAAAGACAAAATACAAAACAAATTCAAAAGAAGATCGTGAAAAGGTAGTCAATTGTGCCAATCGGGGAGAAGACTGGACTGTGTTGGCTAAAACTTTAAATATTGCTTATAAAACAGCACATCACTGGGTGCGATCTGGACGTGTTGAAATGTGTAAAAAAGGAGGCATAAAGCCAAAATCACTTACCGAGGATCAAATTGATGTGATTATTTCATGGATAGAAAACGATTGTAGCTTAACATTAAGGCAATTAAAAGAAAATGTGATGCGCGATTTTCACCAATCGATATCGTTATCAACCATAGGGAACTATTTGCAAAACAGGCTTTACACTATTAAAAAAGTGCACACTGAACCAGTCACTATGAATTCGCTTGTTAATAAAAGAAAACGTGCTGAATATGTTGAAAGTTTGAACAACTACATACAACAAGGAAAACAAATTGTTTGGATGGATGAAACTAATTTTAATTTGTTTTGTCGTCGAACACAGGGCCGTTCAAGAGTTGGCGATAGAGCAGTTCAGGTACTTCCAGCTGCAAGAGGTCCTAACGTTCATTTAATCGGAGCAATTTCTGTGGCTGGTGTTGTAAGTATGGATCGCAGAAGAGGTTCATTTACTTCACAACTAGCAAATGATTGGGTAAGGGCATTACTGCAGCGTTGGCAAGATATGGGAAATCAATTGTCAGATTTCGTACTTGTAGTAGACAACGCGCCATGTCATTCAAGATTGGAAACTGTGTTTGATGGGACGACAGCAATTTTGTTGCGACTAGGACCCTACTCACCAATGTTAAATCCAATTGAGTTCATTTGGTCAAAATTAAGGCAGAAGCCAAAAGCCATATTCGAGTTCCCAATGTCACAGGACCTAATCTTACAGAACAAAGACTGGTCTATTTAGAAGAAATAATAGATCGAGCTAAGAACACCGTAAATGGTGGCGATTGTGCTCGTGCTGCACAACATTGCACGACACATCAAGCAAAAGCCTTATCCATGGAAGATATGCAAGTCGGTCGCTAACTTATTTGCTAGAAATTGATTTAACAAATTGTTGTGAAACAATTTATGGTTTATTTTTATTATATGAATAAAATTTAAATATTTATTAAATTTTATTTCAGTTTAGTTATAATTTCATTCTATGTAATTTATATGCAATCCTAATTAAATTATCATGCTTTCCGAATTACAATTGAAGTTTTCTGAATTACATTTGACGCTTTCTGATTTTCATCTGACGTTTTCTGAATTTCAATTAACGGTTTCTGAATTTGATTTGACGATTTCCGAATATCAATTGACAAATCTGAATTACAATTGACGAATCGAATTACAGTTGACAAATCTGAATTACAATTGACGAATTCCGAATTACAGTTGACAAATCTGAATTACATGTAACGTTCACTTTGCCGTTACAGTTTTCATAAAACTCCATGTACTATTTCCCTTATACAATTTTACTAAATAATTAATTTTAATTATTTATATTGAGTAAAATAACGACATACTCTGTATAAAGTATAAGGGAGATAAGTTCAAGGCGACTGACCGAGGCTTTTTGGTTTTGATTGCAAGGCGATAGAACGCATATTTTTAAAATTGCAAGAATTTTTATGAATTTTTTGAAAATTATTAATTTAATAATAATTGAATATTGTGATCTTTTGTGAAGCCGAGATTAGCTACTGTGTGGTAAATTGGGTGAATGGTATTGCTGGTTAGTTGGTGATAACTGGATCTAGAAGATAGATTTCAATCGATAAGCCTGCCCTAGATTTTGGTGTGGAAGGAATCGATTAATTGCGTAATATTTGGAAATTGGTACCCTTAATTTGGATTTAAAATCAATATTAAACGGTGGTATCTTGTTTACGTTATCAACAACACAACAATTAGCCTTCAATGCCAATGAACAGGAAGCTTACACTATCATAAATCGAGGATATATTCGCTCTTATAAAATAAATTTTGTAGATTGTTGGCTACTGTTTATTTTTGATTGAGGCGCTGATTCGTTCACAGGCTTGTTATTTTATTTGTAAAATCTTTGCTTGTTGGATATTCGTTGGTATTGTGGACTTATGTGTGCTTACTTTTTTTAGTAATCAGCTATTTTTTTTCTACACCTAATTGAGGATCTGAAGGAGAGCTCTGCCGAGGATTCCTAGTTAAGGCATCAATTGTTGAAACCTAACAATAACAGTAGGTACTTCGGATACTGGGTAAGTTCACGTTTGTTTACATTATCGGCTGTATCCAGCATTAATAAGCAGTTTTTTTAATTAACTATCTATAGTATTTAACGCTATAATCGACAGCCGGTGAACGTAGTTATCGTCTCGGTCAAAATAACTGCCAAAAGTCAGTATTGTAGTTTTTTTTCCACAGCGCCTTCAGCTTTGCTTGTTTGGGACCATAAGGTCTGATAGAGGCGAACTCGCCATTGTATTTTGTTTTGTAAATTGCATAACCAACCCCTTTACTATTCTTTTGGTTCTGAATAAACCCCCCCTTTAATCTTTTCTTGCGAGTTTTATTCAGGCCTGGCGCCGCCGAGCAAATTTTTCCATTTCAGTTGAGTATTGCAGTAATCAAGAAGCAAATAAAAAAACAAATTTCGAACCCACGAAGATTTCCGAATCACCTGCGCTCTCGGGCTGTGATTCGAGAAGAATAAGCTACGCCGCCTTACCATCAAAGGCGTAAGAGGCATCCTTGTCTGTAACTCCTAAAAGTTGCGACATACAATTGACGAAATCCGAATTACAGTTGACAAATCTGAATTACAATTGACGAATTCCGAATTACAGTTGACAAATCTGAATTACAATTGACGAAATCCGAATTGCAGTTGATCTTTTCTGAATTACATGTGGAAAAGGTGTAGACAATAGCTTTAGACCAATCTACTCACCAATCCTCCTTTACCTGTTAACTGAACTCCGTTGCACCTGTATTATGTTTACTCCGCTTTGAATTACTGAATAACCAACTTTGTCATTATCACTTTTTTGTATATGCTGGTATAATTGTAATTTTTGTATAATTTAAATAAAAATCACTTCACCTGATAACTGTTATGTTTGTATAAAAGTAATGTTTATGTGTATGTTAAAAAAACTTAGATACAATGTTGTAGTAAATCGATTAAATGATATTGAATGCAAAATTACCAAACTAAAAATAAAAAATTTGCATTTTTATTTATTTGTAACTTTTATTATTAAAACACAAAGCGTAATTTTACAATTATTTTTACATTATTTAATAACTTAAATTTAAACTTAAATAAGATGGCATAAAACTTAAATGGTAGCACGCGCAGATAACGCAAAATTCAAATACCAGTAATTTCGTAAAAAATTAAATTAAAAGTATGACAATAGAAGCTCAAACGAAATTTTATTGGTTGACATCAAATTTACACAAAAACTCAAATTAAAACGGAAAACGAAAAGACCATCCCCTTCCCCAAAAATTTTTTTTTTGCGAATAATTCCACGACACATGGCGTTATAACTCGCTGATTAACCTTCCCATTCCAAAAACGGTATAGCGACTCCAACTATATGAAGCCACCACATGGGCAGATTAACCAGCATCCAAAAATGTAATCGGACCATTAAATAATTAATTCCATCAGAATTAATACGCTAACGAAATTAATGTGTTAGAGCGAAACATGTAACCCAACTTCCCACACAATCAAAATTTTGTTCGCCTTGCTGATAACAGTAAATTTATATTAAAATGAATAATTTTCAATGCATTTTAAAATAAATGCAAAATACATTTAAATACAGAGCATTCCAAATGTGAATGGTGTTAAAAATTAGTAATAGAAATTGCGTTTAGCAAAGTTCTGTTACAATAATATATTTTATTGGCACAAAAATTGGCCAATCAGAAGTACATTACAAAGCTCAATCCATTAACTAAATTTCCGATGGTTGTGGTTCAAATAATGAGAGTAAATGCTAAGTGAAGTGAACAATAGTCAACCATTTGTCACCAATTTTAGTCAAAAATACGACTTTCGAAACCAAAACAATGTACAAGGTTAGGTACAAAATTATTTTTTTACATTTCCTTACTTAATTTAATCCTTTTACAAGTTTGAAAAGTAAATATAACCATTTAACACTAAAAAATCAATGCTAAAATAATTTTCAAATGGCATTTGGACAAAAATTTTAGTTAAAATTTTTTGTACCTTTTAACCAAAACCTATATTTAGTCACTATTTCTGTTACTCGTATTAGTGGCGTTACATCCTATATCATCTGATAAAATGGAATAAAAGTAGCGCGCGTCACTTGCTCGGAGTTACCGCAAATTCAAATATCTGTAATTTCGTAAAAAAATAAATTAAAGGTATGATAAGCTCATTGGAGCTCAAACAAAGCTCATTGAAGCTCAAACGTTTGACACCAATTTTACTAAAAAAATCGCGATGGGAGGGGTTGAATTACCCCCATGTTTTCGCGAATAACTCCGCGACGGTTGTGGTTCAAACGATAGTAATTGAAGCTCAAACGTTTGAGACCAATTTTACCAAAAAATTCGCGATGCGGTGTGGCCAAAAAATTGAAGAACCTTGTGAAGGTTTTCAAATACCTGCGAAGTAAATTTCCCCGTATAAGCGACGCCAAAATAAAAGAAGAAATCTTTGTCGGTCCTCAAATAAGAAAGGACCAAATAAAAATAGGACCAAAACTTTGATTCAGTGTTACAGGGCTTTGAAAACGAGGCATGGGAATCTTTGGGCAGTCATTCATGGATTTTTGGGCAATAGGAAAAGTGAAAATTATGTTGAACTTGTTAACAATCTCCTACAAAAGTATCAACAGCTGGGTTGCAATATGTCCTTAAAATTAATTTTCTTCATTCAACTGCGGCGATGTAAGTGACGAACATGGTGAACGATTCCACCAAGATATATTGACAATGGAAAAGAGATATCAGGGCCGATGGAATGGGTTAATGTTAACGGACTACTGCTGAAACTTGAGTAGAGGTGCCCTTGAAAGTGATTACAATAGACAAGCAAAAAAGAAAAGAAAATCTTAATTAAACAGGTTAAATATTTTGTAAATATTTCAAGATTCTCAATTTCACCTAACAAGTAAAAAAATAATAATTATTATTTAAATTTGTTTTACATAAATCGTTTTTCTTCTTTAACATTTTACATATAGTCAAGTTTTTTATCGTAAGCATATTTTTTAAATAAGAGGCAATTTAAAAAATTGTGTTTTGGTATTGAATAACCCCACAATAGTATAAAAATACAGCATTTAAGTAATAGGCGCACAAAAAGTTAAATATTGTGGATATATGCCACTGTGTGCTATAGATGCCACTGAATCACAAGGACCCTTAGACAACCCCATTCATCGGATCCTGGAGTGTGAGCTGTACAGAAAGGAGGGAAGAGCAATTAGGCCTGGTTTTTTCATATTTTGTTAAAGTATTATTTAGCTAAATGTAAGGTAAAATATAAGAGTTAAAAATAGCTAAGAGAAGATGAAAATACACGTTTTTGAGTTAACAAAGACTAAACGTTACATGAAACTTTATTAAACGTGAAATTTATTGTTGGTGATATTTTACATCTATCATAGATAGACAATTGTGCCAGAGATGTCGTTCTTATTCAAAAATATATAGCTATGCATTAAATAATACGATAGACTTAACCTTTTGAACATTAAACAATATGTAGACGAGAAAATGATTGTTATAGTGCATGTGCAAGAACACTATAAAATTCTTAATACGAGCATTGATGAGGTATGTGCCTACTAAAACTTACTAAAAACTTAAGTAAATCAAAATTAATGAATTACTTTATTGTAGAGAAAAAGCAGCTCACCATAGTGAACGATAAATCCAAAGGATTGATTTTGCTAGAGTAAGATCAATAAGCTACAAAAAATAAATGAGAGGTCGGTAGCAGAAAGTATGGATATCGAGCCTTTTAAGTCCGACTGGCTCACTTTAATGTCTTCGGTCCCTCAAGAAATAGCCATTTCATGCCTTTAGTAGAAACATCATTTGAGTTCGGAAACCCTACCATGACTCAACTGGGATAAACCAAGGCAGAACCACTAGCTCAATAAAGGTTTGAGCTATATTTTGAACTTATGAAATGGCGCACCCCACCTGATCTCTTCCACAAGTTTTTGGAGCCCAAACCCATGAGCCCTTACCCCCACTTCATCTCAAGTTTAATTTTGTCTTTTAACTTTGCTCCAGTTCTTCTTTCCTCTTTCCTCCTGCCATACACTCTTTCCTGTCTTTCTTCTCTTATTCAACCCCTTCTCTTTCTTCATACCTTCATTTTTGATTCAATTTTTCTCTACTTCTCGAACATCCTGTGTTTAAACTGTCAAACGTCAAAAAAAGAAATGGATACCGATGGAAACCCCGGTAACACCTTAGCCCGTTAATCTAGATGATCTCGAATCTATCGAATCGAATTTTTGTTTATATTGAGATTTATTCTTATTACAACAGTATCGATACTGCAAATATGTGAGAGGATTGGGTTTGGATGTAAATCTAATGAACACAAATGTCAGCAAATGTATTACGAATAGTGCAATCCTTGCAACATTCCAATGATGAAGAAGTTGGTCAAGTGCAACCATTTCAAAATTGTAGATTGTAGCGCAACTATGTGAGAGGATTGGGTTTGGATGTACATCTAATGAACACAAATGTCAGCAAATGTATTACGAATAGTGCAATCCTTGCAACATTCCAATGATGAAGAAGTTGGTCAAGTGCAACCATTTCAAAATTGTAGATTGTAGCGCAAACTTAGAGTTAGCAAAATATTTCCAATCGTGCAAAAATTCTTATCGTATTCTTCGGTACAAGTGCCGAAAAAAATGGTTCCACAGCTTGTGGGGAATGTCGTAAAATAGTAATACATCCAATTTTATATTTTTCTGTTACAAAATGTCGAGGTGCTTGCCCAAAACAACTTGCATGCGGACATATCTGTAAAAAAGGTGTAACCAAAACTGCACAACAAAATGTCGGGAGATAGTTGGCACCAAAGAAGCAGCACCTTGCGGCCACAAATTTAAAATTAAGTGCTTCCTTCGTACTAACAAGTTACTCGATGGCTCTAATTACCCCAAAAATTGTAGCGAAGCCTGTACGCAAATTTTAGAATGCTCACATATGTAAGTGCTCAGGAATGTGCGAAATATGTTTTCAAGGCTAAATCCATTTGGCTTTGTTGCAATGATGGTGGACCTTCTGAACATACGTGTTCGTTTAATTGCTCTCACAAAGTTTTGGAAAAATGTAATTTATTATGTTCAAGACGATGCAAGCACCAAGTATGTAAAGCGAAATGTTGGCAGAAATGCAATGTTGCGCCATGCCAAAAACCTTGCAGTAGAAAGTTGAAATGTTTACACCTATGCATGGAATTTTGTGACGAACCATGCCGTCCATTATGCAAAATTTGCGATAAACGGAAAGTTTCTCAAATGCTTTTGGATCATAAGGACAAAAAAGATACTCGATTTGATATACCGAACGAATGTAACCATGTAATCGAAAGTAAGGAGTTGGAAAAGTGCTTCAAGTGAAATTATAACAAAAATGGAGTTATAGTGGAGTTATGGTGTCCCAGATATAACAATCCATTGGCATCTATTCAACACTATAGACATTGCATCAAGGTTACTGCTTCCGATGCGTTTAATATCCAAAATCAAATTTACGGGTACTTGTTCGATAGAAAAGCAAAGCATGAATAAATGCAAAAAAGGCTAAAATGTTTGGAAAGCAATATATTTAGTTTGAATCTATTCCACCTTTCTTATTTTCTTTGATGTAAGAATGTCGTTGGGAACTGCAAGATCAACGCGAGTCATTTAATTTATTTATGGGTAAATCCATCGAAACAAAATTTATAGTTATTCAGAGAATGCCATTTTCAATGTTAAAGAAAATCTGCCGAAGTTTACAAAAGTACCAGCATTTTTTGAAGAAGCGAAAATGTACTTGAATTCACTATTTGAGTTTTTGATAACGATTCGCCAATTCACCCATCAAATAATTTTAGATATTGAAAGAGAAATGAGAAATTGCAAGAACGTAATCGTGGTACTAAACGACCCAAACTAACAGAATGTGACGACGACCCAAAGAAATAGAAGCTAGAACTATTACCTAGACGTAATTTGGATGCCGATGATTCCCAAGGAGAAGATTCCGATTCTTCGGATGATGATGACTATAATGAAGAAGCTCTTCTTGCCGAGTTCAAAATTTCAAAACAAGAAATGGCAAAACAAAAAGAAGACGAACGGATAAGAATAGAAAATATTTTAAATGGAAATCCGCTTGTGATGCAACATTCATCCGGTACAGATAATAATTGCACGAAGATAGTAAAACGTTTTCAAAAATTGTGCACTTATTGTGTGTGCATTTTTTAAATTCTGCGTTTTGCAGAAAATATGCTTGATTAGTTTTCGATGTATTTTAATAAATATTTAAGTTTACAATTGTGTTTACTTTTAATCGCTATTTCTATATTATTTAAATTTCTTAAAACTGTCTTCTCATCTTCGTCATTAAATCTTTAACTACCGTCCATCGTCCGGACACCTTAGTCGCATTAAATGTTAATTATTGTACATTTTCGCCAAAATTAGGCATTAAGCGTCTTAGCACTTTCACGGTGATTGTTCGCCGATATTTAAAAGTTAAATTATGTTAGAAGTGCAAAAAATATGTGTTTTTGGATAATTTTTTTGTAAGAATTGCAAGACTTTTTAATAATATATTAATATACATAAAAAAAACAGTTCGTTCAGGTCACAGGAAATTATTTCCAAATGTGAGTAATCCCTTAGTTCGAACGGTCTTACTTTGTTAATCGGTAGAGAACTTTTTAAATTTCAATTGTATCACGTTGAAACTTTCTGAGAATATTTTTCGAATGTTGTATTTATAGGTAATTTCATAAAAAAATCGAAAATTTGAAATTCCTAACTGAGTCAAACCCCTTAAAGCAGATAGCAAACAACTGAAGTTATTGGAGACGTATCATGATACGTATCATGAACGTATCATCCTCTTACGGAGAACATTACGATCAAGAGGCTTAAAAAAGGGGGTTATTATAAAAAAAAAGATTTCAGATTGGCGAGAAATTGTAAAACATGTCAATTACACAAGAAGTGATAGGTAGTTAGGAAATATGAATCTAGATAATTATGAAAGTAAATAATTAAAATAGGATAAAACCCTTATATTGTCAAGTTAGGCATATAAGTATGTACAGTTATATTTTAAAATTCCAAATTTGTCAATGTCTTTCACAAGTAAGGACACCGTCAGCAGGGGAGTCAACCTAGTTGCGGCAAATCTTGTAAGGTCAGTGTGCCGAGAGGATATATGGCCGGGGGTGTCAGCCCGGTCTCAAGCGTATCCTCAACTTCTTAGTGGCCAGTTGTTGTTGTAAGACTAAATCCAAAACCAACAAGAGTTATTCTGAAAACCTAGCGAAACTGGTTGACGCTTTGATAGTAGCAAAGTCTCTGTTAAGCCAAACAAGTTACAGCAAGTAAGACATCGGTTCACGTTTTTATTTTGCTTTTTTTTGTAATTTGCTCCGAGCAAATTACGTGCAAGCGTCCGCGTAGCAGTTCTGGAACTAACTTTGACTCCCTAGGACGAGAGCTACTCTATCACCATCTAAAGTACCTTGGGCCAGCCTGGTTAAGCAGACCTTCTTCAAACCCTACGCGACCGCGTATTTTCCCCAGGTTCGAGCTTTCACTCCCTCGCGGAGTAAGTCAGCCGGCAGTTTCTTTGCTTATTGCCCGGAAGTTTTTCTCCGGGTAGTCGCCGGCCCCGCACTGCTACAGTTTGGTGTCGCAATGATAGCCTGCGCCTGTGGCAAGCAATGCGGTTCAGATCCCGGGCTTAAGCAGCACTTGACGCGGAGATTCTGCCGGGGAAGCCCCCAAAAAAGCGTGTTCTGTTTGCCGGAGTGCATTTAACACGTACCTCGGTATGCGACAGCATATGCGCCAAGCACACCCTACTGAATACAATGCTGACCTGGAAGGCTAGGCGGATAATGCTTTAAGAGCAGTCGGCGCTTGAATCGACGAGGAGTTGCTCCGCATGGCAAGGGTCGAAGCGGGCTTCAGTGGTAAATTTATCAACGTATTTTTGTTAAGGCAGATGGGTGGCAGGACCCAGGATGCGATGAAATCGCGCAAGATGCCGTCCAATTATAAAGAGCTTGTCGCGGAGCCGTGGGTCTCCGGCGGCGTCGGTGGTGGACGTCGTTGAGGAGATCATAAAAGAGGATAGGAGAATTTCACAAAAAATTCACAGCTCAGTTGCCTCTCTGATAGAGGGATACAAACAATGTCACACTATCTTGACTAGTGACCAGGGGGGAGTTCACGTGAACTTCCAGCATATCCGTATCTCCCATTACAAGGGGATTCTCTACGTCGATTCTGTTCAATATGATCGTTGACGAATTGATTTGCAAATTAGAGGACACCGGACTTGGAATGCCAATAAATGACGCGGACGCGTAAATTGGCGGACGCGGATAACATTGCAGTCGCCAGCGATACCTTTTCAAACACGCAGCGGCTGTTGCGCCGATTTCTTCGGGGCGAGAGGGTTGAGCTTGAACACCAATAAGTGTACTTCGGTATGCTGGAGAGTCGTCCCGAGTAAGAAGTAACTTAAAACTGCTTCACGGCCCGTTGCTCATGCGGACAATGTCGCGATGTATTCGGCGCCCGGCGTGATGGAAGCCCTGGTAAAGAGATTCCCCAGGACGGAAATCAGGGTTACTGCGGTGGTGATTGCGGGACGTGATGCCAGAAAAACTCCAAAATCCTCGGCTGTGTCTGTGTCAAGTGTTTGGTGAGAATTCTGTCAACACACAAATATGTCAAAAGTGGTTTAAAAATTTCGCGGTGCGAATTTTTCTATTCAAGACGAAGAACGATCGGGACACCCAATTCAGATCGATTCCGATAGGATAGAAACTTTAATTGAAGATAATCCGCGATTAACATGTCGAGACATTGCCACTTTAACCAATAGTAGAAGTTCAACTGTTTTAACCACCTAAAAAAGATGAGAAAGTCGAATTATGAGGGAGTATGGGTGCCGCATGATTTAAACGATAGGCAGAGAGAGCAACGAGTAATAATCTTCTCTTCGTTATTGAATAGGCAAAGAACAACACCTTTTTTTGAGTGAATTGTTACAGGGAATGAAAAACGGGTTCTTTAGTGTTACAAAGAAAAAGCAGTGGTTATCGGCAAAACAACAACTTCCCACACCTAAGCGGGGATTGCATCCAAAGTCAATGTTACTGTGCATTTGATGGAATATTCGTGGAGTAATTCACTACGAACTTTTAAATGAAGGGCAGACTATAATAGAAAATATTTATGTGAGCAGAAAGGACGTCTTCAACAAAAATTGATTGAAAAAAGAGCAGTCCTCGTCAATAGGAAGTCTGTAATATTGCAACACGACAATGCAAGACCACATACTGCAGCAATCACCGTCCAAAAAATTATTGGCTCCGGCATTTTTTAAATGGAAAAGAATATGCAAGTTATCAGCATATAAAAAATGATATTGATAACATTATCAATTCCAAATCAGCGAATTTCTATCGCAATGGGATTCAAAAATTAACTGACTGGTGGCAAAAAGTCATAGAATTAGATGATCATTACTTTTTAAATTAAAGATTTTTAAAAATGTAAAATAAACTAATAAAAACTCTCTTAAAAAACGACACTATTTATTGAACGACCTAATACATAGTTGTAAATAACGATAGAGAGATTTTATGATTTATGCTATGTGTTTTCTGACGAGATTTTTGTAATGTTCATTTTAAAGCTTTTGACAAAATGTTTTGCATTAAGTTTAGAGCGCGAACGAGTCACAATAAATAAAAATTTTATTCAAATCCAGTTTTCTTTTGGAGTTTACCCTTAAGAATCGATTTTCATATATAAGGCGCCCGGTATGAGAAAAATATGAGAGGTAAAATCTACTGATGAATGACCTCGTTACTTTTTTGGTGCGCACCTATAGTGCGCAACTTTCTAATTTGGTTGTGAGTGTATTAAGACGTACATAGTGTATGCTGCAATCAGTGTCAATGTACTTATATTGCTGTTTTGTTATACATATCAATAATTAATATTGTTATTGTGAAGTTATAATTTTATCATTATATTTCGCTAAAGTGAACTGAAAGTATTTTTAAATAACTATGGCAGAAAGGGGTGTAGATAATATTGCCGGAACATCTAACAACCACGTGGGTAAAATGTACGTTATAATTCATGTATTATATGCATGAGCATGTGCGATTTGTATTTATTAAATATTTAATAATTATCGATGTAGTTCATATAAATATATATTTGAGAATAACACATAAAATTAGATATTTAATCCAATTTAGACAATTTCTAACCTAACCAAAAATTAATTTTTTTTTTTCGATGTCTATAAATTCCTCCAGGTTATTATGATTTATTTTATGAATAATTTTAAATATCAATAATTCAAGTCAATAATTCGATAATATTATCTGAAAAATCAACAATATTTCTTTATTATAATGATGATTATTTTTTTACTGGGGTAAACTCCAGTCGTGCGTCGGAGCTGACACACACAATTTTTTTTTATTTTCTAACGAGATTGTTTCCGGCTTGTCGTCTGCTCATTTATTTATTCTTAACGTGTTTGCTTTGTTATGCTAACAATTATGCAAATGTTAACAATTTGTTTTTCCGCTACCGGTGGCAAGATCTGCAGCGGAAATAGTCATATCCCGACAACTCCGTGTAAATTAACGGGTAATGCAACGACAATAAAACTAACTCAAATGAACAAGCGCCTCATCAGAACTAAGCAAATGACTTTCTAACGAATCATTACACTTTCTAACAAAACATGTACTATCTAACAAATAATAAACTAGAGGCAATCCTCATCGAAACATTTCTTACTTGGCTATCTACAAATCAAACAAGTGACAAGGGGCACTCTTGCTAGAGCTTTTAGTTCTTGTAGGGAGTAGCCCTTTTCCATTAAAATTTTTCGGAATATCTTTTCCTAACTAAAGGAAACTGAGCTGAACTAAGTCAACTAACGGCATACACTCCAAAACTGAAACATGAAGGCATTAACCATGCCTTCCTATCGTGGATCCTGAACTGTGACAAACGCAAAAACCAAACATGACCAGAAGTAAAGCTCACAAACATAAGGGAGAGGAGGAGGAAAGAGCAACCTCTCCCCTGACTCGATCTCAGGGCGCAGTAAGTAAAAGGTATCAGCTCCACGAGAAACAGGTAGCAAGTCCCAGTCACTACCATCCCCAGCCCCGACTAAAACCATACCCCGCGGTTCCCAAGATTCCCCAGATAATAGTGGCAGCGAAAGTGAAGTGACCCCATTCGAGACGAATGGCCACGGCCCCCCCTGAGAAGGCGTGTCCTGTTTGCGGGCGCGCTTTTGACACGTACCCCGGTATGCATCAGCATATGCGCCTGGCGCACCCCGTCGAGTATAATGCTGACCTGGAAGACCAGGCGGAGAATCCGATAAGAGCGGTCGGTGCATGGACCGATGAAGAGCTGATCCGCATGGCGCGGGCCGAGTCGGGCTTCAACGGGCGTTTTATAAATTTATTTCTAGTAAGAGAAATGGGTGGCAGGACCCAAGAGGCGATCAAATTGCGCAGGATGCGGCCGGACTATAAACAACTGGTTGTGGAGCTGCGGGCCTCCGGCGGCGCCGGCGCTCCGGTGGTGGACGTCGTCGAGGAAGTCATGGAGGAGGATAGGAGAGAATCAGAATTGAGGTGTGAACTTCCAGCAGGGGAAGTTGTTGAGACCAGCGCGGTGGTGTTTCTCGAAGAATTGAGTGTATCGGTTACCACGCCGAGAAGCTCGAGACCGACGGAACACCGGTACGCGCTCCATCAGCAAAGGCAACTTAATAAAGAGAATAGGTCGGTCGCGAATGGGGGATGCCAGCGCCGGACGGGCGTTCCCCAGCGAGTCGCGCGGGTTGCTCGAGGGAAGACCAATGGGTAGGGAGCGAAAGCTTCAGCCCAGTCCAAAGCCGACGCTTCCCCGCGAGCGAGTCGGGTGCGTCCGCGGCATTATCCGGGAGTACCCCTGAACGGCCGACCGATTCCCCAACAATAATCGACCTCTGCTCACCGGGCCAGTGCAACACCTCCTTCCCCCAGGCCAATCAGCGATCCGATACTGTCCGGGGACCCCGTCGTCCGGGCGGTCGCCGCTCTGCATGACGAATGGGACGGCTGGAGCGACGCAGATGAGGCGCTGTTCCAGGCCGTCTCTCAGACTACGTCAAATAACAAGGCGGTCCTGCTCGAGGCGCTAACCAAATGGGTAGCGTGCCTTCGTAAACGTGAAAAGGTGCGGAGAGAGGGCGAGACCCGAGGGAAGGGTTCGTCTCAAAACCAGATACCACCGAAAGGTCGCGCGGCGCTCTATAAAGTGTCTCAAACCATGTTCCGGGAGAATCGTCGACGCTTGGCTGACTGTATTCTCTCCGGAAAACAACTACTACATAAACCCGCGCAATCCCCGTCCATACTTTTTGAACGGGGTTTAAAGGACCTTTTCGGATCTCCCTCGCCAAGAGATGATGAGGCAATCCTAGACCAAAAAGTTTCTCCCGATCTCTGGACCCCAATAACACCGGGCGAAATCGAAGGCGCGCTGACTACTTCGAAGCCGAGCGCAGCAGGCCTGGACGGGATGACGCTGAAGACCCATCCCACAATCAAAATAGACAAGGTGAGGATCAAACATGTGAGGCAAACCAGGTACTTGGGCTTAGAAGTATCAGAGAGGCTTAGTTTTAGACCTCACCTAATCTGGCTCAGAGACAAGATCTCGCTACTTGTTGGATGCCTCAGGAGGGTTCTGAGAAAAGATTGGGGACTTGAAAGACCGGCCTACAAGGTCATACTCAAAGGTCTCCTTGTTCCTGTTATGGCGTATGGGGCCAGCGTATGGGCCCATACGATTCTCAATACTACATACAGGAACAGGGTAAACAGCATGCAAAGATTGCATTACAAGCTGGCATCAGAACTTGTAGGACCGTGTTGACAGAAACCATGCAGATCCTGGCTGGGAGTATACCATGGGACCTAATATCATAATTATCATAGAGATGGATGCCAATGCACAACAGTAGCAAGATAAGGGAGGGTGATATTTCCTCAACTAGAGGAGAGGAAAATCTAGAATTCATTATAATGAAGAACTTATTATCATCAATCAGCCAAGTGTCACTACTCCTTGGCTATATGTCATATAAAATAAGGGGGTTAAATAGAGCTAACAGAAGATGAAAATACACGTTTTTGAGTTAACAGAGACTTAAACTTACATGAGACTTTATTAGAAGTGAAATTTACTGTTGCTCGATATTTTACATTTTGTGGATAATTGTACCCGATATACCGCTCTTAGTGAGTAAGTGGCCTATACATTTCAGAACCCAGTGGACTTAAAAGTATGAATTTTATATCATAAAAATAGTTTATAAAATATAAAAATGATTTGATCATTTTTACAATTTAATATCCAAGACCTTGTAATTACAATTTAAAATTAAATCGAAAGCATACGAACATATTGTATTAATTAAATTTAATTAAGTAATTAATTTTAGGTAATTAATTAACTTGAAAACATATTTAAATGACTCAGTAGAGAAGACTTTAGCAATTTAAAAAATGAAAACTAATAAGTACAACAAATTAAATATTTCAACATTTACTGCAATAATAATTCAATACTGCAAACAAACACCTGATAAACAATAATTGCAACGGTAACGTTGCACAGCCTGCAGCAATCCTTGACTGCGATTAACACAATTTTCTCACATATTATCAGTAACCTTAATGCATATGAAGATAAAAATGATAAATTTCACACAGAAAGTATAACATAAGTGCTCCGAAAAGATTAACGTATGTATGTCAGATCGAAGGATTTGATTATGAAAAGAAAAGCTTTAACAAAGCTTTTAGACAAATTAAATTTAATGATCTTAAATGTATACTGCAATTTTGCAATCCAATCAAAAAATAAACAGAATATTTTCTGTTGGAAACATGCTCAAACAATTTTCAAATAATACCTTCACGTCAAACCAAACCCACGTTGTTTGGTTGATAGCAACAAATGTGTTTTATAAATAATTAATCTCCTACATTTTTATGTTAGCCAGCCAGTCTTTTTATGACCTTTTTCTAATAAAATGCTGAAAACTTATACTAGATCAAATGACGATAGCAATAATTATCTACTTACCCATATTTAACCTTACTGTTTGTCTAAACTTTTTCTGCACATTAGCAGTTTATTATTGTGAAGGTAGTGTTCAACATTTTCTATTCGCCAATTTTAAACTTAATTTTAATTTACTATTACATTTAATTGAATATTTAATATCAAAAACACATGAATATTTATAACATAAATTGACATTTACGATTTAAAGATCTCTACATTCAAGATCTACAAGATAGATATCTACAAGATCTCTACCACATAGAAATCCAACCAGGGCGCAGTTAGCAGATTATGAAATGCAAATACCTATCCGAAGAAATTTAAAATATAGAAAATACGATGAATTACATAATTACTAGAAAATTAGCAAGAAAATACAGCGATTTGCATTTAATTTAAAAATTATTTCTTTTGAATACAATAAAAAAAATTGAGCACATTTCTGCTGATTAGATTTTTGGGTCACATTGGTTAATGGAAAATATTTTTTTCTTTTTATTTTTAAAAATTATTTTTTAATATTTAATTAAAGTATGATAAAGTCATGGGCATGGCCACATCCAATTTTTTTATGTCTTTCTTGATCGTTGAACTCGGGTAGCAATATAAGATAAACAATAATAACAGGTGGCATTTTGCACCAAGCAAAATAAAATAACATATATTAAAAATAAGAGTTCCAATTAAAATTTTCCACCAATACATAATAACCAAATCAAGGAATGCAACACCAAACAAGTCCAACCGCTAAAACTTACATTTAATAAATTGAGAAAATTTATAAATTCAGACAATATCGGCATTCCTAAAAATAAAATTATAGAAATAAAATGAATAAAAATTCAATTTAAAATAATAAGAAATTGGTAAAAGGATGTAATACTTAAAATTAATGAATATCGGCACTATTTAAAAAAAACCTTTAAAATATGTCACAATTTGGAACTCTCCAAATTTTACAGTATTTGAATTAATTATTTTAAACAAATCTATAAATCTAAAAGATATTGGAAGATATAGAAATATTATATAATTTTTTTAGAATATCCGGACCAGGGGCTTTCTTTTTGGGGGTGTAAGTAGCTTTGCTGCCATTGTTCTTTCTCCCTCTCGTCATGTTACCCGCTTCTATATTTTTACATGCTTTAACAATGCATGTGCCGCCATTAAAATAAGTGCTAATGTTGGATTGACAAGAATATTTTAATTCTGATACTGTAGGACAATATGCACAAAACTGCATGATCCTTACGAATATTAATTCTAATTTCTCTTGTTTTTCGTTTACTAGTAATACAGTTGAGGACACACAATTCACCATTAACGTTCTTTCAAATATTTGCATGTTTTGTCTAAATAGCAATTCTCCTAAGAAAATTACCAATGCAGGATAGTCTTTCGGGCAGGACGAAGTCGACAATATCGACACCCCCAAGAAACAAAGCCGTAACTCGAGTTAGGTCAAATTTGAGTTATTAGTACCGTTGTAATCCTAAGAAAATTACCTTTTTTTCTGTAAACAAAACTTTATTTTACGACCAATAATTCCAGAGATAATCAGTGGAAAAAGTTGTATCTCAATTTTTTGTCTAATTGAGCAGTAACAAAGCCGCCACTCGAGTTACGTCTTTTCCAATTTAGCGTTTGTGATCATGTTAGGTAATATAGACGTAACATAAGTTACGTCGTTGTTCTTCGTAAAGTAATTGAGGTTTGTATATATAAACATTTTAAAGATGACTGTAACAGCAGTTACGTCGTTGTTATACGTAAAAGAATTGTGGTTTTTATAATAATATTTCAACTCACAGTCCTATTCTGCGGAAGAATTTATTGTGGAATTTATGTAAGAGGTGCCTTTTTTAAAGAGGAAGATGATTCGACAAAAGGATAAAAAATAAACAGGGTTGATAAAAAATCTTATCAACTCTTATCAAATGATATTATATTGTTAAATTATAGATAAATAATGGTAAAAATATTATCATCTATTAATCCTTTAAACTTTAATTACCAATAAATTAATTACTATACTATAAGTACCTTAAGTTAAGAATTCTTAGTATATTACATTTTTATTACATAATTATATTGAACACTAGTTATTTGCGCACCTTGGTTTTTAAATAACATAAATAATTAATAAAATGGAAACATCAAGAGGAAAAAGAATGCTAGCACTGTGCAATGCCGAGAAAGAAGAAATTTGTGATTCGGAACAATCAAGTGAGGCACCTAACGACGGTACCGATTATCAGAGTATGGTGAATGCTTTCGAGTTGAATGTTAACGACTTGTTACCCAGCCAATCAGAAGGTTCAAGTAATATCAATACAGATGGAGGTCTTCCATATAATTATCCTAACATAACTGAAAGCAGCTCCACTATTGATACAGGAAATGATTTGATACAATTCAGAAAGAACTTGAGGCTGAATAAAGAACAATTATTTTCTTCAGATGAGTCAGAATACTTACCTTTGACAGTTATATCGTTCAAAAATTCAAATGCATCTCATATTAGCGCAAACGATAGGACTAATGTGGTAGATGAAGATGAAGTACCGAACGCGGTTGATAGTTTTCAAGATGACATGCCTTCTGATTCGGTAAATCTTAATACTGAAACGAAGAAAAGGAACGTACCGAAGAAGACTACCCCGGGAAGAAAAAGAAAAAGAATGGTTGAAAACTGGCAGAATAACGTTATAAAAAAACAGAAGAATTGTGGAGAAGAATTTATTAACAAAAAGGGAAAGTTGATAAGAGGTAAGAAAATTAAATCTGGATGTAATGAAAAGTGCCCTCGTAAATGTCACGATAAATTAAGTCGCGATATCAGAAATGATATATTCAACAAATTTTGGGCAATGGGTAATCACAACCAGCAGGTCGAATTTGTAAGTAAGTGCGCTGTACGGGTTCCCAAGAAACAACTACTTAATATGGCTTCCAGCATTGGTAATTCAAGACGCGAATGGTCATACGAGTATTCATTTATTTTAGAAGGTATTAAACATCAAGTTTGTAAAACCATGTTCTTAGATACATTGGATATAAGTGACACGTGGGTTAAAACGATCTACAAAAAGATAGATCTTCAGGTCTCTCCTTGCCCTGACTTAAATGATAAACGCGGACGTCATTCTAATAGGGCAAATACAATACCGGATGAAATAAAGCAATCGGTGAGGTTACACATATCTGGGATACCTTACGTTGATTCTCATTATATCAGGGAAAAATCTGAAAAGAAGTACTTTGACGAACAGCTTACTTTCACGAAACTTTACGAGCTTTATGGAGATTGGATGAAAGACAATTATCCAACACAATCTGTGGCAGCAAGACGCCAATATCAGGAAATTTTCAACAACGAATTTAATATAGGTTTCTTTAAACCAAAAAAGGATCAATGTCCAACATGTGCGTTGTACAAAACTGCTTCAATTGAGGAAAGAAAGGCAACTGAAATGGAACACACTCTTCATCTTGCCAATAAATTCGTTTCAAGACAGCTAAAGGATATGGATAAATCGGAAGCAAAAGATTCCAATAACATCATCGTCGCTGTTTACGATTTGCAAAAAATACTGAGTACACCAATGTCGGAAGTTTCTTTATTCTACTATAAACGTAAGTTAGCCGTCTACAATTTTACTATTTTCGATATCGGTGCTAGTGAAGGCTTTTGCTACATGTGGGACGAGACCATAGCAAAAAAGAGCTCAAACGAAATTAGTAGCTCTTATTTTTTCTTTTTTTTTCTTTAGAAATTCTTTTTCTTTAGAAAATCTTTAGAAATAGAAAGAATTTTCTTTAGAAATTCAATCATAACAACGGTTATCTGACAGCATTCCACACAACTTCGTAGATTCTAAACGATAGTTCTCTAAATTCGCATCCAAACTGTAGATATACAAATATGGATCCATATCTTTGGATAGAGTTGGAAAATTGCACCACTACGCACTGCCTTAATTACAGTACGTAAAGCTAAAGAAAATTTTGACCTATTCATGTCGCGTTCCCATTGGTGATAATCACACCATGAATTATCGCGACAGTTTTCGGAACTATACAAAAAGTTCACGCAGATTTTGCACGCAATACAATTTTTTGCTTCATTCCAATAATCACACAAAAAGAACCCATTAGCATCTTAATTAGAATTAGTGCATCGACCACCAAGGTGTAAACATCGTTGTGTAAAACAGCTTTAGTAGTGCATCGCAAAATATGGATATTCGATTGGTAACGACCGAATTGAATAAATTTATGAAAAGTGAATTAATAGATTTAATTACGAATAATAAATGGCCGACAGCGAAATTAAAAAAAGATAATATATTATACAATTGTGAGGTATCATTAAAATTCAACGAAAAAGTGGATGGTGGTAGCAGTGATACACGTGCACTGAAAAACGACTTGATTAATTGCTTAAAGGAACAAATTGCCAATTTGAACGATATGATCAAGGATAAGAAGGTAATAATCGATCTACTAAAAGAAAACTTAAAAACATCCAATAGTGAATAGTGACAATCCATTAGTGAATAGTGACTTAAGACTGTTTGTTTCAAGAGTAAAGCAACACGTAACAGAACAAAGAGTGCAGAACTATATTAACAAGAAATTGGAAGGTGCTAACGCTTCAGTTAAACTTCTACCGGCCAAATATGACCACAGTGCAAAGAAATGTCTTTTGGTAGGTCTCGAAATGGGAACTAAAAGTCAAGTATATAATATCGTCAGTAGTTTCTGGCCAACAGGAGTTAGATACGCTCGCTTTGATTTCAAAAAAGGCCATCCTTTTTTACAGGACGATTGGCTGGAAGGTCCACAACATTAAATGAAAGTATGGACCAATCACCGATTAGTATTACATAATTGCTAAATTGTTTTTATCAAAATACCCGTAGCATAAGAAATAAAACCAAATAATTTTACAACTTTATGTGTATACAGGAATATGATGTTGTTTTCATCACCGAATCTTGGCTAACCGAAGACATATCAAGTGTTGAAATAATACCAAAATCGTATATAATGTACAGGCGGGATCGTGATTTATTGGCGACCAATGTTACAAAGGGTGGTGGCGTGCCGATTGCCATAAATAGTGAAATACAGACATCTAAACTCGAGTTAAGTAACCTATTTGATCAGTTCTCTTTTATAGATATTGTAGGTTGCAAAATAGTACTACCAACCAATTCTTTCTATATCTTGGTAGTATATATGTATTTCACCTAATGTCTCAATCCATGATTTTGAATTATTTTTTGAACTACTTGGTGGATTTATTATCAGTTTAGATAAGCCCTGTATGTTAATTGGAGACTTCAATGCTCCAATGTACACCACTAACGTAGGCCATGGAAAAACTGCTTTAGTTAAATGAAGTTCTTACCAACATGATACAATTTAATAGCATCATGAATAAAGATCAATGCCTGCTGGATCTGGTAATACCAAACTTACAATGTAATAATTTAGTCAGGGTTGTCCCCGCAATTGAAGAAGATACCTATCATCCAGCTATCTCCTTCAATATCGATACCAATAAAAAACCCAATAATAAATTTCTTCAGAACACTGATAACAAAACTTACAGTTTTGGTAAAGCAAACATGTGGTGCCTACTTCAATCACTAAGTATTGTTCAATGGTTTCGAGTCACAAAAGAAGCCGATGTTAATCAGGCATGTGATAATTTCTATGAAATTCTTTACAATATCTTTGATGTAACTGTACCATATAAAAAAGCTCATAATCTTAAAAAGTATTACCCCCCTTGGTTCTCTAAGGAAGTAATATCAACTATTCACAACAAGGACAGAGCACGTTTTAAATTTTATGAAACAGATAGTACATACCATTACGACATATTCAGTAGGTTACGAAAATTAGTCAAACATAAAATAGATACCGCTTATAAGCAATATATATGTCACATTGAAGAGGACATAATATGTACTGTTGTGGTGGTTTTTTTTTTTTGTGAACCACTATAAAAAGGAATTCAACCCAGTTATCCAGGATCAATCAGCGGAGAGCTATGAGACTTACCCAGTAGTGAGTTCTGAAAATGAATAAATGTTCGGCGACCACAGCGCAATTAAAACTCGAAAATTTAAACGTGATTTCAAAAATTTGCTTTATTTCCAAACCGATTTTGGGACAATATTCCAAATATGCCAGATGGTGTAATTGTGTATTGCTTGGTGATTGAAATTTAAATTTAAAATTTGAAATCATTTGCTGAAATTTAAACCACCAAACAATTCTGTGTCTTGTGTAAATCTTTACAATGGTAATAATTTTTAAAATAATTATTCAAAATGTTTTAACACAAATAAAATTTTATCAAACTAGCGCACAAATGTTCTCAACGACTGACCTTATTAACGCTCCAGGTGTTGCCCTAATGCTGGTGCTTTCAATTATCCAATTCAAATCCAAAACTCGTTGACTCGTACAAGTAAAACTTTGATAATTCCAAATTAGCTCCTCTTTTCGACTCCAATACAGACTTAATGCCTCGCTGCACAAATCAAACTTGAATAATCCCAAAATGGCTTCTCTATCAAAATTATTCATTTGCTATCTTTGCCGATTCGATAAATCCAACTAAAAACTTTGATCAATTCGCAAAAATAAAACAGACGACCCCGTCTTCAGAAGGCACTATCACAAACTCAAAAATTTACCGCTTTCACGGCAACGCAAATCAAAAATCTCAAAATTCACGTCCTCCAACTGACGTGCATACGGTCTGCAGTTCCCAGACCAACTCTCCTGTCAATCCTTTTCAAAATTGCCAACATTCAAAAACACTTTCCTCGTTTCCAAATTTTAAATTTTATCTGCCATAAACAAACGGCGCACAAAACACTAATGTCAAATAATCACACTTTCAAATTCATCAAAACAAATCACAATTTTGTGTAAAAAGGTGTTGAAAGTAACAATATTTTGGCATTCTTGTTGGCAAAATAAAGCAAATTTATTTTTGTTGATGTTCAAATTGATCAACAAATCGAAATTCTTAAAAAAACATTTATTCTTTCTCGCGGTGACGAGAAACCTAACACTACTGGTAAGTAACTAGTAAAAAACCATTTTATTGTATTTCTGGAGTATAGTTTCAGAAATATCACCACAGTACATAATAATCCTAAAAAATTTTGGTCTTTCATTAACAATAAAAAAGGTAACTCCAGAATCCCCGGGATGGTACACAATAATAATGTAACCTATGATACACCCCAAGCCATAGTAAATGCTTTTGCAGCTTATTTTGAAAGTATTTACCGCGATTCTGAGGATATTACTATAACCATGACAGATGATACTAATACAAGATTGTCTCATAATTCCAGCAAAAGTATTATGGACATTTCTGAGTCAGATATTTTGAAAGCCATTGGCCTGTCAAAGAACAAGCTAACGACAGGCATCAATAAAATACCCATGTTATTAATAAAGGAATGTGCTATTTTCCTGTTGGAACCATTGAAGCACATATTTAATTCTATATTGCGCACTTCAGCGTTTGCAAATACTTGGAAAATAGCTTGCATATGTCCGGTATTGAAAAAGGGAGATTCGGTAACGGCATTTAATTATCTCACCCGTTTCAATATTATGCAACTTTGCAAAAATATTTTAATCCATTCTATATTCAAATATATATGCATCGTTAAAAAATATAATTACTCCTATGCAACATGGCTTCGTTAATAACAAATCTACCATCAATGTCAATGTCTATTAAACAAGTTTTGTAATTCTTCATGGCGAAATAAGTGGCCGAGCGATAGGCACAGCCTATCGTCAAGTCGAAAATAAACACGTGAATATGACTGGGTACAAAACAATTATTACCAATAAAATCAAAGTTGCATGGTTTATGATGTGACTTGATTAGTCACAGCCACACAAAGGCATTTAAAAGGAAAAGAAGAGAGTAAACGCGAGAAAGGTGAAGATCGAATAATGATAGAAGATAAAACTATAGCAATCATTTCGTTTGATATGCAAAATGTATATTCTCTACCGAAAGCTAATGTTTCAAATTTTTTTTTAAAACGAAAATTCAATGTGTATAATTTAACAGCATATTGTAATCTGAATAAAAAACTTATTGTGCTTTTTGGCGTGAAATGTTATCTGGTAGAGCAGATTTCTTTCTCAGGTCCACTCTTAGAAGAAATTATTAAGAGATTAACCAAAAATTGAAAAATTTATAATTTGGTCCGATTCGTGCATCCCACAAAATAGAAATAACATTATGTCTTTTGGGTTGTACTACTTCATGAAAATGCACCCACAGATAAAATCTATCGAACAAAAATTTTCAGAACCTGGGCACAGCAATGTACAAGAGATTTGATGCAGTACACAGCATGCTTAAAAAAACTTCGTTATACAGAAATATACAGTCCCATATCTTTATTAAAAAATATATAATCAATATCTCCAACTCGACAGAAAAATGAATTTTTATACAAATGAATAAACCAAATGTTTATCAGAAATACGCAAAAATATTTTCATACAACAATATTCCACTTTCGAAGGTAAAATACGAGTACCTTATAAAAAAACGCCGCGAATATTTCATATAAAACAGAATTTTCTGGAGAACAACTTACAACAGTATTGCTAAATCGTAAAAATCGTAAACAAATTAAATAAACAGAACAATTTGTTGACATTAATGCAGTTCCTGTAATTTCCATCGTTCCAGTAATGGATGAGAAAAAGAAATCCGATATCAAATCGATGTTAAAATATATACCCGACATAGATTGCAAGTTTTATAATAGTTTTAATATTAGGTGATACGAAAAAATGTATTTTTGTAATAATAAAATATAAGTTAATATACAATTTATAACACTGTCGCACTATTTTTCAAAAATGTCAATAATGGACTTGGTTCACTATGAAGTCTGACTACCATTTTTTCAAAAGTAGTAAAAATGTTTAAACCAAGTCCATTTTAAGAAACCAATTTTTAAAGTTTGCAACTTTAATTTATAGGGGAAATCGACTTAAATAAATTGCAAATAATAGTAAAAAATGAAATCATATAATATAGTGTTAAGCAACTTTATTTGCAAGCTGAACGTAGACAAACAATTCAAATATTTGACCGTCATTTTCTCGAAAGTGATTTATTAGGACTTGGTACAGTATATTTCTCAGCTGACGAAGTGCCTTTGCATATTCTGGTCCACTTTATGTGGCATAACGCAAACTTTCCGTATATTCTTCTAAACAAACATAATACTTTCTTGCCATGAAATTCTTTTTCGCTAATCTGCGAAATTGTTCTGATAGAACATTATCTTTCGATTGCAAGTGCAACAAATTAGTATAAAAACAAAGAGGGAAGAGTAGAGGGTAACCATGAGAAAATTAAAGATTCGTAACGTAACGTTCACAATGAACAAGTACTTGTCCACCGCGGAGGACAAGTACTTATACATTTGAAATATTTTCCCTATTATTAATACAATTAATAACACAATTATTATTTGATCAACATCGTATGGATATTTACGATTTCATTAGAATTAATCACTCGAGATTCTTTAATATTTTTATATTCGATTGTTATTCCCAATAATTAAAAATAACCCATTTTTAAACATCGTTTTGGAGAAAATAAGCTTCGATATTTTGATTAATATTCATGTTTTCAATTGTAGCATCAAATGTAACCTTTAATTGCCACTTCTATATACTCCTATTATTTAAATTTCTTAAACCTGTCTTTTCACCTTCGTCGGCCAAACCACCGCACCGGTCGTCGTGTACAGTCTCAGCAGCAATAAATGTTAATTATTGTGCTTTTTCGCCAAAAATGGGTCGTTGTATGGTAATTTTAATATAAATAAATGGATAGTTAACATGTTTTACAATATAATAAAATCTTAATAGAGGAGTGACGAGATTAGACCACTTTTATCCAGACTATGTGACACAGAAAACAAACAGGAGTTCTCGGAGGAGGTATTGGAGGCATTGAGTAGCAAAGTCCAAACAGAGCACCGAGCATCGATAATCTCACGTTTCACGATTGAATGGAAAATGGTAACTATATAACGATTTAAAGGATAATAATTATAATTCCATGAAATCTATTGCATGTACATTTTTCTTAGCAATTTGAAAACAACTTTTGTTTTTGTCTATCTTTACTGTAGGCTTCTTTAGAATACAATACTGTTATACCATTAATATAAAAAACATGTGATGAGTTACATCAATGCAAGTTTTCAGATACAGAAAAATACAGTGACCTTATTACCAAGCAACATCTAATGATGGTATAAAAGCTTGGCGAGAAAGATATCAGTTCCTGCCGTTAACATCACACAGAATAGGATATTATTGACATGACAAACTCCAACAGTTGTTACAATTCAATCAAGTATGATACGGAGAGGCTAAAAAGTTTTATGACGTGTAATATTGTCCAGAATATTAATACACATTACGACCCAAAATCTATCAACGAAAACGCCTTTGGTGTTATTACGATTGGCTCTGGATTTTCACACTTGGAACAGTTCACGTCGTCTATGAATATTCCTTATGGTTGCCATAATACTTTCGATAAAATCCACCACAAAATGTGTGAAAGTTAGGGAGAAACTGCCTTAAAAAGTATAGCTAACTCTGCATATGAAGAAACAGAACAGATTTCTTCAGTTACTGCGGACGCTACAGCACTAACTACTGTCACGTGCGATAGAAACACATGGAATTCACTTTTCGACGTTGCTGTTCTAGTGAGTTTCCGTACTCACAAAGTAATGTATATTGAGGTACGGAATAAATATTGTAATATTTGTATAACTAAGCAATTAAACAAAGATTCAGAAGTAAAAATTGTAAAACATGAGTGTTTTAAAAATTAGAGTGGATCGGCGAGTAGTATGGAGGCCGACATCTTAGGAGACGGCTTTGGACCAAGTTTGCCAAAACATGGTATAATTATATGATAAAATGGTAGCTGATAGCGATAACAATTGTCCTTAAAAAAATTTAGGAAGTGATCTTTACAGTACAAAAAATTGAATGTAAAAATCATCTGCTGCGTAAAAACAGCTGCAATAGAAGCAATCAATGCCGAAAAAATGAGGACATCGACATGGAGCATAAAATTAAAATTTAAAAAAAATACTGAATAGACGCCATATATTTGGCAAACATAAACATTGTTTGGAGTTTATTTTTCTGATAAGAAACTATTTCGTAAATGTTTTTTTATTGTGGTTTCTGTTTTCTTCTTTAAATTTCTATTATATTTTCTTTTACTTTAACTTAACTTTCTATTACATTTCAGTATTACATGACAAACTAATGCTAGACGTACGTTTCTTGTTCTTGCCTCAAGTTTGATTCATAATTGTGATAGTAACTCGGTAGAACAATTTAATACCGTTATTGCTTAGTTTATTGGAGAAAAAATAAACTTTTACAGAAAAGGTCCTACCAAAGACGGTGTCTTGCAGCAGTTGTGTAATATAATACCAAACACCCCATTGGTATTGTGACAAAAAAATTAACCGGAAAAAGCTCTAAAATATACCTATTCAAAAAAGATGGAAGCCAGAAGAGAAAGTAAACTGATAAGGGATATATTAAAAAATAGTGAAACCCTGAAAAGAAAATTTAACATTAAAAAGCAGTGCACTTGTACAAAACCAGATGTGAATGATGCAGATTTCAAAATAGCAAAAGATAAACACCTTCTTCAAATTAAAAAAACCTTCGAAAAAATATTTACGATAATTTAGAAATACAAACACAAGATCAAAGTAACAATGTCCTGCGGAAACACAGGAGAAAATGTAGAGTAACTGCTTCAAGATGCAGTGAAGTATGTTGAAATTGAATAATATAATCACTAATAGCAATTTTCGATTACTTAAAAGAAAAGTATACTAAAATCGAATATATCTTAACATCGTATTTAAATCAAAATGTTCTTGAAAACTCTTTTGCATATATTCGAGGGATGGGAAGTGCAAACGATCACTCTTTCTACGTTAGATTTTAAATACCGATTAACTTGATTTTATATTGTGGGGAAAGCATTTGGCTGTTATTTTGACGGAGAAAAGAAATACCGTCGAAACAAATAAAGTGTTTATTAAATATTTTAAATGAAACGGACAATAAATAAGTTTGTTTAACGCAGCAAATGGATTCTAATTTGGTACAAGAACAAAGCATTTCAAATCATACTAAATGCAAAGTGGAAAATTTTATTTTACATTCATTTGTAGAATCTCTATTCAAAATCAAAATTCAATTTTACTACCGCATGCATGTATATGTAGACAATCAAAAATGTTAAAATTAATACAAGTCGACAAGAGTTTTATATTGTATATGTATATACAGGGTGTCCCCGTGACCGTAGAGAACCTCTTAGGTGGTGATAGAGGACACTTTTCTAAGACATATTTTTAAATAAAATGTTTGTCCAAGTCTAAACCCTTGGGGAGTACCTCACTTTAAAGCAATTTTTTCAATTTATGATTTCAAGCGGCCATTGCACCAATATTTTTGATTTTTTGGGTTTAATGGATTAGAGCTTTTCTGTAGAGCTTTTCTATAGAGCATTTGAATATCTACAAATTATGTTATAACCCCTTATCGCCTAGAATCAACAGATTTCGAGTTATGAATTAAATTAAGGGAAAAAATGTCAAAAAATTCCGAGTTTTATTTTTTTTACTTTTCTTGCCAACCCCGTATCTTTTAAACGAAACGTCTTAGAAAAAAACTAACGGCCCAAACCGGATAGGAAATTTAACGGGCTACAACGTTGGTTTAATAATTTTTTTTGGGAAACCAACCGTTTTCACATAAATTACGAAAATAATGAACAAGGTAAAAATCTCAATTTGACTTGCAATATGTGTTATTTTTTTTCCACAAAACATAAGATTTACAGCTGCCGGATACCTAACATTATTAATTGAAATTAGTTAATTAATTTTAACCGCAATTAACTACAAAACACATTTAAACGTCTCAGTAGAGAAGATTTAGAAGTTTATTACGAGCATTAATAATAAAATAAAAGAGATATAATAATAATAAGAGCAACAAATTAAATATTTCAGCATTTACCGCAATAATAATTCAATATTGCAAACAAACACCTAAAGAAGATAATTGCAACGGTATCATTGTAAAGCCAGCTGCAATTAATACAATTTTCTCACAAATTATCGGTAACCTTAATCATCTACGTATTTGCGTTAACGCACCTGAAGATAAAAAATGATAAAGTTTACACAAAAATTCACACATGGGTGATCCGGAAAGATCAACATAATGTATGTATGTTAACGCCAAGGATTTAATTATGAAAAGAAAAGCTTCGACAAAGCTTTTGGATGAAATTAATCTTAAGGTGGCAAATACCAATGTTATTTGGCCATAAGAACAAACCACAATTAAAAACCGAGTACATATAACGTACGGTACTGAAATTTGCAACATGATATATTTGAACATTTGTCGATAATATATTATAATTACAAGTAAAAATCATTTATAGTTAATGAATAAATAAATAAACAAAACAGGCCTGCGGAACGGTTCGGTTCTTTTATTAATTGTAGCAAAAATAGTAAAGTAATCATGCTGTATTTACAGTATGTCATTACAAATGATCTATTTGAGAGTTTGCACTTTAAAAATCTGTTATTAACCTCATTAGTAACGAAATTAATCGTGGTTCTTCTAATCCCTATCCTGCTTATGCTATTTGCAGTTTGGAAAATGTTTCATAGATGGCACGCGCATAGTACAGTATATTATCTTATTTTATGTCGAAAATATTTACAATTTAAGTTGTCAATATAAGCATTTTTTGTGCTGAAAACTATTTTCTGAATAGGTAAGCGGAAAAATAGTACGAATTAATACAGGCGTCGATAAATTTTGCTGCTCGCATTATCTAGTGATCAATCGATATCAGAGTCATCTACCAGTAGTGTTTGAAAATAATTGATACTATTTGCCACCTTAATGATTATAAATGCATACCTCGATTTTGCAATCCAATCAAAAAAATAAACAGAGTACATTTCAAATTTTTCACTGGAAAGTTGTTGCAATAACTTTAAATTAATAAGTACACTTTCATGTTCAAAAACGAAGCACGAGGTAGGAATCGTTACCTACATTGTTTGGTTGAAAGCAACTTATGAGTTTTATAAATTATTCTCCTATATTTTTATGTTAGCCAGCCAATCTTTTTATGATCATTTACTATTAAAATGATGAAAACTTACACTACATCAAATAACGGTAAAAAAATTATCCAAAATTATTTACTTACCCATATTTATCGTTTCCATCCGCACTTTTTCTACACGTTAACAGAAACAGTTTATTACTGTGAAGGTAGTGTTCAACATTTCTATTCACCAATTTTGAACTTCATTTTAATTCACTATTATATTTAATTTAATATTTAATACCAAAGACATGAATGTCGCATGCATATTAATATTTATATCGCAAATTGACATTTACGAGTTAAAGATCTCTACATTACCGACCACAAGAAAATCCAACCAGGGGCGTAGCTAACAGATTATGAAATGCAAATATTTACCGGAAGAAATATAAAATATGAAGAATTTAATGAATTACATAATTGTTAGAAAATTCTAGAAAATAAAGTGATTATCTAAGTATAAGTAAATATTCTGATCCACAAATTGCTCATTCTGGGGTAAAAATCATTTTCAGAGGAGTTTTTTTGGCATATCAGAATTCTTTTTTTTTTAAGCTTCTGATCTGCTCCCGATTTATTATTGGATCGCATTAGATACCAGTAGAAACTCTTTATATGCAATAAAAAATTCAGTTAGGAAATTGCAAATTTGTAGGTATATTTATAAAACAGTGCCGGGTAACAGTTTATTTTTGAATATTTTTTATTTTTAAATGAAGGTAAATATGTAATATTTGTGGCTAAACAACATTGTAAAATATGATTTGTTAAAATAGTACATAAGTAGGTAAACATTAAATTAACCATTTCTATGAGTTTTAATGACTTTAAGTCCTCTGTCTCCTCCAAAGTAATGAATTCGAGTTTAAAACTGTTGTTAACAGAATTTACATTGGTAATATTAGAAGACTTATTTTTTATATTTGTTCTTTTTTCTATTAGGTACTTTTTGTAGGTATGACAAAAACAATCTAATAGTGTGCGTCAAATCACACATCAATAACCAATATGTCACACTCGAGTACTGGCGGGCCAGAATGCAGCTGAAGCGGGTAGATATCACGAACTCGAAAATACAAAATTCCCTATAGAAATGAATGTAAATTATAAAAGAGGACAAAATTAAAATAGTATATCTTCTATATATATAAAAATGGATGTATGTTTGTGTGTGTGTTTGTGTGTTTGTGTGTTTGTGTGTGTGTTTGTTCCTTATAGACTCCTAGACCGTTCGACCGATCTCAACCAAATTTTGCACAGTTACTCTCTAGGACCCTAAAGAGGTTTTCCGCTAAAAACCGGGACCGAAAAGCTTAATTTAAAAAAAAAAGTGAAAAATTGCGGACGCGCATGAATGGAACGAGATTCCCATACAGGGTAAATTTAAAATTATCTTCTATCTATCTTCTATCTATATATATAAAAATGGATGTATGTTTGTGTGTGTGTTTGTGTGTGTGTTTGTGTGTGTTTGTTCCTTATAGACTCCTAGACCGTTCGACCGATCTCAACCAAATTTTGCACAGTTACTCTCTAGGACCCTAAAGAGGTTTTCCGCTAAAAAACCCGGGGCCGAAAAGCTTAATTTAAAAAAAAAAGTGAAAAATTGCGGACGCGCATGAATGGAACGAGATTCCCATACAGGGTGAATTTAAAATTATCTTCTATCTATCTATCTATCTATCTATCTTCTATATATATAAAAATGGATGTATGTTTGTGTGTGTGTTTGTGTGTTTGTGTGTTTGTGTGTGTGTTTGTTCCTTATAGACTCCTAGACCGTTCGACCGATCCCAACCAAATTTTGCACAGTTACTCTCTAGGACCCTAAAGAGGTTTTCCGCTAAAAACCGGGACCGAAAAGCTTAATTTAAAAAAAAAAGTGAAAAATTGCGGACGCGCATGAATGGAACGAGATTCCCATACAGGGTGAATTTAAAATTATCTTCTATCTATCTATCTATCTATCTATCTATCTATCTATATATATAAAAATGGATGTATGTTTGTGTGTGTGTTTGTGTGTTTGTGTGTTTGTGTGTGTGTTTGTTCCTTATAGACTCCTAGACCGTTCGACCGATCCCAACCAAATTTTGCACAGTTACTCTCTAGGACCCTAAAGAGGTTTTCCGCTAAAAACCGGGACCGAAAAGCTTAATTTAAAAAAAAAAGTGAAAAATTGCGGACGCGCATGAATGGAACGAGATTCCCATACAGGGTAAATTTAAAATTATCTTCTATCTATCTTCTATCTATATATATAAAAATGGATGTATGTTTGTGTGTGTGTTTGTGTGTGTGTTTGTGTGTGTGTTTGTTCCTTATAGACTCCTAGACCGTTCGACCGATCTCAACCAAATTTTGCACAGTTACTCTCTAGGACCCTAAAGAGGTTTTCCGCTAAAAACCGGGACCGAAAAGCTTAATTTAAAAAAAAAAGTGAAAAATTGCGGACGCGCATGAATGGAACGAGATTCCCATACAGGGTGAATTTAAAATTATCTTCTATCTATCTATCTATCTATCTATCTATATATATAAAAATGGATGTATGTTTGTGTGTTTGTGTGTGTGTTTGTGTGTGTGTTTGTTCCTTATAGACTCCTAGACCGTTTGACCGATCCCAACCAAATTTTGCACAGTTACTCTCTAGGACCCTAAAGAGGTTTTCCGCTAAAAACCGGGACCGAAAAGCTTAATTTAAAAAAAAAAGTGATAAATTGCGGACGAGCATGAATGGATTAACGAGATTCCCATCGCCAATACCTGTAATTGATATATGGTAGTTTTACGTTGGTATATTCACATTCAGTACCTACACTATTATAAGTGATTTAAAATACTGGAGAAGAAAAGCTGTAGAGAAAATTGTAGAGTACAATATAAACCGTTCTAAAACACTCGACAACGGGAACACTAAAAATCATTCTGAAACGCTCTAGCAACGGGAAGCAAGATTTCCCGTCGAGAAGAAAACCTTAAGCGAAGCAGGATACTCGGGAAAATCTAAATACTTCACACAAAGGCAAAGTATTTTAATTATAGGGAAACCCCGGGCGAAGCCAGGTATCCAGCTATTCAATCATTCAGACAAAGGCAGAGTTCCACCTTTTTAATGAGACCCCGGGCGAAGCCGGGTATCCAGCTATATACTATGTATGTGCAGCTGTAACAAATATTGCGTTATATTGGACTTTTGACTGCAAATATTTTTATTTTTAAACTTTTAACATTTTTACTGTTCACTTAAAAAATGTATGATTAAATATAATAATAGACCATACAGAGTGAATTTAAAATTATTCCCAACAGTGCGGCCTTTAGGCCGCACAACCTTGGTCAGCTAGTACTATATGTTTTATAAACGATTCTTCACTCACGAGTATTTTTGACACGAGCGAAGCGCAGCGAGCGAGTGTATAAAATTCGAGATTTTATAAAATTAGTGAAATACTATACGTATTCTACAACCCCAAATTTGAAGCAAAAAGCATAATGAGAAGGTGGAAGGGGTATTTTGAAGATCTACTAGAAACAAGTAAAAGGAAATAATAATTCATTGTATGTTTTTTTGATTGTGTCGCCACCTGGAAGAACTAAAATGGATTTCGCCCGACGAGCCGGGGGTTCGATTCCATTCTATTAGCTTGAGGTTTGTGGGGTTCGGTGGCTCTTAATGAGCGTAGAATCATGTTTAATTATTACTTAACATAGTTAGTCAAAATAGTACCCTAATTTATAATCTAATAACATATGAAACAAATATAAAGTTACCCTAATATTAAACACATCACCTAGAGGGATTTGGAAATCACCCCAGGACACTCACGAAAAAGCCTCTTTGCTTTTTCATGGGCACTGCCCGAACTCCTCCCAATTACTCTCTTAGTCCTTTTATTAACTTTTCCAAATACCTTCTATGTGACTTCCTGTGTTAATATCCTTAAAAATACTTATCCGATTTATTACGTTCTTTAACCTCTATGCTGTAATGTATCTTCTTGAAAATGCTACGTAAGGAAGAGTAACGTCTAATTCCATTGTTTCTATAATTATAGAAAGTTTCCACTCCTAGCGATTTATAAAATTATAGATTGTGCCACGGTAAAGGTGGTATCAAAAGGATTTGATGGTAGTTCCCAGACTTCAGGGTATTGGCATATACTCCTATGGCTAGCTCAATTGGAGTAAAGAAGAAAACCTTAATTGGCGACTACTTTTGTAGCATTATAAAACTTAGGAAGGTAACTGACTTTGCCCTAGGCGCCACGTGATTATAAAACGTTACTCTACCCAAAAATTCTCTACTACCCAAATCACGAAGAGTAGCGTTTAGAAAAGAAGTCGCCCGATATAAAATAAAAAAAAATGCAAGAACTACAAGAGGTACACTTAAACTGTAAACAAATAACTTTATTGTAAAATTACAACGGTAACACTAAAGTTTGATTCGAGTAAAAAACGGTAAAAATATAATCGCGTATGCGTTTCTTGCAAAAGCAAGACCTCCCCACGTATAGCTATATTTAGGATTACAATATGATGGTATAATATTATATGTCCGCACAAAGTATAAAATTGAATAACAATAAATTAACTCGCAATCAAAATTATAGCGCAATATTATCACAAACAACAAAAAGACAGCACAAAACACATATCTCATTTAACAGACTTCGATGTTGATTGTCCGAAGGTTAAATGTAAATTTTCCTCCAAATGAAGTTTCCAAATAAAACAGGGCAACAGGAGAGCTTGATAACAATTCACGGTACCAATAATATTCCAAACAAAAAAATGAGGAAAACCACAATGGTACTCCAAACCGAAATATACCAAATCTCACATCCACAAAATCGAACAATTTCAATAAAGAAACTTGGTTATTTTTACCAAGGGAAGGACCCCAAAAGAGTTTTCTTTATAAGAAGATATAATTGAAACAAAAACAACTTTACCTCGTAGATGGTGTAATCGAAGGTATAACTCAAATGAAGATAAGTACTTGGTTAATGCTGATTAATGAGCATGAGGCTAATGAGCGGCAAAAAAATATATACCAAAATTTCCGTACAAACGGGACATCTGGGAATCTTTACAACGAACAATTAACCAGCGAAAAATACCTTCCAAAAATTTTAGTTGTTGATAATGTATTTTATGGTCTCACGATAGCAAGTAATCAAAAAGAACAGAGCCGCACTTTAAAATTCGAATAAATAAAAATTCAATTTCCAAACCGTGACAATTGACATTTATTTTTATTTGTTCAATTATTTTGCAATGTGACACAATGTAGTATTTAATAATAATTTATGTTCAAATACGTTGTTATAGCCAAAACTATAACAAATAATGAAGACAGTTCATCTGATGAAGACACGGAGTATTTTTATTGCTCGAAAAGCAGAAAAGGAGATGAGTGATTCAGATGCAAGAAATGCAAAGGATGGGTGCACTAAGTCTGTGCAGGCATTGGTGAAAATGACAATATTTTTTAATGTGATTATTGTCAGTCAGGTTAATATTTCATAAAACTATTAATTATTACTCCTATCCCATTTAAAAATACCCAGATTATCTAGCTGTGTGGATAAAACGGAATATTAACTTTTTTTAATTTGTTACTTTTGTATTAAACAATTTTCATGTAAGATAATGATCTAAAACGATTAAAAATGTGTAAATTATAAATATGCAATTTTGGGAAGCTAGTACCATTAAAAGTATTTTATTTTGTTAATCAAACCTTAAGCATCCCATTTTAGTCGTATTTCCCCTATTATTAATACAATTATTATTTGATCAACATCCTATGGATATTTACGATTTCATTTGAATTAATCATTAAAGGTTGTTAAATATTTTAATATTCCCTCGCGATTACTAATAATTAAAAATAATCAATTCTTAAACTGCGTTTTGCAGAAAGTAAGCTTCGAAATTTTGATTAATATTCACGTTTTCAATTGCAGCATCAAATGTAACCTTTAATCCCCAGTTCTATTATATTACTTAAATTTCTTAAAACTGTCTTTTCACTTTCGTCGCCCAAACCACCGGCCGTCGTACGGTCTCATAGCAGCATTAAATGTTAATTATTGTGCTTTTTCGCCAAAATTCATTGAGCGTTTTAACACTTTAACGGTCACAGTTACCGTACGCTACATTAATTTTTGTCCAATTGTGATTTCAGCAGAGTGACTTCAAAAAAAGGAGGTTATTTAAATAATTAACTTACAGGGAAACTATTACAAATTTTATTAGATGTTCAAATCACTAATTTACTCAATGTATGTTATGTCGTTTTCATTTGCAAGCGTTGTTCCGCATGTTTACTAAAATAATTGACATTAAATTTTTTTTATCGAATCTTTCTACTAAATAAATTGGAAATTAACGATATTCACTTAATTTTCTATGAAAGTATTTAGAAATGCATATAATACGAGGTAAAATGGCCAACAGTTGTATATATTGCTAATATGGTATTTCAACGCTAATGATATATACAACATCTGAGTTGATATTCTTTCAGGTGGTTTGCTGTTTCTCGGAAGAAGTGTGGCAGAACTTTACTCGCCAACACTGTAACCCTTGATTGAAAAATTTGGATACTAAACACAGAATTGAACACAACGGAGCCCTTGGCTCACAGTTACCGTAGAAACGATTTTAACCACTCTTTTTGCCTCTTTTATTTTAATAAATTCGCTACTATTTACAGGTTAACCTTAGTTTTACACTTAGAATATAAAATAAAGTAAATAACTTTTGCACATTGTTTCGAAAAGTTATAATTTACTTGTGATGTATGGTTTTTCCTTCCTGAACGAATCCTTTCATAAGGCATTAGTTACAGATTACCAGCCTAACACAGATAATTAAAAAACTTGATGAGTTTTGTAATTTTACGGTGTGGCGCCGGCTTTAAACTTAATCTAATTTACAGGAAATTACTTTGTCGATAAAATTTGTAAACGAATGAATTTTAAATTATAACAATACAGAAAAATTACAACGGTTTTGTAGGTAAAAAAACAATTCGATGTGATAGGCATTCTGGTCTCTTCATAAATTAAGTTGGCAATTGGTTGGATATCAAAAACTAAATGCATGCAATTAATGATAGTAAACCTTGGTGGTGGTCGCCCAGATGGGTAGGCTGTGAGTATCGAACGACCACAAGTTTTGTAAAGGATAACTTTTTCGTTCTTTTGTATTTTAGAGCTTGGTCAAATAAAGAGATATAAAAGTTAGACAACAAAATTGGTTTTCTTCGAGCAATTGTGTTACATAAATATTTAGAAATTATTAATTTTGGTTTATTAGGTTTTTAAGCGGGATTTTAAATGTTGCTCGAGGTTAGAAAAAATGAGGGAGGGTATCGTCGAATGCAGAAGTAAATCGTACTATAGTGAATTCGAAAAGTTTTTAAGTTTGAATTACGTCGAAGAATAATGCAGTAGGTAATCCATTTTTTATGGCCTTACTTAGTTTTTGGATTATTTGATTTTAGATGCGTTTTGGTTATAGATTTAAATTGGGCAGCATATAGATTGGTATTTATTTATAATATATGGTTTTAGTAGTTGATCAATTGGATGATTCAAACTGTTTAGATTATTTATTGGAATTGTAAGATATTCTGGAAGTTTTATTGCAATCGTTTCATCCCATTGTATTTTTGTTTTGTTTTCACTTACATCACTCAGCTCGCTCAATTGTTTTTGCAATCCTAATATCATGGAATTTAGTTCAGCAGATTTCCTTTTTTTCTTCAACAATTGTAAGCTGTAACTTTTAATTCCTTTTGTTATTTATTTTTAAATATAAATAAGAAGATTTTACATCTTTCAAGGTTTTCCCAAGAAATTTATTGTCTATCATAACTTTATTTTTCTCTTCATCTATCTGTTTCACTTCTATTTCTGATTGAATTAAATCATCCAGGAGTTTAATATTTTCACTTTCATCCATAGGGTTGACTTGATATTTATTTTCATCGTGATCATCTAATGATGAATCTAATATAATTACAGATAATTTTAGTCTTTTGTTTTAATGTTCAACATAATCTTGAACTGTTTGTGTACTTTCGATTAATAATTTTTGATAACTTTCTTTACCATAAGTATCGGTTTGTTGTAATATTTCTTGAAACGATTTTATAATATGTTTGATATTTAATTGTGTCTATTTTGAACTGTGTTATTTGTGATTATATTGATTCAATCTTTTCACGTAGTTCTTCTATTTGCTTATTGCTTGTTTCGTTGTCCACATATCTAGAAAATCGATTTTGTTTAAAATTCTTCCAGTTTGATGTTCCACCACCATTTCTTTGGCAATTGCAGAAAAATTGAGTGCATGCTGAGTTTCATCAAACATTTTCTTTGCAGGATTTATGTTGACTATTATCGATATAGTTTCAAAACTCATCAAAGCATTTTGAAACAGTTGTGTTTCAAACCAAAAGAAACATGAATAGATGTTACATTTTTGGATATTTATTATATTTTATTATTGCTTGGTAACTTTACAATAATTATTCTATCTAATTTGGATACCTATTCGTCAATGAGACGTACAAAATTAGTTAATTTAGTAAAATTTCGCCAATGTCACCCCTTTCGGCTATACGAGATACTTTTGTAAGTTAAATTCGAACCATACTGTCTTGAATACTTGGGCCTCTATCGTGGGTATTGTTCTAAGAATTTTCCAATGAAGAGTATTGTAGATAAGTTGTTAAATCTTTTATGTCAAACTGTTTAGTAAATATTGGGTTTTGTAAATATGTTTGTTCTGTTGCTCGACGTGCTTAATTTTTTTCATCATTTACGATTCACCATCTTACATCCGGCCGTCGACTTCTGAACGCTGATTTGGGCACCTTAATGTCAAACTGGTTCCTAAGCCTTGGATTTATTGGATAATTATTGTTTTGTAATTTATAACTCAAGCGCCAAAGCTAGCCTTGAGGTAACTTTCTGTGCCACCCTTAGTGCATTTAAATCACACAACCCTGAGGTGCACAAAATTTTGTTTGGTTGTCAGATAATTAAAAAGAGGTACAATTTAAGCAACAATTAGCACAACGACACTTTACAATTTTGTTTCTCGTTACCTACATCTTTTCTCTATTTTCAAATTTTGTAATAATGTATTTCAAATATTTTTGGATTATTAAGCATAACATAAAGTATAATAACTTTGGTATTATAACAAATATTTTCAATAAATTGAATATATCAACCGAAAACTGCAGTAGATTATTGTTTCTTAATAAAATAAACAAAATTTTCGCTTATTTTCAAAACTAGAAGAGTTTTAAAATATTGAAATGGAACAGAATTCATACTTTGCGGGAGTAGTGACGAGGGAAAGATATTGTTTATGTCCTGATATGCTACGAAGTGGCAACCGCCAACCAAGATATTAAAAATATTTTACAATTTATTAATTTGAAATTAATTTATTGTAGTTTTCCCATTATATTATGTATTTTCAATATTTCAATAACAATAATATTTTTGTTTTATCTGTTTAAATCAAAAGATAGTAAATTTTTATGTAATTTCTTTATACAGTGTATCTTCGTGATCGTGGAGAACCTTTGAGGTGTTGATAAAGGACACTTTTGTAATAATATTTTCTTCAAGTCCAAACCCTTGGAGGGTACCTCTCTTTAAAACAATTTTTGAATTTCTGATTTTAAACGGTCATAGCTCCGATATTATTGATTTTTAGACTGAATAGATTAGAACTTTTATAAAGATCACTAGCTTATTTATAAATTAGGTTATAACCTCCTATTGTCTAGGATGAACAGATTTCGAATTATGAATTAAATAAAATTAAATTAAGAGCAAGTTTTATTTTTTATTTTTCTTGCGAATCCTGTATCTTTTAAACGAAACTATTTACAAAAAATAACAGCCCAATTTGAATACCAAATTTAACGGCTATAATTTTAATCTAGTAAATTTTTGGAAAATTTACCCATTTTACAAAATTTCAAAATAATGAACAAGGTTAAAAAATTGCTTTAAAAAGGGGTACCTCCCAAGGGTTTGAACTAGCACAAAAATTTTATTTAAAAATATATCTTAGAAAAGTGTCTTTTATCACAACCTCAATGGTTTACCATGTACACGGAGACACCCTGTATGACTATTATATTTTTTGTACCGACCTTATTCATTATTTTGGGATTTTCTGTGAAATGGATTGGTTTTCCAAAACATTTTAGTGCACTAAAGTTATAGCCCGTTAAATTTGCTATCCGAATTGAGCCGTTAGTTTTTTTGTAAATAGTTTAGTTTAAAAGATGCAAGGTTAGCAACAAACACAAAAAATAAAATTTGGAATTTTTTTGGCATTTTTTCTCTTAATTTAATTCGTAATTCAAAATACGTTTATCCTAGACAATAAAAGGTTATAAACTAATTTGTAGATACATAAAATGTCTTTAAAAAATTACTAATCTATTAATACCATAAAATCAATAATTACGGTGATATGACCGTTTGTTAAAATTCAAAAACTAGCTTTAAGGAGGGGTACCCCCTAAGGGTTTCGACTCGAACAAAAATTGTATTTGAAAATTTGTCTTAGAAAAGTGTCCATTATCGCCATCAAAGGTTCTCCATGGTCACGGGGACACCCTGTATATAAATATTACATTATTTTTAATGTCGTGGCATAAACCGGGTGTTGAATGACTTACCCATACATAGGGAAATTGCATGTAAAAACACATTTATGCAAATTTCTGCTTTCCTAATTAATTTAGAGAAAACATGAAAAGGATAACAATAAAATTACACAAATAAAAAATTAGTTGAATTTAATTTTTATTTTTATGCAAAAAGTAAGAATGTAACAGTAGGTAATTAATTTAATTAGCATTACAGTAAATGTTCAAACAGATTCCCATTTGCAGTTAAACAAATTGTACATATCACTATCAAAAAATTTTCCCGATGACTACTGTACTTATAAGATTTAAACATACTATGCTTTTTTATAATTTTAAAGGCCGCAGTATGATGAATGTTTAACTAACATTTTGTCTTGTACTGATTTGAGAATTATTCACTATGGCAGCAATTACGTTTGCTTCGGTATCATTACTCGGAACTTCACCAATAATGTGGTTCTTTTCAAAATTAAAACTTTTCTTTCTGCAGATATTGCAGGGTTTAAATACTGATCCATATTGATTTTGATTATCAATCATTTTCTGAATGGTCGCCAGAGCAGGGATTGGTCTTTTTGGATATAAGCCAGCAAAGAGGCTCCGTACATTACGTTATACTGTTTCCCGAGTAATAAAATTTTAAAAATTATTTTTTTCACTAATTGTATAATTTTTTGCAATTTTATGATCTTGAAAATATAGAATGTGCAAAACTGACAAGCAAAACTGACAATATTTGCATGGCTATCTTGATAAATGAAATATTAATAATTTTAAGGACCTTTTTGCTCATTGAGTAAACACTAAATGAAATCTAATACTCTCATCAATCGTAATTAATATTTTTCATAATTTTTATCTCTTTAATTTTTTCTCTAAATTAATTGGAAAAGCAAGAATTTGCATAAATGTATTTTTACACCGGTATATGTAGCACCTATTAATTACATGGTATTGATGAATTCATGATTTTTTAACAATCATTTACTTATCTACAAACTAGTTTATAACCTCTTATCTTTTAGAATCAATGAATTTCAAGTTATGAATTAAATTAAGAGAAGAAATTTTGAAAATTCCATGTTTTATTTTTTCGTTTTTGTTGCAAACCCTGTATAACCGAAACTACTTATAAGAAAACTGCAAAACTGCCCAATCGTATAGCATATTTAAAGGACTATAATTTTATTTTACGCAGAAAAGAGAAGATTGAGAAAACGCTGGCAGATAACTCATGCTCCAAGCGATAAAATGAATCTAAACCGCGCCACTGGACAACTCAAAAAAATGCTGAACGACAATAAAAATCAAGGAATAAAGAAATTTCTAGAGGGTTTTTCACCAACGGAAGCCACAGACTACTCTTTGTGGAAGGTTACAAAAAAAATAAAGCAAACCCAAAATACATATCCACCTATCAGAACTAATGACGGTAATTGGGCAAAAAAAGACGAAGAAAAGGTAAACACTTTTGCAAAACATCTTGAAGAGGTTTTCAAACCCTTTCCCACTGAAGTTCACCCAGAAGAAGAAGAATTGATCTATCAAACTCTAAGTTCCCCATTAAACCACTAAAGCTTGCGGAAGTAATGGTAACTATTCCGACCAATCTCAATACAAAGAAAGCGCCGGGTTATGACTTGATAACCGGCAGAATACTGAAGGAGCTGCCACAAGAAGGTATAAAGATGATAACTTTTATATTCAACGCTATTCTGAGAACGGGTTGCTTCCCCTCACAATGGAAGACGGCTCAAATAATTCTTATTCCGAAGCCTGGCAAGGATCCAACAGAGGCTACCTCGTATCGTCCCATCAGGCTCTTGCCAATTTTCTCTAAGGTGTTTGAGAAACTCTTTTTAACAAAACTAAGACCTATTCTAGGAGAAAAATGTTTAATTCCGAGTGACCAGTTTGGGTTTCGACAGCAGCACTCGACTATTGAACAAGTGCACAGAGTTGCCAGAAAAATTAAAATGATTTAGAGAACAAACGATATTGCTCGGTGGCTTTTTTGGATGTGTCCCAGCCTTTGAGAAGGTGTGGCACGATGGTTTGATTTATAAAATTAAAAGTTTGCCCCATCTCTATAGTCACCTTCTGAAAAAACTATCTAACAGACAGATACTTCTCTGTCAAGTACGGTGATGCTTACTCCACCCTATTTCCCATCAAGTCTGGCGTGCCACAGGGTAGTGTACTCGGTCCGATGTTATATCTTCTTTACACTGCTGACTTACCAGTACACCAAAACACCGAAATGGCAACGTTTGCTGATGATACAGCGATAATGGCCTCGCACAAAATCCTAACCTTGCTTCGGAATTTCTTCAAGAACATCTAAATGAACTGGAAAAATGGTTGAAAATCTGGCGAATCAAGGTTAACAGTTCAAAGTCCACTCATGTTACTTTTACTTTAAAAAAGGAAACGTGCCCAGCTGTTTTATTAAATAATTGTATCCTTCCACAAAACAAGAGGTCAAATACCTTGGTCTTTATCTGGACCGGCGACTAACGTGGACGAAGCACATTTGGAGCAAACGTTTACATCTTAGGCTTACCTATCGCAAGATGTATTGGATTATGAATGGAAAATCCCATCTTGCATTATCAAACAAAGTCTTATTATACAAGGCCATCATAAAGCCAGTGTGGACGTATGGGGATCGGCGAAACGTTATGAAGTTGCAGCGATTCCAGTCAAAAACGCTACGAGCAATTTGTGGTGCACCATGGTATGTCCCTAACTACATTATTCATCGAGACTTAGGTATGACCACGATTAAGGAAGAAATCGCTGCTTCAAGCAAGCGATATCAAGACCGTCTTAGCGTCCATCCCAACACCCTCGTTGCAGATCTTCTTACTGTCCCCAGTGTTAAAAGATTACAGCGGTACGATCCATTGGACTTACCTCAGCGCAAATAGTGCAGTGCAGTTAATCTCCATGTGGTCTTAACAAAACATGTTTGTAAATAGTGTGTAAATTTGAATGAGGTCTACTACTGTGTTAACCTCAGCTATGTTAATTTCATTGACAAAACTATTTCTTATTGTTCAGTTTGGAACAGATTGTATATATTCATGGAAGTCAAATTAAAAAAAAAAGTAAATTATTTTGGAAACCAACCCATTTTACAGAAAATTACAAAATAATGAACAAGGTCGGTTTTATCCGAACAAAAAATAATATTCCAAATGCATTAGCTGTTTTCATATTGTTTCTTGCCCAGTGGTTATCTCCATTTCTAGTAGTTGGAGGAATTGATTGTTGTGGTGTATTTCATTTTTTGTTGACTTCCGTAATGAATTAGTGACGTCTGATACACTTAGGCTTTCCAAATATTTTTTGTACTCCTTGAGTTTTATTTCCATTAGAATTTCATGTAGTTCTTCGATACATTTAATAAGTTTGGTCTTATCTAGTTTCTTGCCATTGTTTGCGGAGTGTCCGTTTTGCAATTATTTTTTGTTTTATTGTGGATGATATGTAGTCTATTATTTTGTTTTCTTTTGCATCTGCGGTTGCCCACCATGTAGCATGTTGTATGGAAGTTGTTAATTTGTTTACTGCTGCTTCTATACCATTTTCTGCTTTTAAAGGAATATTAAGTAATATGAGTTGGCCCAATTTCTCTTTGAAGGTGTTCTAATTAGTTTTTAAACTATACAGGGTTGGTTGTTTTTCTTTACCCATTATTTTTGTAAGCACATTGACGATTTTAGGCGAATGGTCAGACGAAAGGTCTAGGCAAGATTGGCTTTTATTTTTTTTGATGTTGATACCTTTGGTAATGCAGAATTCGATTGTGGCAGGCATTTTATGTCTGTAAGTAGGCCAATATGTTGGTTGACCAGTTAATAAATATGCATTATAAATTATCAGGTTGTATCGCTTAAGTATGATCAAGTCATGGGCATGGTCACATCCGATTTTTATATTTACTCAAGATTAAGCTGTTAAATAAGGATCAAGTTTCAAACTTTAAAAGTCAATACTTTTAAAATAATGTACAGTTCAAAATGAATTTTTTTACTTAATTACTTATACGTTGAAGCTCTTGATAATAAATCACCTCCACATAAATATGACATAATAATAGGTCAGCTACATACATTAACACAATATTTCAGTGGGTGTTGTATTCTATGTAATGTATTTCCGACAGAAATAAAGTATTATGTCTGAAATTATCATTCAATAGCTGTGATATAAAATTAAATTAATTTAGAGAACCCTTTTCATAGATAAATATCATTGTCGGTATTTTTTAGTGTCCAATATCAGTTTACTAAGTTGTTTTCTGTAAATAACTTAAATTTAATTTATTCTTTAAATTTTACTCTAATTTTTTAAATACAATTATTCTGCTTTCGGGACCGTTGCTAATGAAAAATGGTTAAATCCGTAAATGTGTTTTCAATATTGAAACCCCAGTTTTACTTAACTAAACTTATAGGACTAGCACCCTTTGATCTAGAGCAGCGTTATTTTGATCGTGTGTCTAAAATTGCTGTAATGTGGGGCATTAGTATAATACTTTTGCAAATTTTTATCAGTTTTTCTTATGTGATAGAAATAGATGCATATAGAAGTTTCATATCGGTCATAGTCAACTTTTTGGTGTACATTATGAGCTTTTTATGTTACAGTGGGGGAATAGTATTAAATGCAGTATTCTCAAAGAAGGTAACTAGATTGTGTACGAAAATTGTATTAATTACTGTTAGGTTTTAGATAATCAAAATTTTACGTCAAATATCAATTTTTGACAAAGAATTTGAACAAATGAAGCTGATTGATATTGAGAAACTTACTAAAAATGTTAAAGTGTACATTACTTTAATCAACGTTTTCATGTTTATTTATGCAATATCGTTCAACTGTTGTATTATAATTTATTATAACGACAAATTTAACAGTGTTGTCTTTTTTCAGTTTTTAAACGGTACTTTTTGGTCTTTTACAGTTTTTAGTATTTTACAGTTTTGTTCTTTCGTATATCTCATAAAACAACGCCTTTTCTGGATATATTCTATATTATCGACAATGAAACCTTCAGCGATATTAACTAGGTATGTCTTATCACTAACGTGCTACAAAATGTGTTAATGGCCATTAACGCTAATGGCAACTAAACTTGAAGTATGCCTAAGGTATTATTTCAGTTTAAGTTTTAAGACAGTGTTCCGACGAATACTTTAAAATTGCGTGTTACAGAGATAGGGAAGAATATGCGCAATTTTATCAAATTAGCAATTTATATTGCAATCTACACGCTATTGTTAACGAAACGAATTCGACATTTTCGTTTCATATACTTACTTATATCGTACAAGTAACAACGTTTCTAATGGATAATTTATTTTACTTAGTAACCACTAAAATTAACCAAACTTCACTGTCAGTTTTAGAAATTGTACATTTAGTAAATGCAAGTGCCTTTTACGCAACAGGAATTTTGCTTTGGTCATAGCTTGTTCGTCTGCCTCTAAAGAAGTACGCAATGCATATTTGACATAATACATTACTAATAATATGTTTTCATCATGTTTCATTAGGCAGAAAAACTCCGACACTTGTTAATACTCACTTTCTCACCGATTTGTGCACAGGACGAGAAATTACACATGGAAGTAAGTAGACGCATTAGCAATACTACCTGTTGTTGTTCTGCACTCACAAGCAATATTAAAACAAATTTTTCAGGTTATGTTACTTGCATTGCAGTTTTGTCACGAAAAAATTGAGTTTACTGCTGGCGGATTATTTAAAATAAATAATTCACTTCTTTATAATGTAAGTTGATACAGAATTTAAAATTTTTAGTGTAACTTTTTTCTTTGTAGATTTTTGGCACTGTTACAATGTATTCCATTATAATTTTACAGTTCGATATATCTCTACCAAATAATTGAATTTTCAATACCAAAAGACGTACTATATTTATATAATGTACCTTAAGCATTGCATTAAGATTACAGTATTAATTGCATTAGTAATTTTGTAAATTAATTGTTTACTAGTCAAAGTAGATTTAAGCACTCTGTCCCACTTATACAGCTTAGTGAAGTTACTTAAAATTGAAGTTGTGTCCTAAATACGGCTCTATTACTAGTTTAAGGTTATGTGTGTTGTATTTAGATAAGATAAGTTTAGATAAGTTCATCAAACGTATAGAATGTTATCAATAGAACGTTCTATTTTGCGCAATAGCTCCTTCTGTAGAAAATTAATTTCTTTTGCATTAGGTATGCCAACCGTAAACACTTTTAATAAAGTTTTATATTTCATCACGGTTAGCCTATTAAATAACATTTAAGTTCCATACTTAAAACGTCATTGCTTTTAAAATAATATATCATTCATAACACTGTTTTACATTGTGCTTGTACATAATTTTATATAATTATACGTTCAAGCTGTTGATAATAAAAAACCTCCATTATAAATATGACATAATAATAGTTTAGTACATAAAAAAGAATAGTTTTTCAGATTGCGTGTATTGTAAACTGAAAAGTAAATAATAAATTTTCTGGAATTTATAAACAGTAATTACGCTTTTAAAGACACATCCATTATTTTTATTTTTCGTAGTCATTTAAAAACTTCTTAAGGCGTCACTATGAAATTTAGCGATAATATTTTTGAAGTCATTTAGAAGAACGAAAACTGCCCCGCCAAAGTGAAGAAAGCAGTCGCAGAAAAGCAAAAACTTTAAAAAATATGGCAAAACACTAGACATCCAAGTAATAAAACGAAATTAAACCAATAGTACGGGAGGCAGCGACATTATTTGTGCCATTATTCGAACACAGCTGATTCTTTCTCAGTTTGTTGTTTTGATATTGTAAATAAACAAAACGACAGTCTACCGCAATGATGTTGTTGCGGACATTTATAAAAATTTTCCAAACTTGTAAAAAATGTTATAAAATTCCGTATAAGCACAAGGCTGAAATTTATTAAGGTGATCAAGGATACCGTAAAATAAAGGATTATGTTAGTCTACCGCGTTGGAAGTGTTGCTTTCAAGAGTCTATCACCCACATAAGGTGTTAAAAAAATTTAAATTTGTCGACTTATTTGTACATGATTGAAACTTGATTAAAATTAATTATAATTTTTTGTACGTACACCGTGATTATTTTTAAATTAAAACAATTGTCGATTGAAGTATTGCAACTTTCAAAGCATTGCAATATTAAGTTACAACAAATTACTACATTAATTTCATAATTATTTAATATGTACTAACAGGTGATCCTTCGCTCAGGTTTTAATTTAATTGGTACTAATTGTATTTTTCCATTACTACAATTCAATTGATATGCGATGCGGCTAATAAAAGATGAAATTCAGGTATTTATTTTTTTTGCAATTTCTCTATTATCGCTACACCTATTGACGATACAATTTTTGTTAATTCGAAATTTTGTGAAATCTCTTAAATTTTTAAAATATATTTGCACAAAACTAACATCCTATCAAGTTCTTTTATATTATATTTAGATTAATTCATATTGTTTTAAACCATTAGAAAATTTATTAATGTAAAAAATTTGAAAATTGTAAATAAAATGAAAGGAGCTAAAAATTTTAGTGTTTTTCTAAAATAAACGTGAAATTCAATTTTATAAATGAGGGGGGATTCTTGATTTGTGACCATTGGACGTTTCAAAGAGGGGAGGGATAAAATATTGTGACCAATTATGACAAAGGTGGTGACCTATAATACTATAAACACTGACCGAAACAAAAATTAGCTTTGTACAAATGGGTGCAAAATTTCGGTCGCTACCTCCCGTACTACAAGCAAAGGTAAGAATTGCGAAAAAATTGATCTAGTAACTAAGAAGGATTTATATAACATCGAAGTTAGGTTTAACCTTTCATCATCTTTGGAAAGCCATCAAAATGTTGCTGTAAATGTTGAATCGTAGATTTTCCAAATGAGGAAAGAAGAGGACTGTTTACTTTTTTATAAACATCAGGAAAGTGTAAGCGAAGAACATCCTTCTTTAAAATAAGATAATTTTGTGCTAATAATTATGACATTTGCACAATGTGAGATGTAGGGTTCAGATTGTATTTGTTTAGATGGAACTCATGGGATGAAAAGTACAATTAAATACTCTCAGTTTTGGATAATCCTAGATCTTAGCTTTTCTAATATCAAACAGGTCAGATAAGGATGTACTGAAAATATTTTTACCCAATACCCAAGATTTCCAGAGGGGCAGTTTTTGCAATTATGTTATGTTTTGTAAATTAAAATCTTTTTATTATTTTAACCAATTGCCCAAAATTGTCAACCCGAAAAAAAAAGACAGACATAATATCATCGGTGTATTGTTTTGTCAAAGAAATGTTAATATTAGATATCTTAATTTTATCTGATAAAAACTGATTGTCAAGTTTTGCAACAGATATTTTAATAAATTTGATTGGTTTTAAAAAATTTTCTATTATTCCGTCAGAAATATCAACAATAATTTTTCATGCTCCTAAAATTCAAATTACAGAAACATTTCTAAATAATGTTAATATAATCATCATCATACATTGCTATGCCAGTACTTATTAACGGAAATCATTGGTTCACAGCTATTGCAAATTTTAACATACAGAAATTTTGTTTCATAAATCCAACCAGCAGTTCCCCCCCCATTGTACGGCAGAACAATATTTTGTACAATTTGAATTATTTCTAGCAATGTATAACAAAAGCAAATCTTCAAACGAGTTCAGTCTCCAAGTGCATCCACATCTGCTTCAAGATGATGGATACAATTACGAGTCAAACAATATATTTCTTTAAATAAATCTATTATATAAAATTGAATGTTTGTTTGTTCGTCTTTTAATAACTCCTAAACCGTTCGACCGATCCCAACCAAATTTTGCACAGTTACTCTCTAGGACCCTAAAGAGGTTTTCCGCTAAAAACCGGGACCGAAAAGCTTAATTTAAAACAAAAAAAAGTGAAAAATTGCGGACAAGCATGAATGGATTAACGAGATTCCCATCGCCAATACCTGTAATTGATATATGGTAATTTTACGTTGGTATATTCACATTCAGTATCTACACTATTATAAGTGATTTGAAATACTGGAGAAGAAAAGCTGTAGAGAAAATTGTAGAGTACAATATAAACCGTTCTGAAACACTCGACAACGGGAACACTAAAAAATCATTCTGAAACGCTCTAGCAACGGAAAGCAAGATTTCCCGTCGAGAAGAAAACCTTAAGCGAAGCAGGATACTCGGGAAAATCTAAATACTTCACACAAAGGCAAAGTATTTTAATTATAGGAGACCGGGCGAAGCCGGGTATCCAGCTATTCAATCATTCAGACAAAGGCAGAGTTCCACCTTTTTAATGAGACCCCGGGCGAAGCCGGGTATCCAGCTAGTTTGTAATAAAAAAAACAGTTTAATAGAGCCAGCGTTAATGTCAGCTTTTTACAATGAATTAAAAATACCGCCTTGAATCAGCCACTAATATGAATACAATTTGCTTATTGTGCCGAAGAGATATTTTATTAAATGATTCAATGCAATGTTCCGTCATGTAAAAGGTACGTACATATTAAATGTTTAAGTATTTCAAAATCACATTCTTTGAAAACAAAATGTGTAGATTACGCAATTGATATTAACTGTAAGTAGAATGCATGCGAGAGCAGTTTACTCCCCAATGCTCTACTGCAAATGGTTTAAGTCAACTCGACTTTAAGCCTCCAAAGTCATCAGGTCAGCCGAAGGTTTAAGTCGGTGAAGTCGGACTACCAGAACCAGATGATTTTGGTGTCTCGAACGAGATTTACTCCTCCCTGCATAGTGCTAAAACAAAAAAAAGTTTCATCTCTACCCTATTAAACAGGTACAACCATTGAAGCGGAGACCGTCACTTGGGCGACGCCAAGTAGGCCCTCGTCAACTGGACACCGGTTTTTTAGGCAACGGTCAATTGCGCTACGTCAAGTTTCTTCAGCTTCTTTATGAAATGAATTTTGCTCGTGTAGCTGCTCTATTACGGCTTAACGATCTTCTTTTCTTGATAATGAGCTGTACTGCTCCTGTCAAGTTACTATAGATTGATCCTACATGAATTTTGTATAAGACCTTTTTTTATTCAGAATTCAGTAATAAATAAAATTTATTGAAATTATTTATATTATTAACCTTTGAAATTAACCTTTCGTTTTATTGTTCATTTAACCTTATAATTTTAAAAAATTTGAATTAATAAATAAAATTTATAATCTAAATTGATGTAAAACCAATAGTTTATGAGATACATAAAAAACTAATATTCGCGAGCTTTAATAATTTTTCAATAATTTTTTTAGCCCTCACGATTTCACAATGGACTATTGAGACGTTATTTCTGATGTCAAATTGCAGATAATTCTGATCAAAAAACCTCACTACGATTTTTTCGCAGAGCAAGTTTTATTATTTTCGAACTTTCTGTGAAATTGGTTCATTTTCAAAAAATTCCAATAAAGCAAAGTTGTAGCTTATTAATTTTTTTTGCAAGACTTCATTATTTTTCATGCATTCAAGCATAACTCGTAATACATTGATTCTAGACGATAAGGAGTAATAATCTAGGTTGTATTAAAACAAGGTGGAACTCGGTTGACCGCAGTTCTTAGGCTTCTATACAGCTACCTTTTTGGTTTACAATTATATAATATTTTGTAATTATTTTTAATTTAAATTTATAATTTTTTCTTTATCTGCACGATCATCAGATTATCTTAATTTTTTTAGTTGGTAACTAAAATTTTCTATATAAGAAATTGACTTGCATTTTGTAAGTGTTATTTTTACGTTTTACGTAATTTTTACTTTCACTCTTTCGCACCTTTAATTGGTTAGTTCATTTATTACCAACCCAAAAAAAAGTGTAAGATGAATAAAATAATCTCATAAACAATTGAAAAAGCGTCCACAACTCTGTGTGTTTGATCTCAATTAATTATTTTGAATCTTGTTAATCCATTCACGCGTTTGTCCATCCACCCACAAAGAAAGTAAAATTTAGTGACAAAAGGTTTTTTTTGTTACTAATTTAGTGACTTTGAATTATGCGGACGGACAGACGGACGGACACGAAGCCAGATCATAAGGCTTTTTTCTATACTATGTATAGAAACCTAAAAGTAAAATTTAGTGACAAAGGTTTTTTGTCACTAATTTAGTGACTTTGAATTATGCGGACGGACGGACGGACGGACAGACGGACGGACAGACGGACGGACGGACACGAAGCCAGATCATAAGGCTTCTTTCTATACTATGTATAGAAGCCTAAAATCACTAATCCATTAACTCTAAAAAATTAATAATTTTGATGCTATGACCATTTCAAGGTAGAAATTAAAAGATATTGCTTTAAAGAGGACTACCCCTTAAGGAATTCTATCAAAAATACTTGCTGAGACACCCTGTATATTATGCATTGATTCTTCTTATATACATATTTATAAGATTTTTATTCATATCTAATTTTTGCTGAAATATTGTTTGTGACACAGCTGATTTATATGGTTTCTCGTCTGTATGAATTCTCATCTTTTTGTAAAACCCAACCTTACGATTGCAAATCTATAATCAAACATTTTTTTTGTAAAATTAAGACTTAAATTTAATAAAACACATACTTCATACCTGTGCCTCTAATCATTGGTATATATCATTCGTTGCTTCAAGTACACCGAGTTTCAAGTATTAATTAAACCTTTACGACAAACGTTTTTTGCATTCTTTGTATGTGCAACCAAATGGTTTAAGACCTAAACATATCAAAAAAATTATAAACAAATACAATATCAAACAGAAATACCTTACCATTATTTTGATGTGCTACACCATTTCCACCTTTGACGAAAACTTCACATACATGGTGCCAGTTAGTTAATGGTTTTGAGATTCAAACAACCTGTAAAAATATTAATTTTATTTATAATGTTTATAATGTAATACATTACATTGCTATATAAATTTACTGCAATTTTTAATAGTGAAATTATTGTTTGGATTATATTTATTATGTGAGGGTTGTATAAACCTTCAAGATCACTTAATCAAAATGTAGTGTTAGACATAAAACTGACTACGAACCAGGAAACATGAATCTAATAAAACGTGAAACACCTGAAAAAGATAGTTACAACGGTAACACTGCACACCGGCAGCAATCGCTGACTGCGATTAATGCAACTTTCTCACAAATTATTAGCTAACTTAATGCATCTCAATATAAAAATGATAAATTTCACACAGAAAGTATAACATAGGTACTCTGGAAAAATCAATCTATGTATGTGAGAGCCAAGGATTCCATTATGAAAAGAAAAGCTTTGATAAAGCTTTTAGACAAATTAATCTTAATGATCATAAATCTATAATTCGATTTTGCAATCCAGTCAAAAAACTAAACAGAATACCTTTCTAATTTTCCGCTGAAATCATCCTCAAATAATTTTCCACTAATAACTTCAGGTTCCAAAACAAAACAACAGGTAGAAATCGTTTCCTACGTTGGTTGGTTGAAAGCAACTGTTGCTTTATAAATTATTCTCTTATATTTTTATGTCAGCTTGCCAGTCTTTTATCACCATTTTCCATTAAACTGCTGAAAATTGGGATTAGATCAAAGAACCATAACAAAATTATCTACTTACCCATATTTACGTTTCCATCTGAACTTTTTCTGAACACAAACAACAACAGTTTATTATTGTGAGGATACTGTTCAACAATTTCTATTCGCAAATTTTGAACTTTACAATTACATTTAATTTAATATTCAATACCAAAAACTTAGAAATATTTATAACATAAAATGACATTTACGAATTGAAGATTTCTACATTACCGACCATAAAGAAATCTAACCAGAGGCGTAGTTAGCAGATTATGAAATACAAATACTACCTAAGAAATTTAAAATATGAAGAATACAATGAATTGCATAATTATTAGAAAAGTAGCAGGATATTACAGTAATTTGCATTTAATTTAAAAAATAATTCCATTCAATCCAATAAAAACAAGTGAACACATTTTAAACAAAATGTTTAAAACCGCTCTTCTACGATTTTACTACGAAGAAAACTCGTCAATTTAACTTTTAAATTGGATTTATTTGGATAATTTATATTTCTGGCTTTCAGTTTTGAGCTTTTGTGTGTTCGGCAATGATTCGCATTATTAAACGATTTGTTATGAAGCCTTCATCAAAGTTGGATGAAGCGTTTGTAATGAGCCATTACTGCGCGTTTGTGTAGTTTTTAAATAATTTTTGAACATTAGTGGTTGACTTTGTCTGCCGGAAGCTATGTTTATCCCAGTCTTGTATTCTTTAGTTGGTTTTAGTAAACTACCGGAAATAACCTGATGTGGGACGATGACATATTTACTCTGAAATTACTGAATAGCTTAAGAAAATAAGATTTTTTTTCAGGATTATCTTTATTTTGACATTAGAAATAGTATATCAAAAGGCCATTGCGAAATCGTGTACGCTAAAAAATTCTTCTTACTAAATTCTTTGGGTAGAGTCAAGAATCCCGAACTCAAAAGTACACTTTTCCTTATAAAAATGGCTTGACCAAACGAAAGAATACTAAAATACAAGACTTTTAAGGTGAGGTAGGTTTCGCTATGTCCTTTAATGAGCCCACAATTTAAATTCAAAGTTTAAAATTTTCCCATAAAAATACATGTAAGTATTATTGCGTAATATTACGGAATAATTTTATCCATTTTAGTAGCAGTACTTGTACTTTCATATACGTGAATAGCCCATAGGGCGAGGCTAAATAGACCAGCGTTAGGAAAGAGTCAGTCGCTCACTGAAATCCGTCGCGTCAACTTCCATACTTTTCGAGTTGGGTGTACTAGGAGGATGTTTTTAGTAAATAAAGCGCGTGTCAAAACCGTTCGGAGCTCCCGAAGCGACCCTGTGGGTCGCGCAGGGGTGCGGATAATAGTGCGGATAACGTTGATAATAGCGTAAGTGAAAATTTAACCATTTATCCTAATTTTAAACAAAACGATCCTAATTTTAATCCTAAGGAAACAATTATAATTTAAAGAACATAATTTCAACGACGTAATTTTAATAACGTTATAATTTTTAATTTCATTTACTTTATCACTAAACAATTAAAAATGAGTTTACCACCTCAAGTGTCAAATGCATCGGCATTGCCACTTCCCAATCGTAATCTAATAATTATCAATTCATTAAACTCTATCTTGATACGATACTACAATTCAATGGAAATCAATTCACTTTAAATATTTTTATCACCGCATGTGAAAATTTCATTAACACTTTTGCTAATAGAATAAATGCAAACGATCCAATAAATCAATTTTTTATTTAGAGCAATATTAGAAAAATTATCCGGTCGTGCATTAGCATTAATTGGAAACCGACCAGAAGTAAATACATGAGATACATTAAAAGGTGCATTAAATTTAAATTTTTGCGACCAACGCGATATAGATTGCTTGGTGCAAGACTTAATTTTATTAAAACCAAATAAAAATGAAACCCCTCATAATTTTAGAACGCGTTGTCAAGACGCAAGATGTCTAATTTTATCGAAAATAAATTCAAGTAACCTAAATTCAGACGAAAAACGTCTACAAATTAAAAATTATGATGATTTAGCTTTGAAAACGTTTATCAGAGGCTTATCAGGTCAAGTTCAAAACAATGTAAGACTGAGAAATCCAGAGACGCATGAGAAAGCAATGAACTTTGTAATAGAAGAGGAAAATTTCTTATATTACACCCAACAAAGAAACACATTGCAATGGTCAACTTTCTATAAACCGAAATATTCAAAATAAATCAAATTTGCAAAATTTTACTAATAACCAATTTAAACCTACTACTGAAAAATTTAACCAAAACTTTCAAAATTTTAGATCAAACTTACAAACCTCAAATAATCAACCAAATTCAAATTTTTAAAGACCAAATTATAACTTTCAAAATTTCACGCCTAATAACTCTCAACCACAACAAAATTTCCAAAACTCAACTTTTCAAACTAGACAAAACTTTCAAAGTTTTAGACCGAATTCCCAAAATTTTACATCAAACTTTCGAAACCAAAATTCAACGAGAACAAACAATACTTTTAAACCTACCCCAATGGACGTTGACTCCAATAGAACGAATTTTTCCAAATTTACTCGACCAAATTTTCAAACTAACTATCATAATGTCGATGAAGAAAATTGCGAAACGCAAAACGTACAATATTCTTTTTATGAAACTTTTTATGAAAACGAAAATCCTATCAATGAAAATTTTGAACCAACTCAAAATTTTAATGAAATTAATAATTTTGGAATAGAAGATATTGAAAATTTAAATGAACCATCAAAAAAAATTTTCGGATAACTCCCGAACATACTCAGATAACGTAAAACTTTGTTTAAATACATCAAAACAAAGAAAACAACCTACCGGAATTATAGCTGATAGTATCAAAGAATTAATCTTATTGAAATCAAAAAATTCAGAAACCAAGCCAAAGATAAATTTGCACTATCATAATATTATAGAATCAACAAAATTGTTAAACCTCAATTTAAATCAAGTTAAACATAAAAAAAATCAATCTTAGTACAAAATGCAATTGCCGAAAACGAAGAAAAATTCAAATCAAATGATAATGATCACAAATTAGAATCAACTCTAAATTTAAATCAAAATTTTAATATTCAAAAACCAATTAATCAGCTTCAACATGACATAAAAACTAAAAATAGAAATTTACAATTGAGATTGAATAATTCCAAAAAATTGATAGAAATTTTAATTAAAGAAAATAGTAATAAATTGATGCCATCAAAAACCAAATTTTCGGAAATTAAACCAATAGAAAATGACACATTAAAATCAACAAAACTATTCATAAGATTAAATCGAAACTGTTTCGTAAAGAAACAATTCTCAGATTTTTATTCAAGAAACAAAACCAGAAACCCGACCAAATAACAAGAGAAAATATTCAGATAATATTCACTTTTTAAAAGTTAAATTATCTCAAATTTTTAAAATCAATAACCGAAAACGAAAACAAATTTCCAACCGCTTTATCGATATATATTCAATTCTGTTACCACCCCCAAATAATAATTTCAAATTTTTGGACACTCGTAAACTTATATGATAATAAACATAAAATTTTCTAAAATTTAAAATCGCCCTAAATAGTTATAAATCAATACATCAAAATTTTTACAAACGTATTTTAAAAACTTTGGACAACAAAATTAATTTCGATATTCAACAAATAATTTACATCTTAGAATTTTAACGCAAAGTTCACGGTAAACGATTCAGGAAAATTCTTAGTAGCAATAGTTTAAACATAAGCATAAGTACATAAACATAAATTAAATATTAAATTAATCTTATTATAAATTTTATAACCGTAATTAATAGATTCAACCAAATTATAGATTCAGATTTAAAATTATCAAATTTTCAACATAACCAAATTATTAAATTATTAAATTAAATTTTTCAATATCTAATAACTGCACAATTTCCTATCCTAATTTATTTATTTATTTATTTATTTAACGGGTAAACCAATTTACATAAATATATATTACAATACAATAACAATAAGACAACTGAAGTTACTTGAACAGCATGACATTTATGTCCCACATGATTTTCCTTTTGAAATTAAGAAATGATGATTGGGACATATCGAAACCTTGGGTCCCATTCAGTCTGTTCGCCAGCCGAATCATTCGGGGAATTGGGCTGTTTAGACCATAATTAGTCACATGCTGCGAAGGTTTAAATGAATTTGGATGCCTGGTATTATGAGTAGGCACAAATGGCTGGAAGCACTTCCGAAGGCGATCGCAGTCCAGTTTGCCATTAACCAATCGATAAATAAAACATAAGTCGGTGACTATACGCCTGTATTCCAATGGTCTGGTATTACATATATTCAGGCAAATGGTACTGGAAAATTCTTCTGGGGTATGTCCTAATTTGTAATTTAGGTATTTAAGGAACTTGCGTTCCACCGCTTCCAATCTGCTGTTGTAAGTTTGGTAAAAAGGAGACCAAACACTTGAGGCATATTCCAGTTGCGATCTTACATGAGCGAAGTAAAGCAGTTTGACTGTGTTGGCAGAAAAATGCTTACTTTGTCTGCGAATAAAACCCAACGTACGACGGGCCTTGCTGCTTATTTTCGCAATGTGACTTTTGAAGGACAATCCAGAGTCCAAACGGACACCCAAGTCGTCAATCTCCGTGACACGATTAAGAGGTTCCCCGTTAATGCAGTATTCAAATACGTTAGAACAATGTTTGGAGTACGAGATCACAGAACATTTATCAAAATTTAAATTCAGCTTATTGTAGAGACACCACTGGTGAAGACTATCAAGATCATGCTGTAATAATAAACAATCCTGGGTAGATTTAATTGATCTGTATATTTTGAAGTCGTCGGCAAACAGGAGATACCGACTGTTATTGATATACTGGCCAATGTCATTTATAAACAGCAAAAATAAAATCGGAGCACAATGGGAACCTTGCGGAACGCCAGATGACACTAAAATATCCGTGGAATGGTAATTTTTAATACGCACCTTTTGTTTCCTGCCTAAGAGATAACTACCGAGCCACCCAAGTAGCATTTCTAGCTAAAAATCAGCTGCGAGTTCCAATTTGCTTGCTGGCAGCAAGCAAATAAACAGCTATTTAATGATATTTTGCCAGCCAGCAAAATAGTTGCTAATTAGCTATATAATAGCTATTGAAAATAGCTTGCTGGCAGCAAGTTGCAACAATGCGCTAATAATGCGCTAAATAGCTATTGAAAATAGCTTGCTGGCAGCAAGCTGCAGCGACGTGCTAATAATGCGCTAAATAGCTATTGAAAATAGCTTGCTGGCAGCAAGCTGCAACGACGTGCTAATAATGCGCTAAATATCTATTGAAAATTGCTTGCTGGCAGAAAGCTGCAGCGACGTGCTAATAATGCGCTAAATAGCTATTGAAAATAGCTTGCTGGCAGCAAGCTGCCGCGACGTGCTAATAATGCGCTAAATAGCTATTGAAAATAGCTTGCTGGCAGCAAGCTGCAACGACGTGCTAATAATGCGCTAAATATCTATTGAAAATTGCTTGCTGGCAGAAAGCTGCAGCGACGTGCTAATAATGCGCTAAATAGCTATTGAAAATAGCTTGCTGGCAGCAAGCTGCAACGACGCGCTAATAATGCGCTAAATATCTATTGAAAATTGCTTGCTGGCAGAAAGCTGCAGCGACGTGCTAATAATGCGCTAAATAGCTATTGAAAATAGCTTGCTGGCAGCAAGCTGCCGCGACGTGCTAATAATGCGCTAAATATGCTATTGAAAATTAGCTTGCTGGCAGCAAGCTGCCGCGACGTGCTAATAATGCGCTAAATAGCTATTGAAAATAGCTTGCTGGCAGCAAGCTGCAACGACGCGCTAATAATGCGCTAAATAGCTATTGAAAACAGCTTGCTGGTAGCAAGCTGCCGCGACGTGCTAATAATGCGCTAAATAGCTATTGAAAATAGCTTGCTGGCAGCAAGCTGCAACGACGCGCTAATAATGCGCTAAATATCTATTGAAAATTGCTTGCTGGCGAAAGCTGCAGCGACGTGCTAATAATGCGCTAAATAGCTATTGAAAATAGCTTGCTGGCAGCAAGCTGCAACGACGCGCTAATAATGCGCTAAATATCTATTGAAAATTGCTTGCTGGCAGAAAGCTGCAGCGACGTGCTAATAATGCGCTAAATAGCTATTGAAAATTGCTTGCTGGCAGAAAGCTGCAGCGACGTGCTAATAATGCGCTAAATAGCTATTGAAAATAGCTTGCTGGCAGCAAGCTGCAGCGACGTGCTAATAATGCGCTAAATAGCTATTGAAAATTGCTTGCTGGCAGAAAGCTGCAGCGACGTGCTAATAATGCGCTAAATAGCTATTGAAAATAGCTTGCTGGCAGCAAGCTGCCGCGACGTGCTAATAATGCGCTAAATATCTATTGAAAATAGCTTGCTGGCAGCAAGCTGCAACGACGCGCTAATAATGCGCTAAATAGCTATTGAAAATAGCTTGCTGGCAGCAAGCTGCCGCGACGTGCTAATAATGCGCTAAATAGCTATTGAAAATAGCTTGCTGGCAGCAAGCTGCAACGACGCGCTAATAATGCGCTAAATAGCTATTGAAAATAGCTTGCTGGCAGCAAGCTGCCGCGACGTGCTAATAATGCGCTAAATAGCTATTGAAAATAGCTTGCTGGCAGCAAGCTGCAACGACGTGCTAATAATGCGCTAAATAGCTATTGAAAATAGCTTGCTGGCAGCAAGCTGCGCGACGTGCTAATAATGCGCTAAATAGCTATTGAAAATAGCTTGCTGGCAGCAAGCTGCAACGACGTGCTAATAATGCGCTAAATAGCTATTGAAAATAGCTTGCTGGCAGCAAGCTGCAGCGACGTGCTAATAATGCGCTAAATAGCTATTGAAAATAGCTTGCTGGCAGCAAGTTGCAACAATGCGCTAATAATACGCTAAATAGCTATTGAAAATAGCTTGCTGGCAGCAAGCTGCAACGACGTGCTAATAATGCGCTAAATATCTATTGAAAATTGCTTGCTGGCAGAAAGCTGCAGCGACGTGCTAATAATGCGCTAAATAGCTATTGAAAATAGCTTGCTGGCAGCAAGCTGCAACGACGCGCTAATAATGCGCTAAATATCTATTGAAAATTGCTTGCTGGCAGAAAGCTGCAGCGACGTGCTAATAATGCGCTAAATAGCTATTGAAAATAGCTTGCTGGCAGCAGCTGCAACGACGCGCTAATAATGCGCTAAATAGCTATTGAAAATAGCTTGCTGGCAGCAAGCTGCCGCGACGTGCTAATAATGCGCTAAATATCTATTGAAAATAGCTTGCTGGCAGCAAGCTGCAACGACGCGCTAATAATGCGCTAAATAGCTATTGAAAATAGCTTGCTGGCAGCAAGCTGCCGCGACGTGCTAATAATGCGCTAAATAGCTATTGAAAATAGCTTGCTGGCAGCAAGCTGCAACGACGTGCTAATAATACGCCAAATATCTATTGAAAATTGCTTGCTGGCAGAAAGCTGCAGCGACGTGCTAATAATGCGCTAAATAGCTATTGAAAATAGCTTGCTGGCAGCAGCTGCAACGACGCGCTAATAATGCGCTAAATATCTATTGAAAATTGCTTGCTGGCAGAAAGCTGCAGCGACGTGCTAATAATGCGCTAAATAGCTATTGAAAATAGCTTGCTGGCAGCAAGCTGCAGCGACGTGCTAATAATGCGCTAAATAGCTATTGAAAATAGCTTGCTGGCAGCAAGCTGCAACGACGTGCTAATAATGCGCTAAATATCTATTGAAAATTGCTTGCTGGCAGAAAGCTGCAGCGACGTGCTAATAATGCGCTAAATATCTATTGAAAATTGCTTGCTGGCAGAAAGCTGCAGCGACGTGCTAATAATGCGCTAAATAGCTATTGAAAATAGCTTGCTGGCAGCAAGCTGCAACGACGTGCTAATAATGCGCTAAATATCTATTGAAAATTGCTTGCTGGCAGAAAGCTGCAGCGACGTGCTAATAATGCGCTAAATAGCTATTGAAAATAGCGTGCTGGCAGCAAGCTGCCGCGACGTGCTAATAATGCGCTAAATAGCTATTGAAAATAGCTTGCTGGCAGGAAGCTGCAACGACGCGCTAATAATGCGCTAAATAGCTATTGAAAATAGCTTGCTGGCAGAAAGCTGCAGCGACGTGCTAATAATGCGCTAAATAGCTATTGAAAATAGCTTGCTGGCAGCAAGCTGCAACGACGTGCTAATAATGCGCTAAATATCTATTGAAAATTGCTTGCTGGCAGAAAGCTGCAGCGACGTGCTAATAATGCGCTAAATAGCTATTGAAAATTGCTTGCTGGCAGAAAGCTGCAGCGACGTGCTAATAATGCGCTAAATAGCTATTGAAAATAGCTTGCAGGAAGCTAGCTGCAATGACGTGCTAATAATGCGCTAAATTGGCTTTGAAAATAGCTTGCTGGCAGCAAGCTGCCGACGTGCTATTAACGCGCTAAATAGGTTTTAAAAATAGCTTGTTGGCAGCAAGCTGCAACGACGCGCTAATAATGCGCTAAATAGCTATTGAAAATAGCTTGCTGGCAGCAAGCTGCAACGACGTGCTAATAATGCGCTAAATAGCTTTTGAAAATAGCTTGCTGGCAGCAAGCTGCAATGACGTGCTAATAATGCGCTAAATAGCTTTTGAAAATAGCTTGCTGGAAGCTAGCTGCAATGACGTCCTAATAATGCGCTAAATAGCTATTGAAAATAGCTTGCTGGTAGCAAGCTGCAACGACGTGCTAATAATGCGCTAAATAGCTATTGAAAATAGCTTGCTGGCAGCAAGCTGCAGCGACGTGCTAATAATGCGCTAAATAGCTATTGAAAATAGCTGCTGACAGCAAATTGCAACGACGTGCTAATAATGCGCTAAATAGCTATTGAAAATAGCCTGCTGGCACAAAGCTTGCATACGAGCGTAATAATGCGCTAAATAGTATTGAAAACAGCTTGCTGTGCGCAAGCTGTATATAATTTATAAAAAGCGCTAATAGCTTGTTTGAGTATTCATTGCTAAAGCCATTATAATATAGATATACAAGCCATATTAAAATATACAATAAAGTTGTTTTATTTTATTTTAAATAAATTATAATAAAACTCTAAAAATTATAAAAATAATTACACACAGATATCCAATGTGTCATTAATGGTATGAACACTGTTCTGTTTTTATAATTATAGCAACCATTTTACATTTAGATTCACTTATAGTATAGTAATTTAGGCTTTTCTTCATTACACAGAGAAACAAAATTGTTAAAATGATGATTAACATTGGTTTTAAAGAAGTTTTCTAATTTCTTCATAGGGGCCCCGTATATGTGCACGCTATTTTGAAATGTAGTAATAAACTTGATAGCTACAACATCATTAGTTTTGGTTAGTATCCACTTATTTGCAATATCAGTTTGTAATATTAATCCGTCTGCCAATTCTACACTTCGAAAACATGTTGTGCAATAATCCGGTAAATATTTACTGGCAGTTTCTTTCATTTCTTTACCGAGAATTGGATAATTTTTTTTAATTATCTGGGTGTTTGGTATTCTGTTTAATTCTATTAATCGTTTTGCAACTTGCTGCAGAGGATTATTACCAGTTTTAATTAAGCGCTTAATTTGATTGAGCTTACTTTCGAATGGATATGCATTGAATGTCGTTAAAATCCCAAATTTTCTTACATCTTCAATTATGGCATAAATTATGCACATTACTTGAAACGTAACCCACTCCATAAATGGCAATGAATTCTTCAAGATAATCATTAAGCATTAATTCTGCAATATCGAGATAAATAATAAGTGCTTCTGAATTACAAATTGTTATAGAACAATATAATTTTAAAAAATGTTGATATACTTTCTTTGGTAAGAAATCGTGAAGTATTACAATACTGATATAATTAAAGAACGTTGCATACTCTGTACCCTTCCAAAATCCTAGGCATTCATTAGGTTTTTCGGCATCGTCACTTGTAAGAGATCAGATTGATATAAATATACGATTAACGAATGTTTAATAATGCCCCACTACTATAATATATTGATTCAAATTTAACCAATCAGACGTGCGAAAAATGAATAACTATTTTATTCGTACATTTTGTACACTCTGTATTTATAAATAAAAGAAAACTACGTACATCTTCGATATTCATATTACATTTGTTTGTAATCCTTGGGACCCACCCTCAATTAGGAGTCGTCCGTAAGGACGCCAACAATTTTTACAAAATTTTGAAACCTCCCCCCCCTTCCCTTTGTCGGATCCTCCTTTTTTTACAAATTCCACAATGGAATTTTTATGTAGACGTTACATTTGGCTATGATATTACGCAGATTATGGGGTCACCACGTAACGTATAAGCGCACGAATTACCAAAATTAAATCTGTACCTCTCATATCATTGGTTCAAGCGAAGTTATTGCGCAGATTATGGTCAATAAGTAGTATATTAAAAGAGATCTCCCTGAATATCTGTATAAATATATTTTACCTTTATGTTGGCAAAATGTAGACTACTCAATGTATAGTATATACTTCGTATAGCTAAATATACATTATACGTAAATACCTTACATAAATACATATAGATATAGAAGATATACAAATACAAATACATAAATGGCTTACAAAATTGTTCAAACTGTAGAAAATGGAAAGAAAGTGCTTACGACGGTACCTTCGGGTGGGAAATTAATAATGTTTTGTATTGGCCTAATGCTTTGGGAGCTTTGAGTCTGCGTAGCGATCCATTATCGCAACCTGATAAAATATCGTGGGTCAAATTCAAGTGCGAATTGAAAAGAAGCAATATAGCCACATTAGAGGATGGCATACAGTTAGAAGAAAATATGTGTCTGCTGTCCGACACCGAAGACGATAATATAGAAGTTGGAACCACCGGTTTTCGTAAAAATAAATACCGAAAAAAATCGAGCGAGCCTAACTATAATGACTTAGCAAATAACATTTTGGTAAGATTTTGCAATTCGTTGTTTATTTTTAGAATTACTATAATTAATATAATTTTATTTAGAATTCAAATGTAACATCAATATCTGAAGTAGATGAAGATGTACAAAATTACAGCATAAAAGATGTTGTATTACTCAACCTAGATTTAAGTAATAAATTCGCTGATCTCCAGAATAACCTGGACAAATTAAACAAAAAAGTGGACAATTTAACTAACACCGTTAATGCAAACATAACAGAAACAAAATTAATAATGCAGGAGCTGATTTCAGTGCTGAACATACATAATCAAAATACCAGTGCATTACCTCCTGCAGATAACTACGAAGAAGAATTTCTTGAACTTCAAATACAATTCCCAATAGCAACTATTGAAGATCTGCAGGAGGTAGAGACAAAATTAAAAAATGAGAATAGTAGGAGTATCATAGTAGAACATTTATCTAAATTCTGTCGTTGTTTATTTTAGAATTACTATAATTAATATAATTTTATTTAGAATTCAAATGTAACATCAATATCTGAAGTAGATGAAGATGTACAAAATTACAACATAAAAGATGTTGTATTACTCAACCTAGATTTAAGTAATAAATTCGCTGATCTCCAGAATAACCTGGACAAATTAAACAAAAAAGTGGACAATTTAACTAACACCGTTAATGCAAACATAACAGAAACAAAATTAATAATGCAGGAGCTGATTTCAGTGCTGAACATACATAATCAAAATACCAGTGCATTACCTCCTGCAGATAACTACGAAGAAGAATTTCTTGAACTTCAAATACAATTCCCAATAGCAACTATTGAAGATCTGCAGGAGGTAGAGACAAAATTAAAAAATGAGAATAGTAGGAGTATCATAGTAGAACATTTATCTAAATTCTGTGGCAAGAGTGGTACAAAGACGGGAAGCAAGGTTTGCTACACCGTCTTTGACGAAATGTTTACAAAAACATTTGCCACTGCTTGCAATTGGACAGGAAACACACATGACAAGGAAAAAAAAATAGGTTTTGTATTTTATCCAAACATAGTAAAAACCTTCCACGCTGTGGTTTGTTTAGCTAATAAAGAAATAGCCTACAATGATGCGGTGGAATTTCTAAAGAAACTTTTTAGAAATAGTGGAAATCGGTAAGTAAACAATCAAGTTTTGTTTAAATTCAATTTATTTATATTTATTTTTCAGTGTTAAAGCCGAAGGAAGCCAAAAACGAAAACGTCTGGACGACGACGGCGATGAAAATAACTAATAAATTTTTTATAAAGTTGTTTTATTTTACTTAAATAAATTATTATACTAACTAAATGTCGCTTTCTTCTAAATTAATTTTATCACGTGGTGGTTGTCAATTTCATAATATTTATTTAAAGTATTATTATATTCACATTTATTTTGTGTGTAAATCTATATGTATATTTTTACAACGTATATATTATAATAACTCAACATTTATGTTTTTACGTTACGAATACGTGGAGTCGCGTTGGCAGAAACGGTAAGCACCAGGACTCGTGATGTGAAGGTCGGTGGTTCAAGCCTCCACTCAGGTAATGTTTAAGTATAAATAAAATGTTTAATAAAAATTTAATAAATTACAGATCACAAACCATTATCAATAAGGAAACGAGGGATATATAATTGACTATATTATAGCAATGTATGAATAAATAAAAATTAATGCAAAATAAAATATTCTGCCATTTAAATATGTACATATGTGTATGTACACGTGTACGTGTACACGTGTAATGTAGAAATTATTTAAAAATAATAAATATAATTAAATATATTTAGATTAAATTAATATACAATTCATAAATGAATTGAATTTCTTTATTTTTAATTACTAAAATGCGGTAGCCAGCAAATTGCAAAAGTGGCCCACTATTTTTAAGCTAAAAGCTAGCCAAAATAGCGCGCTTTTACCTAGCAAATAACTTGCTTTTAGCTAGCTAAAATAGCGCGCTATTAGCTAGCTAGTAGCAAGCTATTTGCTGGCTGAAAGCAAGCAAATTGCTATTTAACAGCTAGCAATTTGCTAAAAATTAGTGGTATACACGGTGTCGACATGCACATGATTTTCAAATGACTCGACAACATCTGTGACGAATGACAACAAGTTTGTAGTTGTCGAGCGACCAGGATAGAATCCATGCTGATTAACCACAATGTGCGTCTTACTAGCCGACATAAGTTGTACTGCTACTAATTTATCCAATAATTTGGGAATTGACGACTGAATAGAAATACCCCTATAGTTTCTAATATCACAGCGATTTCCTTTCTTAAAAATGGGAGTAATGAAACTCTTTTTCCAAATGCTAGGAAATTGGCCAGTCGACAAGGATAAAAGAAAGATATTATAAATTGGAGATGAGAGAGAGTACTGACATCTTTTTATAAACTGGGGTGGAATGCCATCGGGCCCAGCACACACACTATTAGGCAAGTTTCCAATTGCCTCAAATACGTCGTTAATAGTTACGTTCAAGTTGTTGCAATTGATCCCATCAACTGCTTCATAATGAACATCGCAATCATGTGCGTTACAATAAACTGTTGAAAAATGCTTCGCAAACAAGTCAACACATTCTTGGCCAGAGTTGAAAAATTCACCATCAAGAAACATACAAGCTGGATAATCCTTAACTCTTTTGCAATCGTCCATGTATCGCCAAAACACTTTAGGGTTCTTAACAATAGCTTCTTCGGTTCTCATGATATACTCGCGATGAAGTATAGCAGTTAGATGTTTGGCCTGATCCCGTAGCACACAAAACGTTTGATAATCGAGCAAACATCGAGTTTTCTTGAATTTCTTGTGACTCCGTTTCTTGTTAGTAATTAGCCGGATTAGTTCCTTGGAGAACCAAACAGGATAATTAGATGCTAATATTTTTTTACACGGAACGTGTAGATTAATAATGTTCCACAATTCCTGATAAAAATGATCGATGATTACATCAATGTCGGCCGAATTTAAGATAACTGACCAGTCTATTTTCAGCAAGTGATCACTGATTGCATCGTAATTGGCTAAATTAAAGTCAAACACTAAATTGTCAAAATGTAATGTAGGCAAAATGTAAATGTAATTTAGTTTCAATAACCAAAAAAAAACAAATAATATATTATACTGAATAAACCTAACATTGATAATTTAAATGTTAGAATTCATCAAAATTCATTTTACACCAAACCATCACAAACTCGAAAAGAGCAATTAAAAGATTACATTTAACATTAAACGAACACCTAAAATACATATTTCCAAATTCCAATAATTTTACAAACCAAATAATAATTTCCACAAATGACTGAATTAGTAAACATTAATTTTGCAATTGTTACAATTACTTATAAATTCAATTGATAAAAAACGTAATATAACTTCAAATTTTAACGAGCCTTTTAGTAAACGAACCTTTAAATTTAGAAGAAAATTAATTTTAAAATGAGACAATAAATTCATCAATTACATACATAATTGAATACATATTTTACTTTGATAAAACTCTTTTAACCTTTTAAACCAAATTTAACATAATATTAAATTAAAAGATGAATCGCCAATATACGAAATCACAGATTACAATAATATACGTACATAGTCTTACTAAAATTACATCCCTTAAACTTGCTTTTGGACATACAAATTTAAGAGACAATACAAATTTATTTTTTGGAACAAAATTTTACCAGAAATATATAGATGACCATAAATTAAAAACCCAAATAATTTACGATAATTTAGAAAACAAAATAAAATCAAACAAAATTAAAACCATCGCTAAAATTAACACAGACGGAAACGAACAACATGATTTTAAAATCGGGCAAACGGAAAATCCGCCATCGGGATATGGTACGGAACGCTAAGAGCACCGCAGTTGCGGCGGTGTCCGGATCGTCCCCTCGGACCTTGAAAATCCGGGTAAGGGCCACGATAAACGTCGCGCCGGCTCGTACCCATATCCGCAGCAGGTCTCCTAGGTGAATAGCCTCTAGTCGATAGAATAATGTAGGTAAGGGAAGTCGGCAAATTGGATCCGTAACTTCGGGATAAGGATTGGCTCTGAGGATCGGGGCGTGTCGGGCTTGGTCCGGAAGCGGGTAACGGCTCACGTGCCGAGCCTGGGAGAGTCGGCGGTGCGTTTCGGCGTTGCGTTCACGCGCGCGTCGTTCGCGCCGTCCGTCGATCTCGGTCTCGCGCCATGGTCTCCCGCGGAACGTCCTTGCTTAGAGACCCCGTAAGGTCGGCGTTCGCGCGCCGACCCCGGTGCGCTCTCTTCGGCCGCCATTTAACGGTCAAC